>JAULUF010000012.1:9722500-10202500 GCA_031834385.1 Semotilus atromaculatus
CAGATAGTGTACACACACTCACACAAACCCGATCACTTTGTGAGGTTCCCAATGTCAGTATCTGTAGTACAAACGGTGCATAAGTTAATTACCAAAGTATAATACTGCAATTTCTTTTTGGCACATTTAACTTCATATTGGATGTTGGCCTAAAGATTGTCATAAAATAACTTGCTGTCAAGCAGTGTTTATCATCCATTCTGCCGACAGAGGAAATGCAGAGAAAAGCAAGCTATTTAATGTAGTTTAACGTAATATGCAATAACCAGCAGCAGAAAATGTCGCAGAGCCTCATACATTAAACTTGAACTTCAACTGTGCTTCTTCCACCAATAAAACCGTTGATTAAAACCAAGTGTGCTGAAACAATCCAAGTAAAATATTGATGTGAAAATCTCAGTGGTTTTGTGAATGCAGTATTAATCCTCATGCCTACGCACAGTGAATAAACATGATTTTTAAGTAAAGGCTAATGTTTTGAGCACAGATGTGGGCTATTTGTATTTGATTGTGCTATCCACTAAATTTCCCAGGGGATGTTCTGTTCTCGGCTTCCACTCTTGGCTTGATCCTGTGCTGTTGTCCATCAGATTTCAGCTACTGGTGAAACTGTGCGTTTTTCAGATGGTTGCCATGGCAGAGGGGTCACGAGAAATATATTCTGATTTAGAGTGTCCCATTTGATAGATGTTCAAAAGACCACGGGGTTCATAAAGTTTGCAGAAGTAAATAGTGTTCTTCTACAATTGCGTTAAAACTGAAACATCCAGGTGCCACAGAGCTCAATAATATTCTGGCTGCTGTTTTAACAAAATTATTTATGGCAGTTTGACACACACACAAACACAGCGAGTCTATTCTCCATACAGTAGAGGGTTGCATGCATCACATCATTTTCAGACTTTAGTCAGATCATAGATTTATGTTTTGCTGCATTAATAATTCATGCCCTCCATCCAAAATCCCGCATGGCAACCTGATCCCAATCAATGATTTTTGTTGGTGCTATAGAGGGTTTTATTCACAGTGAATGTCTCTGTATTTCCATCATAAAAATCACCTCATCTTTTGCAAAGTATGCCTATAACTCTTCTAACTAATGAAGATTTACATCTCTCGTAATGGAAATATTCTAGAAAAGCTGTAAATGTTGAATTCTTGAAGTATTTTATTGTGAGATGGGGAGTCATTAAAAAACAAAATAAAACAATCAAACAAAAAGCTACCACTAAAAAGGTTAAAACAGGGACATATAAAAGACTTTGTTGCCTTGATGTAGACAAAGAGAGTTACAAATTGGCACAACCAAAAATAATAATAAAAAAACAACACATTGATGATGTTTTGGCTTCATTAAAAGGGCAGCACAGTTTCATGGTGAAGGACAATCTCTCGATACAACAGCAAAGACTCATGCGTGTATAGCATACAATTAGTTTTCAGACGTTCAGTAGCTTCAAAGTATAGTGGGATAAGAGACAGTAACATGAAAGTGACGTGTAAAAGGTAACAGGTCTGATATACTTTTAAGGGTGTTTTTTTCTGTTTTTTTTCTTCAAACAATGCATTTTGAAAATTTGAAAATAATACTTTTCTGTTTTAAAACACTTTTGAAATACTAGAGTTTCTCCCCCAGCTTTGTATTCATTTATCTTCGAAATTATTCTTCATACTAAAATATATTATTGTATTAATACAAACTACAGTATTGTACACTACATTGTGTAATAAATAACCATAAAGAAAATACAAAAATAAGACACATAAATATAAAAGGTCTCTAAAAACTAAAAATGTAAAGTTATACTGGTGAGGGATGGGAGGGGTAATACTGCCTTTACTCAAAACAAAACAAACAAAAAAAATTACACAATGTTCACTGAAACAAACAACAAAAAAAACTTCAATACAAACAAGACAAAAATTAATACTGACAGGTAAAAAGGCTGACCGAAAAAAAACGAAAAACATTAAAAGTGAATTCTTCATTGATCATATCTGCCTACATTTGTTACCTGAAGAAAAAGTGTCGTGCTGCTAAAGATAACAAGAGAAACAAGTGCACCAAACGGGGAAAATACTTCAAGGCTGAAAAAAGAGAGTTTTTTTTTTTTTTACTCCTTTTTGCTCATCGATCGTCTTTCCTGAATTCTTGATGCAATGTAGTCTTTATACTGGATTGATCCAAAAAAAAAAAAAAAAAAGAGGCAGTCTTGTCCTTTAGTCAGGACTAGTGGTTTAGGTGCAGGGGTCCAAAATTTTGCTACTAAAACCGAAGACAGCATGAGCCCTACGCGAGTGTGCTGATTAGCGGAGGCGTCACAACAACGGCACAGCACTGTTCAATGGCACTTCCAACATGCATGTTTTTGCATAAGGGTGGATGAAGGGACATATGGCGATCACCTGAAACATGATGAAGACTACGTCTAAAACCAGCTGTCCGGGTTTACTAAGGTTTTTCTTTGATGTCTTGGCTTTTTTTGGAATTCATTAAAGCCCTCCCACCATAACCACATCAATCTTTTTTTACATTTAAGGCTCAGTGTCCTTCTTGAAATGAGACGACAGACAAATGATGTGCTAGCGAGCACTAGCGTGGCTTAGGGAATAACGTCTGGGGCGCTAATACTGGAAGGTAGACATTAAACAACACAAGGCCCACAAAGGTGTTCCATAGGTAAACTGGGAATATGGTAGTGCACAGGATACTTTTTCCTTCAAATGCAAGAAAATACTGAGTTTTGTTCATTGGCAATAAAAACGTATAGAAATCTCTCTCTCCCAACTGTACAGCTTTTCAGGGTAAACTGAGAGTGACAAAAATTAGTAATACTGATAAAAGAAATTGACCCAAGGCGTTTTAGTAATAAAACATTATTAGCCAAAACATGTATAGCTTTCAGTCCGTATATGCATCATTTTCTTTTTTGTTTTTGTTCGTTTTTTTTCGTTAAACTTTGCATTTATACAAACCATACTCAAACACTGAAAATTGTCTTTATGTGGAAAAAGTAACTATTTCGTATTTATCAGGCACACCTGGGGGTTTATACACAGTAGTGGGTTTAAATGCAGCGTAAGAGCAGTCACGCTCTCTTCCTCGCCTCATTCTCGTCACACAGTCAGTTCTCAGGAAGAGAGAGAAACATCTGCAAAGAGAAAACGTCTTTTTTGTTCCTTCAAATTAGTAATTTTGTAAAACAACTTCATAAGGAATTAGGGTCTTAAAAACACAGTTGTGGCTTCTCTTCATTTCACGCTTCCATTTGTAGCGGCTGTGTTTTCTTCATTTTCACTGTTTTTCTCATTGTCCGCCGGGTTCTCTCTTTCTGTCGTGTCCTTCATGTGTTCAGGGGCTCCTGTGTCCATGGCTTCCTCCACCGTTCGCTCCTCTTCCCCATTTTCTTCCTCTTCACATTCATCCTGCATCACTACAACTTTCAGCATCTGTCCGTCATTTTCCTCGCTCTCACCTTCTTCTTGTTCCGTCTCCTCCATCCTCTCTCCCTCCCCTTCCTGGTCTTCATCTGCTCCCTGGTCGTCTTCGTCTCCCTCTTCTCCAATCTTGACCACCTGAATCTCATCCTCATCCACTAAGCTCCCAGAGCCTATCTCATCCTCTTCCTCACTCTCATCCTCTCTGGTACTACTTCCCCGCTCATCTGAGTCGAGGTGGGAAGGGGGTGAGGCCGCCGCGCTTCCCGTCCGAGGCTGCTCCTCGCCGTGGTTGTCCTCTTCCTCGACTCCTTGGCCTAGCCCTTGACCTTGAGCCTCTTTCTTACAGTAGGAGTATCTGTGGTTCATGTGTTGCGAGTAGGAGCCGGAGTGGGAGAAGCGTTTGCCGCACTTGTCACACTGGTACGGCTTTTCTCCGGAGTGCAGGCGCAGGTGCTCTATTAGGTGGTGCTTGTGTTTGAAGGCCTTGCTGCAGATCCCACATTCATGAGGCCTCTTTCCTGCAGGAGATGAAGAAGCACTCTATTAGTATTCATCTTGGAGTACTTATCCTGTTACCAGAATATACATGGTGAAATACAATAATTTCTGAGATTATATAGACTTATAAGGTATGGAAGTACTGTCCATTCCAAATTCTGTTACTCTATGTCTTAAGGTATAGTCACATTTACTGTTGCTCTGCAAATTTTACAGGAGAAATCCCAAAATTTCAATAGGGTGAAAAGGTTCCCAATGCATATTTTGCATGTTCAAGTTGGCAAATGCACTGTGATGACCAATGGAACACTGCTTGTTTCAAAGTGATTTCTGTGTAAGTGGTGCGAATTGGCCAAACGTAAACGCACCTATAAGGTGTTAAAAATAATGTCATGTACACTGGAACATGTATAATAATGTTTTTTAAGCTGATTGACACTGTTATGCAACAGTAAAACATATTACATGGACTAATTTCCGTCAATTATATGCATGCTTTTCACACAGTTCAATTTATAAAGGGTCCCAGCCGGGAAAAGAAATCTTGTAATCTCCACATGTAGCACTAGAAAATCCACCCACACCCAGCCTTCAACCCTGGATCTTTAAGGCATTAAGAATTGCATTACATGTTGTTATGTAGCCATGGACAATAAGACCAAACAATGAATCAAAACAAGCTGTGGTGCACAAGACAGGCCAGTTCCACCAAGGCCTGGAAGTTTATAAACTGTGGCTTCAGAGAAAAAAGACAGCATAACTTGTGGTTCAAGGCGCTGTGATGTCATTTGGATGAGTGCTGCTCGCTTTTTGGCCAGGTATCTTAACAGTGAGAGGTGACCTGCTCTTGGCTTTGCTAACTTCTCATGTTTTTAGAGCAAAAGAGGGAGGAGGAGTATAAATTACAAACAGAGAACTGATGTAACAGCCTGGGTTCGGTGTGAGAAGGTAATGTATTTGGCCAGAGGATGAGGGAAAATAAGTCACCCCACCCTCCAGCACGTGTAATTTAACAGTGGTTGGAACTTAAAATTCAGCTCTGCTCCCAGTGTAATAGGTAAAATTATTGCAATACAGCGTATTCTGTCATAATTTCCCCTTCAATATCACTTCAAATCATATTTCTATGAATACCCAACCATTTGTGTATGAAGAAACATTTAAAAACAGGCCTAACTGCTTAATGTCTACTTTTCTCCTTGGTGATAAAGGTGTGTGAGAATCCTACCTGTGTGTTCGTATTTATGGCGGAGCAATGAGCTGCTCTTCTGGAAGATTTTGTCACACAGGTCACAGGCGTACAGCCCACTCTCTGTCCTTTTCATCTTCTTCCTCGTCGGCCCTGAGTCTGAGTCTGTCTGTTCTTCCAATGTTGAGGTGACCTCTGACCCCATCTCCTGTTTCTCCTCCTACATCAAGAGAAAAAGCAGATCATTGTATTTGAAATAATATAACCAAGGATACATTTGTGGGCAAATATATGTATATACATTCGAATGTTAGTTTAGAGCAGAGATGGGGAACGTCGGTCCTGAAGGGGCCGCTATCCTGCAGAGTTTAGCTGAAAAAATCCTGAAAAAAAAAAACCACACCTGCCTGTATCCTTAGTGATCCTGAAGACATTGTTTAGCTTGTTCAGGTGTGTTTGTTTTGTGTTGGAACTAAACTCTGCAAGACAGCGGCCCTCCAGGACCGACGTTCCCCATCCCTGTTTTAGAGCTACCGTTGTGGACCCTTAAGCTAACATGCAGTGAATGCGGGGTCCTCACCTTAATGCCATTGACGTGTATAATGTTCTTCTGTGGTGTGTCGGCCCCTGCTGGGCTGGAGGATGTAGTGGTGTAACTGTAAGTCAGCTGCGGGATCAAGATGGTCTGTTTAGAGGTGGCAAGTGCACGTAGACATTGTGCTTGTCCCTGGTCAGTGATAGCCACTAGGGTGGGCAGTTGAGTGGTCACAATGTTTATGGGATTGGCACTTGGTTGGCTGGCAAATATGGCAGCATTGGTGCTTGCATTGCTGAGCAGTTCCTTCTTTGTGCAAGTCAAATTCAGCGGCTCCTCTTGAGCTGAGTAAACAGTGTTAACGTGACCGCTAGCCACAGCAGCTGTAGCAGCGGATTTTGGTAGCGACAGATCGAGTGGTCCTTCGCCTTCCTCAAGAGTCCTGGCTGGGACAGGACCATCGGCCGATAGGTTTAGTGGTGATGGGGATGTAGGGACACTCTCGATCCCATTTACCCCAGCTGCTATGCCCTCTACTGGACTACTGCATTCCCTCTCCCCTTGCTCCTCTGAGTTCATTTGATCATCCGGCTCTGTTCTGGGTGATCCACCTCTAGTCCCATCTAAATCCCCAGGGGTGGTCTGCTCGTCTTCAGCCAGGGGTGAGGAGGGGTCTATGGAGATCTGTCCCAGCTGCATCTTCTCAAACCACTTCTTTACCACCTCTGTTGGAAGACTGACAGACTCGGATATCTTTGCTAGCTCCTCCTTGGTGGGCTCATTGTTTAAGGCATAGTAAGCCTTAAGCAAGAAGAGAAGGTTCTTCAGAGGAGGCTGACCAGGACACAGTCCTTCCTCCAAGTCCATTTTCCCATCAAGGTTTTTCCCGTTTACCCTATGTCCATCTTTACCACAGTGCTTAAGTGTTGTGTCATTGTGTAACATAATCTTTTCATCCACAGTGATGGTGGTTTTGTCCCTATTTGTCTTTACAGTCAGGTCCTCTGGCAGCTTCTGAGCCTTGCAGGCCTCCGTGTTCAACCCCAAAGGTTCCTCCTTTGGACTTTGAAGGAGTGCTTGGGCCTGTGACGGGTCTAGACTGTAGTTGATGATGATCTTAGCATTGCCATCCTGATCCAAGATGGGAAGACTAATGGCCTGGATGACTTGCTGGGATGCTTGGCCAATTCCCAACCCTCCTGCTCCAACAATTCCTGTCCCTGCTTGCTGCCCTTTAGCTTGCGTGCTTTCCAGCACTTGCCTGATGACGTTGCCATCCACTGCTACCTTCAGCACATTCCCCAGGTTGATGCTGATTGGGGATACCAGACCCATTGTTGGGAGCACAACAGCCTGTACGGCACCCTGGAGAGGGGCTGCCGCCCCACCCTGGAACATGCCATTTACGCCTCTAGCAGATGGGGCCACCACCACAGGCTTGTACTCGTAGTCCAGCGGCTCAGACTTGATCTGCGTCAAGGGAAGCTGCTCCTGAAGGGGTTTGCTGTTGTCCAGTTTGTCTCTGACTTGGACACGTGCTGTAGGGGAAGAGGTTGGCAAGGATGGGGAAGAGCACTGCGGGGTCTTGGCAGCCCCGGTGGCGGGAGAAGGTCGTGGCCGCCCGTTTACTGAGATGAGGCTGATGCACTTCTTACTGCTGATGTGGGAACTGTAGGAGCCGGAATGAGAGAAACGCTTCTTGCAGTTGGAGCATTCATAAGGCTTTTCTCCTACACAAAACACAAAATAAAGAAATGAACCAAGTGACACTTCACATATAACAAGGTCTTCAACTCTATTACTTTTACTTTTGAGGACACCACTGTATGTTTCAGATTTGTGATGATCGAAATAAATAAATCTAGGAGGGGAAATCTATTCAAGTACAATAAAAATTCACCTCAATGGTGGTCCTAAAAATAAACTATTACAACTGTTTCAATCAAGTACTTGAATGCTGAATTGCCCTACAGATTTGTACAAAGAAGTGAATGACTGCACACACATGCATGCTTGCAAACACACACACACATTACTCTAGCAGATTTTAGGCAGCCCTCACCACTGTGGATGCGCAGGTGTTCTTTCAGGTGGTGTTTGTACTTGAAGGCTTTGCCACATTCAGTGCATTTAAACTTTCGATTCCCTCCTCCACCTGCCTGAGTAACATGTCGCTAAAGAATGTAAGAGAGAATGCGTTATACTTGGGTGAACAATACTGCTGTCATTTATCTGTGTGTAAAAGTGTAAAATCTCATGAAAAGCATGTCTTTATATGAAATATATGCTTGAATTGCTTAATGACAACATTAATTATTACATTTTACAGCTTTTAGTACTTTTCTATAGGTCTTGCATGAGTGATATAAGCCTTGTGAGCTACCCATGTGTTAAATCCAACCATTTTCAGTCTGGATTTCAATCTTTGGCTTTCACAACAATACACAATAGTCTAAAATTGTAACACCCCAAACTCCCCGGTTGGCCCCTGGAAACCAAAATACGCCATTAAATCACACTGCTCACAAACATTAAAGATTAAGGACAGAATACCTGTTCTCGGCCAGCTTTGTGTGCGGTCATGTGTCTGTCCAGCTGTGTTCGGTAGGCAAAGGTGTAACTACAGAGAGAGCAGCTGAAGTTGTCCTCGCTCTTCTCGTGTCTGTATTTAATGTGCTCCTTCAGTGAGGTGTAACGCTTGTAGCCACGAGAGCAATACGGACAGGTGAGAAGCTGAGAAAATGAGTCTGGCGTGCCTGAAAGTGAGAGAAAGAAAAGAAAACATTACAAATGAGTTGAGTTGTATGGGTGTATTTGTCATATTTTTCTACGCCTAACTCTTTTATCTTTTCTTCAAAATTATAAATATGATATCTATCAGTAGCTGAAAATTTCTGGAAACTTGCATACAATTATTTACTATGTTGTTCAAATATGTCTAAAGAGGTGTGCAAGCAAACTTATGTTTGCTTAAATATGGATAGGAATCCAGTTGCATGGATTTCTGGCATAGATCATTTATCTGTGCAGTGTGTGTATGTGTGTGCATTTAGACATGGATCAATGCACTGACGAATGAGAATATAAGAGTTAGGGAAGATCTTTAATGTATGACACTTCCCATTCTGAAATCTCTCCAGCATGAAGAGTTGAAGAACAGCAGCCAAAATGAAAAGAACAAGTATTGGCAGCTGGGTAAGGCAAATAATTACATGGATGAACAATGGATATCATACATTAAAAAAAGAAAGAAAAAAAAAGAGGCTGGTGAAGGCTGTTACATTTTCACAAAATAATAAAGGCACGGATGCCAAATCTTTTGTCACTTGAGTGCAGGGCACTCTGGCAATTAAACTAATATAGTATAATTTATTAAGACATTAATGTTTAATTGCAATGTCACTGTGCTGCATACAAATTCGGATACACCATTGTCATTATATTTCTCAAACCAAATGTCTAAATTTAAGGAAAGACTTTTATAGTTTTAACCATTATTAACCTATCTTGGTCAAAATGATCAAATGTCAAATGGAAAAATGAGCAGAAAACACCTGGACGGGTTTCTGTCCAGCTCTCACACAGGTAACATATTACCTGTTAACAGGTAACCTATTAAACTTCTCCCTCCGGTCAGGTGAAACGTTCTCTCACACACAAACACAGCAACAGGGACGTGAGAAAGTAGCTCAGGTATGGGAGATTTGCACAGGTGTTGCAGGTGTAGCATAAATCGTTTAGACTCATTAGTGGTCTATGGTCAATGAGAAGTGTGGCTATTGTGTCTGTCTCCATATATGAGATTTGAAAGACATGTACAATACAGTTGAAGGAAAAAGTATGTGAACCCTCGGGTTTAACAGGCTCCTGCATAAATTGGTTAAACAATTTGATGGAACAACAATAGATCAATTATTCACGATTCACTATTCACGAGAAGCAATCTCTGATGTCACATATGCTTTAAAAAATCTCACAAACCTATGGCAAATCCAAGTTCATATTACTTGAATTTCACACACTTGCTCCTGCATCTATATTTGTGTGATATTTCCAATGTGCGTGATGCGTGTATGTCTACCATTTTCATCATGTCCACTGGTTTCTGGTGTGCCCTGACGCGGTTCGTCGTCTGGAGCCTCGGGGTAGATGACGGCCGTGTCTCCTTGCTGGAGCATCTCCTCAACCAAAGCATCTCTGCTCCTCTCATCCTCGTCTGACACGCACTCCTCTTTTACTGCAACACATGCAAATACATACTTACTCACTGTTGTGTCTGTGGACAGAGTAAACACTTGCATGATATGGCCCAGTGCACGATAAAAATATGAAGGATGAATAATTTGAATCAGAGCAAACAACAGCCAAAATACTTAATGGTGACTCACTATTAAACAGTACATTAGCTAAATACTTAGCGGAGTTTGAGTGGATATGAGCTTTAGATACATAGCTTCATGTACGTGGGTATGTACACCCACAAAAACACATATTAGTCCTCGAATGCACATTTACCTATTAAAAGCAAATGAAAAAGAAATGACTCTGGTGCAGCTAATTCAATTTTGGGCTTAATGCACAATCTGAGCTCAACGTCCCCATTAAATGAGCTTCTTTAATTTGAGAAATGTACTCTCATTCTCTTTTGCTCACAAACGAAAGATTGTTTCTACTAACGATTGCAAATGAACAAGCGAAGGCTTCGGGAGAAACTGAGCCCCCGGGCGGCACACTATTCTGTGCCTTAGCTATGCGCTCTCTCATGCGTATGCTGAAAATGAGTCCGCAATGTCAGCAATTACAACTAATGGCATTTGCTAGCGAGTCAAAACAACATTCGGAAACACCTGAGGACATTTGTGCATTTGTGTGTCGGAACGATTTAAGAGATCCTGCAATATGTGAAGGAAAAAAACTAAATGAAGTAGGCTTTTTTTGTGTTTATGTCAGTGTTCTTTTGCTTGTTCTCACTCTGTTTTTCAGCAGCTCTTTCTGTAGTGCACTCTACCCTTGTCAGCAGTGATGTCTCCATAAAGGACACTGATTCGCACTGACACTGTTTATTTGTCTGACAAGTAGGATTTTCTCACCACGGTATAGAAGGACGTCCTTGGTTCTATACAAAGAAGACATATCCTGTCATTATGTTATTTATTATTTATTTATTTTACAGTTATTTATTTTAGTCAAAAACATGTTACTCTTAAAATTTATGTTAAACTGATCAAATGTCTTATTATTATTAGTTCATTTAATAATTTGTTTTTAATTGTTAACATTTAAATGTTTATTATTTTAATAACAATAAAATATATTTTTTAATTATAAATAAACTTAAAGCTGCCGTCGGCAACTCTGGCTGATTGAGTGGACTTAGGCAAAAAAAAAGGGAGTGGTGGATTTTTGCAAAACAAATAACACGCTCCAGGTGGAGTTAGAAGCTCGGGTTTTTTTCTAAAACCACTTTATTTATGTTGTTCTGTCGGAATATAGTGTCGAATTCGCTGAATATGATCAAAAAAAAGTTGCCGACGGCAGCTTTAATGATGAATTTTAATCCATTTTACTCTGACTGAAATGGCATGACTTTAGTTTACGACAATCTACAGAAGTAGAAACATTTATTAATTTATGGCATGTATCCAACATTTGGGTTTAATCAAGATAACAAAATATGATGTTAAAATAAATCTAAAAACATTTTAATATATTGTTACTATCTTGCAGTGTTATTGTTTTCTCATAACATTTTTGTTATTTTCGTCTCATCTTAGTTATCGTTGATAAAATCACGCCCTCTGCAAACTAACATATTTTTCAGTCATTTTGCTGAGCATAGTAACACTGCCCATCATCATGTAAGTAGGCACTAGAATAGAAGAGTAACAGAACACTATGCAAATGTTATAGAACCATTTGCATATTCATTTAAACTATGCTCTTGACATTTGCAGACAGAAAAACCATGAACACACTGAAAAAAAATAAAACTCTATCATGATCTCAAGTGATTTCAATGGCAAATGTTTCAGTTGGTCCCTCCCAAACGTTCCTGAGAGGTTTAAATCGTGTTGAAATCTGGGTGTGAGATGAAAAAAAAACATGATTACAAGAGCTCTTGCTCCAAGCTTTGCCAGCCATTACAGCACGCTGTTGTCATGACATCACAACACTACTGTAGCCGTGACGATCTCACATTATAAGCCAGAGATAGACATGAATATTAGTGTAGAGTGTCCTTCCTAATTCTACACTCAGATCTTTCACATTACACCATTTCCAAGAAACGTTCACAATCGAGGTGCAACACTTTATTACACCACATTAATAAAAGTCCTGTGACATCTTGTGAGGGACAATATCCCCTCAGGCCACACAATAATAAACTGTTGACAGAGGCAGACAGAGATTATCTTGTGATTGTCCAACAAGCTAAAACAGAAAAAAAAAAGATATGTGCAGTCTAAGCTCAGTGAAGCAGCCAACACACGTACAGTGCAATACATGCACTTATGATTATATATTGACATCCTGACCTTGTGAAACATATTAAGGGTGAAGGTCAGATAACGTGCATGAGTGCTCTGTGATGGGCTTGGTTTGATTTGAGAATGATGCACTAGTCACATGAGTGTCAAAGCTCACCCAGTTCATAGATTTACTTTAACTTGGGAACGGTTAACTTGAGAAACTAAATGGAAATATGCATAAAATCTTGTGATGTACTGTGAGCGTAGTTCCACTATCCATAAAACCCACTAAACAGTTACGGTTGGTTCTCACCGCAGCTGAATGTGACCCAAATCAGATTTTCTGCTCAAACCTGATTTTCGTTCTGTGAGGTTGTTCACATGACCCTTTAAATGAAGCCTGTATCAGATACTGGTTTGACAGACAACACTCCTAAACTGATGCACATAAAACACTCTAACCTGGAATGTCCATCAGAAGTAAATAGGTGGAGGTTATGAATTGTACATTGATTAATTACAGGGGTGTAGTACCAAATTTTGGGCCCTGGGTACAAACCCTCTTGCTGGGCCCCCCTCCGCTAAGTCCAACGGGGGGGCGGGGGGGGGGCGGCGGACTATGAACTGCGTGACTTCTCCAACGGGGGGGGGGGGGGGGGGGGGGGTTGGGGGTGGCGGCGGACTATGAACTGCGCGACTTCTCCAACGGGACGGACGGATGGACTTACTGCGCGAGGAGACGGAATTTCGGACGGACTTCTCCGACGGACTTTTAACTTGAGCTCGTCGACTTCTAAAGGGCCCCCCCCGCTGCCTCGGGCCCTGGGTACTCTGTCCCCTTTTTCCCCCCGGTACCACGCCCCTGATTAATTATAAGGGCAAAGAGATCAAAATGACTCAGAATTTTAATAATGAATATTATATATGTTATGAGGTTGAGGAGAGATGAACCCAATCCCAGACAGTATGCAATTAACACGGTTTTATTCAGACAAAACAAAACCCACTATGGGGCAAAACAAGGCTGGTGGGCAAAAACAAAGACTAACAACACTAGACTAAGACTTGACAGATAACTAGACAAATAGCAACAAGATCAGGATTTTACAAGACAGGATTCTTCACAAGGTACTCACGGGAAGGTCTACACACAGGTATTGTATCAAAGGACACACACGGACACACACGGACACACACGGACACACACACACACACACACACACACACACACACACACACACACACACACACACACACACACACACACACACACACACACACACACACACACACACACACACACACACACACACACACACACACACACACACACACAGAGAATCACAATGAACCGGCACAAGACAGCAAACACAAGGGGATTAAATAGAGAGACTAATGATAAAACAGGTGACACAGGTAAAGCAATAATGACAAAACGAGGATAACCAGGGGACGGGGCAAGAGAACGAGACAACACAAGCACATGGCCCAAACAAAAGGCCATGTGCTTGCACACAAAACATGGGTCTGTCATGATCCTGCCTCAAGAATTAAAGAATGACAAGGACTAGATGGCAGAATCATGACAATATATTACAAAATAATGATAATACTGAATAATTCTGATCTACTTGCTGTGATATATATATATATGTATATAGATATAGTTAAAAAGTTTGAGGACAGTAAGATTTTGTTTTAAAGAAATTATTTATAAGGATGCATTAAATTGATTAAAAAAAAGTGACAGTACTTTTTTTAATAATGTTACAAAATATTTATATTTCAGATAAATGCTGTTTGTTTTAACTTTCTATTCATCAAAGAATCTTAAAAATTAGGCTGCACACACACACACACACACGTTATACATACATATATATATATATATATACATACACACATAACATGAACAGGACACCAGATTCATGTGATTCTGATTCTTATTGTGTGCCTCTCAGCGCAGACCAGCAGCCAGCACTACATTTCCCAGAACTCACCAGCTTCACTTTTCCTGATTAAAGTTCTGGTGGGATTTCCATTATGAGTAAGGCACTTACAGCACATTCCCCAGTGACCAATTACTCCATCACCATATGCTCAGGCACTTTAAAACCAAGTCAAATATAGAATGAAATCCTCCCCAACAGTAAAAAATTAGGTAAGCCCATCCACCATGTTCCTTATTCCATTATGCTAGGTGCCTTTGCTCACCGCATTATGTAAATGGCTGATTTCTAATGCCTGGTCAAGAAATGTGTGGTTAAATTACAGGGGAATACAGCGGTATGACATATCAAATTGAATATGCAGCGTCACTATCCATGCGACAGTAATCATGTATTGGTTTATGGAGTATTTCCCCATAAATGACTGCGAGGGGAGCCTTTTCATCTCAGAGAACATGAGAGCTGACAGTGAGCGAGCGGCCAGTCATCTGATCGTGAAGAATGAAGTGCAGAGAAGTATAGCACGGACGGAGGGAAAGTAAAAGCGGAGGTTGAGGTAGAGGGGCGCACAAGAATTGCAGCCTTAAAACAAACACAGACAGAGAGAGAGACCACAGAGTACTGTCTCTAAGCTAGGTGGTACTCTAAAATAGAGATCGCTGCCAAGATAAAAAGAAAGAAAAAAGAAAATAATGAAAGGTGTGGGATAGCCTGGAATGGAGAGAGAGAGTTGGACTGATAGTGCTGAACCATTATGGCTAGTGGCTGTTTTACAGCCCGGAGCTCTATGAATGATGGGAAGCTTAGGCAGAGAAGTGTATATAACTCAAACACGACATCTGAGAAAAGAGAACAATGCACATTACATCTCGGCAGACCAATTTCTCTATGTGACACACTTCCTAATGGCTCGTATATCTGGGCCTCTTTCTGCAGCTGAGCTATTGGCAATGGAGAGGCTAAAGCTATGAAATGAAGTAGAAAAGGTGCAAAAGGTGCTTGGAGCCTGCGCTGTAACATGTTAAAAGGAAGAACACGCAAAGAATTCTGGGAAAACATTAGAGACTTACAACAACACTTTATTGAAAGAACACTACAACAAAGAAGCAACAGGTGGACAAAGAAAGACTACAAAGAGATGAAGGTGGTATGGAGGTAAAAAGAAACATTCGAGAGAGAGAGAGAGAGCGAGAGTGTAGTCCCTTTCTCTTAACTCAGGTTTCTGTGAAGTGTTTAATGTTTGGAGAGCTCTGCCAAAAACAATGACTTTCTCCTTCACTGAAGCTTCATCCTGCAGAGAACTGACAGAGAAGCCGGGAGAGAGGAATGAATGAATGAATACTGGCAGAAATTAAAATGACAAAGATCTATGAATTTCTGGAGCGAACCTACAAATACAGAGTGTGTACTTAAAAATTTACTGAATGAAAAAACTGAACACGAGGCTGCTGTGCAAGCAGTTGCTGTGGTTATAGCAGCGGTATATTACCTGCCATGATGCCTGCGTCCCGCAACACTAACCTTAATGCACAATAGCATGCTGGTATCTCACACACAACAGACTTTGTGTTCACCTTTTCCAGCATGAACAATCCCCACACTGCAGGCAATACATATTAACACAAGAACAGGAGAAATGCCTTTCGTAAAAAGAAAAAAGACCTCTATTGTATCCCAGTCACCCTCGATCAAGATTTCAGCATCAAAATAAAAACTAGGTCTACATTTTCTGAAGAAAATACCAGTGCTTGAAAGGCAGCAAAAGAATGGTGTTGAATTTTGTCACTAAGAGAGATTACAGTTCACGTACCCTTAACATTACGTTTGTGTAAGTGTAATAATGTTGATGATGACCGACAAGAAGCTGTTGTTAACTGACTAGTCAATTTGAAAAGTCACATGAAATTCCAGAGGCATGGATTCCTACTGAAATGACTGGATTTTGCCTCAGAAAATTAGCTAAACAACGGTAAATGTGACCGCACCTTAAGAGAGATTAGAGTTCATGTCTCTTTAATAAACCATAAAACCTGAAAGTGTGAAGATGCTGATGACCGTTAACTATTTGCAAAACATCTTACTATTCAATTTCTAAAGTCAACTAATTTATCTATAGGGTTCCCACATTTTTTGACCAACAAATTCCTGTTTCTTTTTACATTTTTTTAGTCTTGTGATAATAAGATAAATAAGTCCCTTTCAAGGAAAGTCTGTTCACTCAGAGGCCATATTTGCAATGTCAAGTTCTATCTAGTTGAATGGGGGAATCCTGAAATATCAAAAACTGATTGCCGAACTCTGACATGAATTGTCCCATAAATGTTGCTCCTTATGTTCAAATAGTGTTTTTTACAGCTTATCTTTTAGGCTAAACCAGGCAATATGCATGCGCAGTCTCAAGCAAGCATCTCAGGTTTACATGGGAAGTGATTAGCTCTTTTATTTAGAAGGTGGGACATATTCCGCCATATAGATAAGTAATCGCATATCTACAGTCTTTGATTTTATTCCCAAGTTATTTTTTCTCAGTATTTATCTTATTTTTTATATACTTTAATTAGTGTGATGACAGTAAGCTTTTAGACAGTTTAAATAGCAAACCCTCACGGAAAAGCACCGCAGCTACAGCCATACACATTCAGACATGTTTCAAAATGGCAACGCTCGTGACAGGATGCTCTAAAAACAGTGCTAGTCAAGCACTGTTTTTAGAGCATCCTGTCACAAGCGTTGCCATTTTGAAACATTTTTAAAAATAGTCTAACTTTTAGAATATGCTTCTTGAAACACCTGTGTTCTGTTATATCTAGCTGTTTTTGAACATGTCCTATGTAAACACTTCTTGAGAAACTTGGGTGATCAGGATCGGATGAACCCAAAATGAGACTCAATATACAGAGAGTTCTTGATAACGATATGTCTCAATGAGACGGGCTTACCATCATCCCATCTGCCGTCCGGGTCGGCGGCCCCATTGGGGTCATCATCAGGGGCAACGCTGTCACAGTCAGCCCCGTCCAGGAGACTCCCTTCCTCCTCCACAATGTGAAGCTTATCTTCATCATCTGAGTCTGACTGGCCCTCCAGCACATGACTGTAGTTACTCACTGCAGAGACAGAGGAAACACAACACTTAAAGAGAATGTTAACATATGGAGCCTGCAAATGCTTGCAAACCACAAAAGGGTTGATGAAACCCTCAAGATTTGGAAAGATGCTGTTGGTGAAAACGACTACAAGATAGAGCCAGACAATATTAAAGAGAGACACAGCAGCTCAGATGAAGCCAATTGTTGAAGCGGGAGAGATGACTGAAGAGAGGTAGAGAGATGAAGTGTACTTAAGGGAATAATTCAATTAAATACCAAATAGTAGTGGAGCAGTTCCTGTGTCTTTCAGTGAGCCAATGAAACAAGACAAAGAATCACTCGAGATTGAATCAATAAATCAGAATGGCTTGTGTTAAAACCATTTGTGGCCAAACGGTTCAGTGTGGACATGGTCAGACACTGTAATCATATCATCTCAAATGTGAAACGACGATCAAGGTGCTATAATAGTGAGATAATTTACCATTCAACACAAGAAACACGTCTTTTTATTGGTGTGCAATCAAAAAAAAAAAAGCCTTTGTAACGTTTAAATGCCTGTTTACTTTTTTGACAAAGAGGAGGGACTGGTCGACCTCCATTTCAGCAGCACAGAAAAAAGAAAGAAAGAGATCGAGCTAAAACACCATTGATTTTTTGTAACAGGCCAGACGACCTTAATTACTAATGTATGTGTTTGCATGCTAGGCTAAGTGTGATTTGACATTCTATTAAAACAGCGGATGACGGAGTGGTAAGCTCGCCCAACAAGTCCTCATTTGTTAAAGGTAAGTGCTGGCAGGAGAAGGCCTCTAATGGAGCATGCATAAATCAAGAGAAGGTTAGATGCTCAAATTTATAAATTCAGCTAAAAGAAAGACAGTTTCAAACACAGTGACAGGAAACATCCAGCACTTCTATTTGTCTCGGATGAAGAGTGTGTGGCAGCCTGAGGAATCTGTATTACTGTTATTCTGAAAATGGTCATAATTTACTAACCCTTATGTCAGTCTTCCTTTTGAGGACCGAAAGAAGATATTTTGAAAAAAAATTGTTTTTGTGTGTCCATGTTCAATGGGTTCCAAACAGTTGAAGCATTCTTCAAGATATCTTCTTTTATATTCCACAGAAGAAAGAAAGTCTTTGGAGTAACATGAAGGTAAGTCAATTATGGAAGAATTTTTGGGTGATTATCTCTTTGATTGGTAATAAAAAGCAAATGTTCCAATACAGATATTTACACATTAAATGTACATGACACAAAAGACTGTGAGTAATTATCATGTTAAGGGCACCTATTATGGATTTTTTAAAATCAACTTTCATGTAGTGTGTAACATAGATCTAAGTGAACAAAAACATCCTGCAAAGTTTTAAATATGAAAGTTCACCGTATACAAAGTTATTGTCTCTCAAAAGTAAGAGTCGACTCTGAGTCGCTGATATGAATCGATAGACGATCGATGCTTTTTCTCTGTCAAGATGACGTCAACTTGACAAGTTATTTGAATAAGATACGCCCACTTATTGCACTCGTAGACGCCAGGGAATACTTGAAAACATCATGGCTTTTATGTTTTATGTAGCATGCTCAATAATTATTTTGTGTGTTGTATGCGCACAGCGCAGCTTCTATAGTCTTCGATGTTAATTGTATTGAAATATGTGAAGTGTTTGTCATTGTTATTGGAGTTGTCATAAAGAATAGAGCAATACCTCGTAGTACTGCATTATCAATATGTTTATGCGTTGGGCTAACGCAAACAAAGACTGAATGTGCTTGGTCGCTAACACAACTCAACTTAAATTCCTTCTCTTATTTTGAATTTGTTTACTACAAAGCGGTGCACTATAATCATTATTATAACACAATGTAATTGATAAAAGCATTGTACACTGTACTCCGTGTTAACCAATAGAAGTATTCTCTCTGTAAACACATTTTACTTATACACACATTGTCAATCACAACTGACTGGGTCATCTGACCAATCACCGCAGATTAGCGTCACGCAAAGGCGGGGTTTGGAAAAATGAGTCGTAGAACGATTCATATGGGAGTCACTGAGCAAATCAGGTAAAAATAAATGCATATTATAAAACAACAAAAGTGTTTTTTGTCATTGCATGCTTGTAAAACTGTTGTTGGGGACTCCCAAACCAATATTAGGAACATTTTAAATGCCATAATAGGTGCCCTTTAATATATGTGAATCATTGTTGACCATACACAGCAGGTGTGTACTTTTTGCAGGAAAAGAAATAGGTATGTAGAAGAGCCTTCCTCTCCATCCTCCACCTCTCTCTCTCTCCATTTCTCTTGCCGTTCTCGCTCTCCGTCATTCTTCTTTTCCACTCATCTAAGTACCTCTCTCTGGCCAGATCAATTTTCCTTTGAGAGGAGCAAAGTCAGCAGAGGGGCTGGCCGTAGATACACACACACACATTCACACACACACACACACGCACACACACATTCACACACACACACACACACACACACACATAATATCTCTTCTACCGGGCTTATCTGGCACATTTACATTCAGCTGATTTTGTGCTTTTTGTTGCACTCTTTAACCATCTCTCTCTCTCTCTCTCTCTCTCTCTCTCTCTCTCTCTCTCTCTCTCTCTCTCTCACACACACACTCTCAATCTTTTATTTCTCTGGTCTGTACTTTCATTCTCCACCTGTTCTGGGGATGTACAAACCTCTTAACCTCTTTCTTTCTCTCTATCTCACACTCCATCTTTGGTTTTACGGTCATGGATCACAGCAAAGACCTGTGGCATGTCTATGTATGTACCTGAAAGTAGAGTCTCGCCATGTGCCGTGATTGAAAAATGCTGTCTATAGCGAAATGAAAAAAAAACAACAAAAAAACACAATCATAAAGATAGACCCATCGCTCACTAGCCACAAGTTCTGTCAAACCTATCCGAGTGATGCACGGATCACCACAACAGTCAATTCGGTGTACTGTGAAGGAGATGCTACCAATCCCATCAGGCTGTTCAGCCAAGGGAAGCAAACGGTGTGGCTAGTCAGCAGAAGACAGAAGTAAAGGGACAGCAGAGAGTGTGCGAGCTCACTGTGAATGATCCATGACAAACAGCCACGAGCCTTGTTCCGCCGTTCCACATGAGAGATTTCATTACAGCCTTCAGGAGGTACACACAGGAAAAGTGACTAAACAAACGGTTTACCGAGAAAGGAATAGCTCACATTATGCTGGAGCTGTAAACTAAAACGGTGTGAAGGCACGGGAAGAACAAACTGTCCTTAATAAAAAACACATAAAAGACAGCATAAAACATTCAACATCTGTACCTTAAAGTAGAGAGGTTAGAGGTCAGTGTCCCCTGTATTTTTGAGCAAATAAATGCAGTTTTTTCAAAACTTGTAGTGTATATGGATTAACTGCCTTTATATTTTAGGAAGAAGCTTCCTCACAACAAGGTGATCAACATATTTTTCAAAACCCTGTAATAGAGAAAGAACAGGAAATGATGATAGAAAGGGATACTGAACCACAGCTCATTGTATTTTTAGCATGTGCTCGAGCCACCAGCCAAAGGCTCTACTATTACTCAGTTATATAAATGCTTGCTAAATGTACTTCCTACAATATTTCTCAAAATATCGCATACACTTGTCCAAATACAAACATTGACATTCCACCGAAACATTCAATGGTCTTTGCATGTGTTACCAGCATGCACAGCACTATGAATATGTCAAGTCAGCCTATGAAACCATTAGCCTAATGAGTCTACATTCCTACAGGTCAATCAGTTTTCCAGCTATGCCTCAACTATGGATTTTGCAATCAACCCAGTGAGGTGATATGTTGACTGGGCAAAAACTGGACTCCAATCTGCTACTCTGTAGGCTACCTGCATGATAAAGCCTGTATTCCCAGAACTCCAGGTGATTCTCCGAAGCAAACATGTTTGAGACCACTTAATAGGGCACTGCAGTGATGTCTGTCAAGGCACAGATAGATAAATGCATATTAAAGAGATCCCTAAATGAGTACATATACACAAACCGACTCATCTGGGTAGAGGTCAACTGCTTGTTAGCAGTATAGTACATCAAATATAGAGACTTTAAATAATGAATTGAACTTTCTTCCATCTAAACTTCAGCTCAAATAAAAGACAGATGAGACTTTGAGGCAGACAAGAGTTATTGATTTGTCATTTAGGAAGGTGAGCTGCAGGTTTCCCATGAGTGTTTGCCACTAACAACATTCTCATCTGTTACTTGCCCTCTCAATCTCTATGTAGAGGTTATTCAAGCACAAGCATGGCGTGATTTAGACATGCAAGTTCAAAATGAACAAATATAGCGAATACACTGATATTAATATTAATATCTAAAGACACAAATCTGTCATTTTAAATGACAAGTGAATTTAGGCATCAATATATTATAATGTACAGTATGAAAATGGATATTAATTTATGATATTTGCAAATTATTATATTTTACAGTGTTACTAAATTCAAATATTAAAGATTAACTTTAAGGGTAGCGTAAGATGAGTGCAAAGGTAAAAGGTAATCTAAATGTAAAAACTGAGGATAATATATATATGTGTGTGTGTCAAGTCAAGTCAAGTCAAGTATGTTTATATAGCGCTTTTCACAATACAGACTGTATCAAAGCAGCTTCACAGTATCAATCATAACAATGTTCGTTTATTAGTGGAAAAAAGACATCCACGTTTGGTAGAGCTGATCAATGGTATTAATGATTGGTTAATTAATTTGAATCTGAGCAAGCCAAAGGCAACAGTGGCAAGGAACCGAAAAACTCCATTAAGTGACCTAATGGTGTCCTAAAACTCCATCAGATGACCCAATGGAGAAAAAAAAAAACTTGGGAGAACCCAGGCTCAGTCGGGGGCCAGTTCTCCTAAACGAACAATATCAGGAAGACTATTCCAGAACTTCGGAGCTAAATGTGAAAATGCTCTCCCTCCTTTGGTGGATCTGGATATCCTAGGTATGACCAGAAGCCTCGAATTTAGTGATCTTAAAGAGCGTGATGGATTATAGGGCGATAGAAGATCCGTTAAATAGACTGGAGCTAAACCATTTAGGGCTTTATAAGTCAGAAGCAATACCTTGTAATTAATACGGAACTTTATAGGTAACCAATGAAGTGATGATAAAATCGGTGTTAAATTATCATATTTTCTTGATCTAGTAAGAACTCTAGCGGCTGCATTTTGGACTAACTGTAGCTTGTTTATTGAAGATGCAGGACAACCAGCTAATAAAGCCTTACAGTAATCTAGTCTCGAGGTCATGAATGCCTGAACTAACTTTTCTGCATCAGAGACTGATAGCATATTACGTAGCTTAGCAATATTTCTAAGGTGGAAAAAGGCTGTTTTTGTAACATATGAAATATGCTTTTCAAAAGACAAGTTGCAGTCTAGTATAACACCCAGGTCTTTTACTGGAGAGGATAAAGTAACAGGGCATCCTACTACTTTCTCCTCTACAGTAAAATACCTGTGTGTGTGTGTCTGTGTGTGTGTGTGTGTGTGTGTGTGTGGGTGTGTATTTATATATATTATCCCCTGTTTTTACATTTAGATGACCTTTATTAGCTATATATATATATATATATATATATATATATATATATATATATATATATATATATAAATATCTTACCAACCCCACATTTTTGGATGGTACATCAACCAATACTGATCTCTAATATCTAACAACGGTATGGTACATGAATGAAAACATAAATTATCTGACCTTTGCATAAGTTTGCTATTCCGAGAAGATACATAGAATTAGCCAGTAAGAATCAAATGTGCTAAGAGAACAAACAGTGCGTTAAATCTTTCAGGAGTGTCTCTCTCCTGGAACACTCTCTGCAGAACATATTAATCATTGTGGCCTGTGGTGTAAGAAAATAATCACTGGGGCACACTGATACCTCGCTCAGGATTCTGTTCATGGGATTTATCACCAATGAAGGGATCTTGAGGGGGGCACAAGAGCAGTAAATTACAGCATGCTTTCCTCTTCACAGCGACAGCCACGTTTACCTCCCAAAGTCCTGAGCTTTGTTTGGAAAGTAACTGGTTGTATACCTGTAAGTCTGCCCGAACCAACATATGACAACACGAGGTGGATGATCTCTACAAAAAAAAAAAAAAACCTTAATGGCCTATAATTGGGTTTCCATTGCAAACACAGTTGCCTTTAGGGCTTATGAACGTGTTTTTTTTCCCAAAGCTATCTTTGCGGTGAGAGAATGGCTGTTTGTTTTAGAAGGAGGCTACAGTAAGAATGGTAGCTGGGTTTTTTCACTCGTTTGTTCGTCCAGGAGTGAGAGAGCTTCTAGTTCGCTCCTCCAACCCCGGTGAGAGAAGCTATGCATGGAATGTCCAATCATAACACTCTCCCTGAGTGGCTGGACCATAACGACAGATCGCTGTGTCGGCTTTTTTAAAAAAACCTTCATTACAACAGGAACATACTGCACTGTTGCTTTTCAACTGCAAAGACTAATTAGTAGTGCATGTTACTGTTGCTCACATAGCTTTAGCGATTTAAACAAACCTACAAGTATTAAACTTTGGTGCGCAACTAGACTAGAACTTGAATGATTCCTCAAATCATCATTTTGATGAGGATAGGTGTGCTGTTACTATGTTTGATTTGACAGACAATAGCTGGGTTTCCACCCAAACATGAAGCAAATCTTTTCAAAGTTTGAAAAAAAAAAAGAAAAAAAACAAACAAATGCAAATTAGGTGCATTTCCATCATGGGTGCATTGTTTGAGCGGATGACGGTGGTATTGGTAACCTAGTAACCAACAGTAAATAAAACCAAAAGCAACAACCGGTTAGTCACATGGTTTTAATGTTTGCTACATTAGAATCTATGCGGCAAATGCATTTCCATCACGCATTATTTGCATTAACTCTTTTTCTCACAAGTCAAAAACCACATCAATCGAGCGTAATTTTTTTTTTGCGAATTAAGGGATTTTTTACATTTTATTTGGTTTCCATCTCTCGTTTCTGATGCGATACTTCAAAATGTGCATAAAAACAGGGTGATGGAAACAGCTCATTTTTGTCTGGCGAATGATTAAACAGTTGAAAAAAAAAATTCAGTCATGTGCTGAGATCTGATTTGGGGCAAAAAGCAACCTACTAGAACCCACCCAGAACACCCTTGCAACACCATAGCACCCAAACAAGAACACTCTAGCAACCTCATGCCTTAGCTACCAAAGAGAACACATTTGCAATGCCTGAGCAGTGAGCCCCCACCGAGAACACCATATAGCAATGCCTTAGGAACCACCTAGAACAACCTAGCAACCCCATAGCACCTTAGGAACGCCTTAGCACCCACCAAGAACAGTCACCGTGATTTTGACAAGTAAGACAAGTCCCTGGATGAACTTATTTTGCTGACCCTGGAACAACATTGCTATCTGAAAATTTTGTCCTAACCCTACCCCCTAAACCTAACCCTTATCCCTAAAATCAGAGGGAAATGATAGGTGAATGACTCTGATGTAGAAGCACCTAAACCTGGTTGTTAGTCTAAACTTGACATAAACATACAATTTGTCCATCAAATCTGATTGGTTGATTGAAATGTTGTTCCAGGATCGACAAAGATGTTGATTCAGGAACATGTTGCACTTGGTAAAATCACGTTCAACCACCAATTGGCATTTTGCATTTTGGCTGTTGTTCAGCTGAAGTCAGTTCAGTGTTGATTCAGTGTAAAGATCATCCATGAATTAGTTCATTTCATCTGTAAAGCAGTTCAGAAAACGGTTATGTCGTCGTCCAGCTCAGTTCAGTAAAGTCAGATCAATAATATTGTTGAATATTAAGTGTCCCCAACAAAGAAAGCCAGAGGCAACAGTGGCAAGGAACCCAAACTTTATTATGTGACAGAATGAAGAAAAAAAACCTTAGGAGAAACCAGGCTCAGTCACGGGGCCAGTTCTCCTCTGGCCAACGAATGAACACGGTGTCATTATGATTCAGGCAGCATCACAAATCAGAGTTCAGATTGGGATCACAACCACCTAGCAATGCCTGAGCACCCACTGAGTAGACTCTATCAACTGCATATGAACGTCTTAACTGCATAACATCTTATCTGCATGCATAGTAACATCTTAGCACCCACCAAAACGCACTAGTAAATGCTTAGAAAACCCTTAGCAACCATCTAGAATATACATAGAAAAAACTTTAGAAACCTCACTGCGACTCACTAAAACTATGCATAGCAACACCTTAGCAACCACTCAAAACTCTTTAAGAACCACATAGCGAAAATCTAGTTAGCCCTGTACAAGCCATTTTGTAATATGAGTACATGTGAAGAGGATGATGGGAAATCAAACCTGCTGAGTGAATGGATCCTGATGGATGTTCCTGTCATTAACTGTAAAATTTGTAAAGTAGCAGCTCTAATAACTGTACAACGCATAGCTGGAATTGTGATAGTGTGAAGAATGTATCCATACAGCAGCGTTGGAGGAATGAAGACACACCCTGCGCTAGAACTGAGCTATATATAAACCAAAGCTTCAATACACACAAACACACACTTTTCTGTTTTCCTGTCTTTCTTTTCGAAAACTGAAAGATAATAAAAAAGAACTAGAAAAGTGCAGTAAACCCTACTGGACCATGCATGTTCTGACTGACTGGCAATCCTTTATTACACACAAACTCTTTTTTTTTAACTGGTAAACACACACACAGTGTGTCACAAGCTTCAAACCACATCCCCACCCAGCATTCTTTTTCTCTCGCACACACTCTAACCACAACAAGACAGAGCCATTACATCAAACAAAAGCCTGTCACCGCACACATCTCTGTGCGTCTGGGGAGTGTGCAAACCCATTCCAGAGAAAGACTCGGATTCCACATGCGGCCTGTATCATTATAATTCTGTTCTCTGTTTTCAGAGGCTGGGCTTTGGGCTGCACACTCTGCTCTGGGCTGTAGGGGGCGACCTGTTCCCTAGGAGATGTCATTGAGGCAACAGAAGCAGATGAAACACAGCATGGGCCCGTTTGTAAAGCATTTAGCATTCATGTGATGTGCGTCTCCGTTCCTGATGTCAGAGAGGAAGAGAGACGGGAAAAACAGGGATGCAACGACATAAAGATTCTGGCAGAGATCAATAAGCTGATAATTCATTCCATGTCACAGTCTGATAAAAAAAAAAATGTTTAATAAAAATTTAAATAAAAAATAAAATAAATATTTTTTGGCTATAAATAAATAAATAAAAATCAGTAATGTGAAGGATCAACTACTTAATTTAGTATGTAAAAATATGAAATATTGTTTGCTTTCTGAGATTTCTGAGATGAAAAACAAAAAAGTGTAAAGTAGAGTGACAAAAAAAAAAGTGTAACTCTTTGAAGTCAAATATTTGTCAGAAATATATTACTGTTGCAAATTACAGTTGCACTCTAAAATATAAAAAATAATATTTAGAAAATATTATAATAAATCTTTTACATTCGAGACTATGTCTATCTTATGTTTATGTGGTATATGTGCTCTTAAGTGGGCAGCGTACTTAAACCATCCTTCAAGTTAGAACTTCAAGACAGAAGAAGTAATCAAAAACCAAAAACAGGTTAAATCTCCAATACTGACTACAAGCAGTGACCAATAGGGTGCATCCCTATTGAAAGAAGATCAAGTCAAAATGGTATATATTCAAACTGGTTTCCTGCAAAAGCACCATTGCACAACCTAGGCTACAGATGCATTGCAACTTAACTGAAAGTACATAATAGTCACACTCCTACATCTCATTCTCCTTGCTTTCCCATTCTTTCCTTCCCACTTCCTGCACTCTGGGAGTCAGTACACACAAGTCATGAATGGCGGTGGTGGCGCCACTTGTCCTGATAAGAGCGTCACTTCACAAGTGCATCATTATCCAGCCAATGCTAAGAAGCTAATTAGCCACAGCAGGCTGTCTATACTCATTGAAGAAGAGTACATGTCAAGCACAAACACATTGCTAATGTAGACTTCGCTTGACTGCAGGTTCATATGAGTGATAAAAGTGTTAACATTGATGTGCTAAGAGAAGGAATGCAAATAGCGAGGAATACATGCATGTTAGTGTGTGTGTGGTTGAGCAAGGGCGACTTTGAGAATTCATGAGGTGTGTCTGGCCTTCACATGAGAGTATGTGAGTGTATTTTGAGCTAATCTTGCTCAGCGCAACTGGGTTCTTCTAAATAAGGTCAGAGAGCACGGTCATACCTGCACTATGATAACAGACCGCACAGCTTCAGTTCGTCAGCTCTTACTTTAGCATGTTTACGTTTGAGGTAAGACCGACTCTATTCACAGGCATAATACATGTGGTGGACTAATTTAAACTCTAAACTAAGTGTCAGAGAGAAAGTTATACCGGTAAGTGTGAGTTTCATGGCAGTGCATTACCTGTTAGTAAAAGCATGGGCGGTATGTTGTGGCACTCGTGCATTATCAGGGCCTGCTCTGTGTCTGTGCAGTGCTAGACTTTGTGTCTGTTCGTGTGTGTGTTTGTGCTTCACCGGTCTGTAGATAAAAAGAGGAAACATCTGTTGTGCCTGCTGGGTAGTCAGTCAGTCTTGTACCTGCAGATATGGTTCACTAACCTGAACCTTCCTCCGTACAGTTTCACAACCTTCTCTCTCTCTCTCCTCCCACTCGTCCCTCCATCAGATCTGCCTCCCTCTATCCTCACACTCGTCTTCATAAGCAGATCAGACAGAGGTTCAGTGCCGCCCATGGTCAGTGCGCTGGATTTAGAGGCTAACATAATACTTTGTTTAGGGTGGGAAAGTCCTGTCGTCAAGGTAACCCTACCAAAATTAACACAAGAAAGCACCAAACTGTTGTATGAGAACACACAGTCATGACCACACACCTGTGTCAACAGGAAATGGGGATTTCTCTCTCCCACTCAAATGCAACAGATGAGATATATACGTTACATGTATATGTATTCTTTCAACCCACTGGCTTTTTCTGCATTTGTTTTGGGGGGAAAGTGTGAAGATTTAAATGGTAAAATGTGATTTAAATGGTTTAAATATGGTTAAATGGGTTACAGACTACTAAACTCTTATTGGTAGCTGAAAGAATAAATAATAAATAAATAAAATACTTTTTAATTCACAAATGATATGCTTTAATTGTCTTTACGGTTTAGCAGTGTGATTAAATAGAAAGCTAATGGAAACTAAATTTTCTCCTGAGAATTTGACACGTCTTTCATGTATTTCTCTAACTGCTTTGATTTGCCAACATTTTCAACCAAATGTTATTGGCCTATAGATTTCAATAAAAACATTTTTATGATCATATTTATAATTTGTATTTCTGTTTATTAGAATTTTAGGGGAGAAAACTCTGAAACTAAGTTGATATTTCAATTAAACATAACTGCGAACACTTAATCCTCCTGAGCTATAAAATGTTCCTCTGTGCACAAGTTTCCCTGTTTGGTGGGTTTTCCAGAGATGTAATTGTGTCTGCTCACTCTTTTGGACACAAACACTGTCAAAAAGTTTTAATCTATGAAATAATCAATAAAAGAACGAGTGAATGAGGCAGTGGTGTCTAGACGAAACATTGAGCAGTCTGCCGGACTGACTAACTCAACCAAACTGAACAGCACACAGATACACTTATTTATGCACACATCCAAACCCACACACACACACACACACACTCACAGAGAGAGAGAGAGAGAGAGACAGAGAGAGAAATATATTCAGATGCTCTGAAAATGACTAATCGTGTCTGAGTCACACTGCGTATGTATGTATGTGTGTGTGTGTGTGTGTGTGTGTGTGTGTGTGTGTGTGTGTGTGTGTGTGTGTGTGTGTGTATGCAGGGCATTTCCCAAACAGCACATCAGTTTAGTCAGACAAAGAGGACAGAATATGTTGTTATGAAGATAACATAAAAAAATATTATAATAGATTTCCAGCCATGATGCAGTTTCATTTCATTATTTATATTTAGTTTATATATATATATATATATATATATATTTTTTTTTTAATTAGCTTTTAATTTTATATTTTTGGATTTCATTTTAATTTTAGTTTAATTTTTAGTACGTTTATTCTGTGCTTTTGTCGTTTATTATTTTTTTTATTATATTTATCTAAAATGTTATTTTAGTTTTAAATGTAATAATCTTAGTACTTCAATTTAAACTCACTTCCGTTAGTTGCCTAGGTAACATTTCTAATATTCATTTAAATTTTTTAGGTTTAATATTTATATTTCATTTTATTTCAGCTTTATTTCAATGACCAAAAACTATTTTAATGGTTTTAGTTATAGTTAACGACAACAACACTGTTGACAAATTATAATAACAGCTATGATGACATCAGTCAAATACAGCTTTTTGATTGGCTGGTGCTTTTCTCTCTCAATTGCTCATTCTAATGCAGGACTGAAAACACTTTAAACCGGATTAAACTGGTCTGTGGTCCAGACAGATAGGAGGCCCAGGCACAGTCTCAGCTGTTGGATTGTGGGAACAGGTGAAGTCTGCAGCAAGGATGACTATTCTTGTTAATGGGGCGCTGGGGGTGGGGGAGGGGGAACAGATAAACGGTCCCTCTTTTTCTGACCTAAAATATTAAAAATGACATTATTCAGCGGCATTTGATCTGCAAGAGATTTGGCTGTGAGTAGATACAGCGGTTAAGAAAAAACTGTTAACGACTTGAAAAGACAACGCATCGCTGTCAAAGTCCATATTCATCTGGACGGAGAGTTTGCCCGAGGCAGATCCTGTCACACATGGTCAGAGAAAGGAAGACTGAGAGAGAGGGGGCTGCTCCGACTCTTGTATTTAAAGGTCAGGTCTCATAAAGCTGATCATTCAGACAGCCTGACACTTACAGAGGTGAAGAGATGCCACAGGCATACACACACATATTCACAACACTCCCACTGGAGGCAGACAGAGGGATGAGTCAACAAAACAACCCCAGAAACTCTCCCACGTCACACTCAGAAAAAGCAGAGATCTGCAAATTTCACTCGCAGTTTGCTTCACAGACCTTTGCAACTCGATCTCTGGTGACTGTAAAGACACAAAAATGATTTACACTATAGTGGTCGACATATATGGGTTTTCATATAATGTCGAATTAAACGTACACGTACGAATTATACAAAGCAAGCAAGACATACAGAAAATTGGTGAAGTGAAATTAGTACACAATTAATAGAGTTATCTGTTGGCAAGGAACAATTTTGGACACAGTTATTGGTCGAAGGTAATAATTTGAAGATGGACAAATAACGATTGGTGTGAAGTTTTGCAAACTTTATCAACAGCCCAAATAACAACATAATATATTAATCTCAATTTGCTTACTATATTTACACTCCTGAGAAGGCAAACTAAGAAATTAATACTTTTATTCAGCAAGGATGCATTAAATTGATCAAAAGTGCCAAAGAAAAAACCTTCATTACAATGTAATCTCAGATATTCTTTAAGCTCTGCTATTGTCTGGCCGAGCCCCAGAAGGGTGTCTTGATCCTGGGCAGTGAGGTGGGGTTGAGGCCCCGTCTCCTGGAGCTCACTGATCCATCCAGTGCTGCTCCATTACACAGTACTAAACGGGCAGGACAGCAATCACTTACACAATCACGGGCAGCCGAGATATATCTAACCTAACCAGCCATGAGAGAGTGTAAGTGTGTGTGCTGAGACTCACAAGAAAAAAAGTGCCTGGATGTCGGTGTAGTCACTAATTACAAGAAGTGACAAGGATCAGTTGTCCTGTTTTTACTTTGATCATCGATCACAAGATTTTAACGGCCTCCCTGCAAATACACACACAAAGCACTATTTACAGTCAACATGAAAAAACATCCTCAACCCATTTTATTTCACTAATGTAACATACTGTACTGTATTTCGAAGTGAAACATGATATTCAACATGAACAATATGTGGTGCGGGTCTGGCTTTAATCCAGCTATAGATTGGATTGGATGAAGCCAGGTGGTTGGGGGCGGAGCAATATACACACACAAACATTTTTCTCTTTGGAATATCTTGGACCGATGAATAGTGAATATTAAGATCAGGAATGTGTACAAAGAAAGTAAATAGGGTATTTTACGGTAAAAGAGATCAAATGGCTGACCGGACAGATAGATGATGTCACCAGGGTGTCAGGGACAGATATATTGACATACTGAAGCTTCTCTTTGTCTGTGACTTGTGTGCGCGTGTGTGTGTCAGAGAGAAAGAGAAAGATGTACACTGACAGAAATCAATGTGCACACTGACAAATCGCTCAATGTAAAACAACACAGATCTCTAATTTCCTCTCACCTTTACTAATGGGATCTCTGACCTAGACAAGTGCACACACACAAAACGTTCATGATTTGAACACAGAGTTTAAATGTTGTTCTATAGAAATATAAGAGCATTTGAGAGGAGCATTTGTACTGAACTATCCGCACTGACCTAATTCTATTAGTCAATGTGACTCCAAACCTTTCCTGTGATAGTTTAGTTCCAACACACACAAACACATGCAGACAAGACACTTTAAAAAAGATAGTGTAGTACATTTTTAAGACAAGTTAAACATTTGTGTGCGCGTTTGTCCTTTAAACTTTGCAAATCCTTTGACACTTCAGGAAACTCACATATGCAGCTTTTAATAAACACAATGGGAGGGTGTGACGCAATGCTGTGCAGAGACGTGTGTGTGTTTAGTGACTGATAGACGGTTTGTCCCTGATTCCCACTTAAGTGCAAAGGGGAAAAAGCAAAAGAAAGGAGAGGAAAGGAGAGGACTGTAAGCTTTGAAGCAGACCCAAAGGCAGTTTTGGTTTTGTGGGCACACTTTAAAGATAAAACAAACAGAAACATCTGTAAACCCTTTTTTGTCTTGTTTTCTATTATACAACACTTAGTTTCGGTCCTCTAATCTGATTGGCTGAGCGGTGTTCCAAAAGTGATGATATTTAGTATAACAGCACGTTTCACTGTTTGCAGGATTTGTCAGCAATACAAAACTGTTCATCTCGTTTTGACTTCGTTCTGAACTATTTTTGTTGGCGGAGCGAAAATGCTCACAATAACTCTGCAGTAATATTGTGTCTTCTCTGATCTTCTAGTTAAAAATACCTAAACTATAAACAATCACTGCCTTTATATTCAGAAAACAGGAACTCAAGGCACTACGTAATAATGGCGATACATTTTGGTTGAGCTTTTCAAGTTGTAAAACTCACTCACGTCTTTTGGCGAAATTCGTAATTAAAAGTTCTCAATGTGGAAATTTACAGGAACTCACTTGACCGTTGTGACTGTCACCAGCAACTTCTACAAATCATATATCATATATGATGAGAAAAAACGCAAGGTCTAGAGACATTTTTTTTATTTTTAAATTAAGTTCTTCTTTTAACTTGATTAACGATGCGTTATGTGCGGAACGCTACAAAAAGAGGCAAGAAGTATAAGGGTCAAAGACTTCCGCCACATGCTTATGTAGAAATCATTGGGAAAGCAGAGCTATTATATGCAAAAATTCTGTGTTCTGGTAATTAAGTTCCTTAGAGGTATCACATTAATATTGTGATTAAGAGACCAACAACAATTCATTTTAGTGTTGTGAAAACTGCAGCCAAAAATAAATAAATAAATGCTTTTGAGGATGTGAACAGCTTCGTCATCAGAAGTCGTCATCTCATAATTACAGTAATTCCAACGAGACGTGAATGCAGCACAAATCTATAAACACTGTCTAAAACCAGAGTCAGAAACACAGTGTAACAAAGCACGAGTTATTCATCAATAAAGAGTTCAAAGAGGCGCATCGTTTGCTTTTTAATTATTTGATGACATGAAAAGAAAACAGGAAGCGTGCGTATATGCAGATGAGGGGCGTGGTGTTGTGGACATGTTATTTGTCAGGAATGTGAAGCACGCTCTTACTCTCATTGGGCTAATGGCATTTGATTTTTGTAGCTAGGCAACACTCCCATGCGTGACATTTACCTGCCAGACCAAATAACCAAATACAAAACATTCACATACACACGCATTAACACATGCAAATGTGCACAAAAGCAAGGGGAAAACATGCAGAATGGTCTTTGTTCATTCAGACATTGTTTATCTACATGAGTCTTCTTCGTTATGTCTTCGGTATCTTCGGTGTAGCAAAGAGACCACAGTGCACGAAAATACACGATCATCTGCTGATCTTCATCGCACGCCTCCACACACACACACCCACACACTAATGACACCACATACAAAACAACCAGTGGTCAAATAGGCTAATCGCTCTCTCAAACGATCACATTCGTTAATGCTTTCACTCTCTCACACAATTAGAGTGGAATAATAGTACCAAAAACACCAGAGTGCTAAACATCCTCTTAATCTGAGACAAACAAACAGCACATCAGATAAACAACAGAGATTAGAGATTACAATCATCTGATTGCCGTCTCTACACACACACACACTTGCACACACACGTTATGGCTTAGAGCACATGCTTATACTGCTGGCCTATAGTCCAGAGATCATGTCTTAGAGTAATAATCATTACACTCACAGACTGTGCCTGATTGTTGCTGCAAACCCACAGGTGAGTGAGTGTGTGTGTGTGTGTGTGTGTGTGAGAGAGAGAGATTTGCAACAAGGCTTAAATGCTCTACTGCACAGGGCTTGGGGGAAAAGTTGCCCCTCCTGGCACCCTCTTTTAACCCCTAATTGTCTTTTTAGACACAAAGTGAGCATAATCAACCCAGGCATTTAGCTGACACAGTATTTCTCTCTGATTTTCCCATAAACATATTAGTGGCCCCGTTTACATCTATACAGGAGCGATGCAACACATTTCTCTGTCCACGCTGAATGTGAAACTGCCACTCGATCGATGTGACAATAACAGCCAATTATAAAATATTTTATGTTTAATGGATAGTTGGAGTGGACATGTGGAGTGGGCAGGGCTACTGACAAATTGTTCTGTTGCCAAACAACTTGAGGGCGAGGAAATTATGACATAATTTTCCTTTTTAAACAAACTATTCCTTTAATTCTGGGAAAATGTCTAGCATAATTTCTCTTAGGTTAAACATTTTGTTATGAAATGCGATAAAATTCTAATTTCAAATGCAGCTAAAACCTATTGGGGCCACTTTATAGACTCAAACATGTACCCAGACACAAAAACAAAAGTTTAGACATACTAAAAAAAAAAAACATTCTGGACAGCATTAACTCGACATGTGTGTGTTCTTGTATGTGTGTGATTTGTTCATTCAGCTGAATCTGTTCCCCAATGAGTCTCCACTGCCAGGGCCACGTCACACCAGAACTGTTGCTTTTACGCCTTTTCCTGTGACATTTTACAGTCCTTCCCCCTTCCTTTTTCTATCTTTAACAACGTCTTTTCCTTATTTAAAAAGAAATCAAACGGAAACTGAAGGGATGGAAGTTATCAGAACACACACTAGAGCGCTACAGTATGTGTGTGTAAACCAGGTGTGCTCCAGACCTCTCCTCAATCCTCCCAGCGTCTGGATCTCATCCTCCTCTTATATCTCCAGACAGCTTTATTAAGTCAGCACAGAATCCACGATAAAGAAAAAACTGTGATGTCTCTGAGCTTGCAGGAATATCTGGTGCTACTAGATGATTTATAATGAGTCAGTACCGTAAATTCCCCTGACTTCTAATTATGGCTTTGTCTCAAAACCTGCTGCGCTGCCTATCTAGGCAGAATGGGTATGTTTTCAGAGACAGCCTGTACATCATCTTAAGCTGTTGGTATCATAAAAAGTTTCAGTGATTTGTCCCCGTAACGGCGAGTTTGAATTTGAGTTCAACTGGCACTAATGAACCCGGTCAGTCCTTCAGCCGCGATTTCCCATGACATGGTGACAAGAAAATGACATATTTCCCCTAAGTGAAAAGACTGAAGGGGATGTTTTACTGGGAAAAAAGAATAACGCATAATGTTTGTGCTGGAGGGCATATCCTCCAGGTCTAGGAAGAGGAATAACAAGAAAAGGAGAAGTGAAAAAAGTAGAGAGCTTGTTGACATTGGGCCCATATTTAACCGCCTACACACCAGCCTGTGCTTTGATGTAGCAGGAGAAATTAAAAAAGGGTGGAAAAGAGAACTGAAAGAAAGCAAAAGAAAGGAGCAAGTAAAAAAAAAGAAGAAAGAACAGAGACAAGGAAAGAAAAACACACCAAACTCATCAATGTCTCAGTTACAAAGTGGGAGAGAGAGAGAGAGAGAGAGAGAGAGAGAGAGAGAGAGAGGTCAGGCTACCATCTAAGTGGCTGAGCATCTCATGCAAGAAGATATCTTAGGCTTTTAGAATTGTGAGATGTGGTGTTTGCTAAGTATCACTATTACTATTGCTCGTACTTAGGGGTTCTTTCAAATCATGTAAGATCATGTAAACGCCTTGAACTGAGGTCTTTTTCCAGGTAAACAAACTGTTTAAGAACAAACATCTTATGCGGATGTCTTTTTGGACTGGAGGGGCATCAAAATCATTGTTTTTATAATAAGCTGATTTTTTATCACAATCATTAATACCTCAAATCATGCAGCTTGATGAAAAGTGCTCTATTACCTTTTTTTAAGCGATCAGACTTGCGTAGAGGATGATAAAACAGGTTTAAAACTTCATATAATACTAGAATGATAAAGACATAGCGGCAGCTATATATTAAAAAAGAAAATAAATTAATACTTTTATTCAGAAAGGACACATTAAATTGCTCAAAAGTGACAGTAAAGACATTTATAATGCTACACTATTTCTATTTCAAATAATTCTTATAAACTTCATATTCATCAAAAAAAAAAAAAAAAATATATATATATATATATATATATATATATATAAATTTTTTTTTTTTCACCATCTATAGTAATAAGTAATTTTCTTTAGCAAATTAGAATGATGTCTGAAGGATTACGTGACACTGAAGACTGGAGTAATGGCTGCTGAAAATTCAGCATGGCCATCAAAGAATGAAATGACTTTTTTAAAATCTATTAAAATAGAAGAGTGATAAAAAAAAAAAAACTTACTGACCCCAAACTTTTGACAAATACTGTAAAGTGTCACACATTCATTAAAGAAATGCTATTTTTGTAAAATCACATTATCAGTTTTCCAAGCAAAGAATTTGCCTCAGGTTGAGACTAGCATGAAATGTTGTTTCAAGCAGTGAACACATGTTATTATCCCGAGCACCAGATATAGAGGAAGAGAACAGAGAATCCAATGTCTGACTTTATTTAGCTTAACTTTCCTTCACACCGTCCCTCTCACACACACAGTTCATACTATCCACATCCTCTCTTCTCGTGACACTGCCACAATGGCCGAATTCCCACCAGCCCTTATCTGAGGTAATGTACTTCCTGGGTCGTGACCTTGGCAGGAAAAACCTCAACTTCCTGTTGAACTCGCCACGACCCGATACGCTTTTTCTTTTGAGTTTTCCATGACGTGATGTTCCCCAGCCGTTCAAAAGAGTGGCGCACTCCCCAAACGCTCTCACGATTTACTACTAAACGGCAGCTTAAATTTGAAGCAAGATTAATCAGGAAAAGGTCCACTCTCTCAGGCTAAATCTGATAACCAAGCATTTTAAGAAAAAGATTATTTTGCAATAATTGAGTTATTCAGGATCTAGTTATTCAAGGTTGATCTGTGCAAGTGCTGCAAAAATGTTACATGGCACATACTCTCTTAAGGGCAACTCCACTTGTGCAGCTGACAGTTATTCATTTTTAATGAGAGTTGGAGATTTGAGGTGACATGAGTGACAGGAAGGATGCGACAAAGTTGAGCTTAAGTTCAACTTTATGCAAATGTGGCGACTACCAATGGGAGTTCAGACAGTGAGGCCTGTGATTTCCAAGCTGATACATTTAGATTTAAACAGGAACACTACTAACGGCGACCTCCAGCATCTCTTTACTCACATCCATGCACTAACACACCAGCTACTTTCGACGATTATAGCAGTTTATTTTGCTTGAGTGTTTACATTCCACAGTGTCTCAGTCCTTCGAAACATCAGAAGAGGAGGTAGACAATGGACTATTACAACCAGACACACACACACACACACACACACACACACACACACGCACACACACACACACACACACACACACACAGTGACTGTTCAGTGAGGTTACATCTATGCAACTGTCAATGACATTCAGACTTCAAAGATGTTGATACATTACACACCTGAAGAGATGACAGAATTATGATTGTTGGGTGAACTAGACTATACCTTTAACTTTCTTACACGCAAAGCTTTCAATCCACTTCTATTGTTTTAGACTGTTCTATTGCTTTTTTGAACTGAGCAAATTATATTTTCTATCCCCTAACCTTTACATAAACCTCAGAATTTCATTAAGACGTGTTTGTTTGTTTGTTTGTTTGTTTCCTTATTAAGCTTGGCTGGTCTTCACAAGGCACACACACACACCTGTGGCCTGAAGTTAGATTCATATAAACCATAAAGCTCTTTCAGGATCTAAATGACCTCAGGACCCTGACTTAATCTGTCTAAACTCAAAATATCTTACTGCCAGCCAACGACAAAAAACGGCCATGGTTCTGTCCTGATTTCCTATTGTAAATCCCAATGCTAGCATGCCAAAATCCTTTCACTGCTCCACGATAGAGATCAAAACATCTGACATATGACAGTCATACACTATATCAGTACGAGACAGGGAGTGAAAGTGAATACAAGCACATGACAATTGCAAAAAGAGAGATAGATGTCAAAAAAGGAACTGCAGAATCATGTCATCAAAGAAAGAGAGAGTGTGTGTGTGTGTGTGGGGGGGGGGGGGGGGGGGGGGGGCTAAAGTGTGACCTTTATATGATTAATTCTCAAGGTTTGAATGCTTAGTTTTTGTCCAATGAAAAATTGTCCAATTGAAAAACTAAACTAAATTCGAATAGAAACTAGTTTCAGAATAAACAACTAAACAACAAAAAAGCTAAACTGAAACTGTAGATAAATGTAAAATGTCTTTAGCTTTAAGTTTGGCAGAATATTTCGTTTTTTATATAGTTTTATAACAAAAAATCAAAACAATGTAAATGTCATGGTGATTCTATTTTAGTTCTTGAGGCATGAACATGTTTTTAAGTTTAGTTTCAGTTTAGTTGTTCTTTATTTCAGTTCACAATAATATCCTATACTGCATCCAATAAATAATATGGCTATGATACACAAAATCATATAAACACTAAAACATCAAACATAAAACAACAACAAACAAATAAAATATAAAAAATTACCCGTGTGGGAGTGACAAACACCTGGTGGGGATTTGGATGAGGAAGACAATAGAAAAGAAACATGAACGCAGAACAAAAGATGAGAGAGAGTTGGAAAACCCTGTCCACCTCTGAGCCACATGTGCTGAGCGATGATGACCACTTAATCAATAAGGCCCCGTTTCCAAGACAACCCTGATTTCCTGTGCCATGTCCTCAGACACGATGATTGTCTATGATGCCGCCCTGAGTGTGTGGGAGTGCGAGTGAGAGTTTGAATGAAAAAAAAGGAGATGAGTACATTTTGAGTAGATGGAAGCACACACACACACAGTTTGAAGAGCGTTTGTTTAATTGGCGCAGCGTCTCTCTTTCATTTCCTGTGTCCTCTCCCAGGACGACACACCCTGTGATGATAGGGTGGATGAATGTGTTAGCAGTTAGTCTGCCTTATTTCATACAACGACCTCATTAATCGTGCATGATAACAACCCGGAGATGGCGACAGAAAGGCGATAAAACCCCACTCAGGTACACAAATGCAGCTACGCACATCTATGAAGGTGCTCTCGTGAATGAGGGAACAGCGAGAGGAAGGAAAGACAGGAGAGAGAGAGAGAGATTAGGAGAAATAGACGCTAAAGAATGAGGGATTTATAAATAGGGTTTATCGCTACACTTTTACCTGTTCTTCTCCTCTCTTACAAATCTCTCCCACACACACACATAAAGGCTTAACCTTTGAAACATGCGCTCTCTTTCTCCTGGGCGAACACACACGCACACACACATACACAGCTGGTCTCTTAAGCCCCTCATTTTTGGGTCAGGAGGTTGTGCTTACTACTTCATGTGGAGCTATTTCAGCCATAACGTAGATGGATTGAGCTGCACTAATCGCAAGGCCGACCCACGGCAGCGGAGCCACGGCAGGGTTACGCAAGGACCCTGCGAGCCTGTTACCATGAAAAGAGACTGAAATATGGTCCACACCGAGCATTCGGTTGACAATTAAGCAGTTTTGTTCATTACTACACGGCTCTATGTAATACTTTATTCTGATTGGTCAATTTCAGTCAAGTGTTTTTGTATAATGGCTGCTAAACTGAATAATTGACCATTGTCCCAGGACACAGATTACCTATAGCTGTTCTAGCTTTATGTCTCTATTAATCTGTGATCTCTTTCTTATAGGGTACATAATGAAATCATTTCAGTTTATATTAAATGAATCTGCTTTGCATCAGGGTTCTGAATAGACTATTGGGTATTTTGTGATAATGACCAACTGCACATTATCCCTTACTCACTGTACACGAATACCCACTTTAACAATGGCATTCGCAGTGCGCTTAACTTACATAATGTGCCCTATTACCAAGTGAAACAATGTTCAATAGGAAGTAATGCAGTATAGGTGGGATGAATGGATTTTATGGACTTTACTGGATTATTTGGTCAGATGGGTTGATAATATAGAAAAATACATATTAGCCTTTTTTATATTTGAATTTTAAATATTTTAAACAAACAACCAAGAAAGTTTAAGGCGAAACGCCGAAGCCGAATTTGCTATTACCAAAAATTTATATTTTAAAATAAACATTAATAATCAAAAAATCCTGAAAAAAATGTATCAGTTTCCACAAAAATATTACGAAGCACAATTGGTTTCAACATTTCTGAAGGATCATCTGACACTTAAGACTAGAGTGATAATGGCTGCTGAAAATTAATCTTTGCCATCACAGGAATATGCATTTTAAAATATATTAACACAAGTATATTTTTTTCTGAATAACAATAATTGAATCTTTGATGACTGAATAAGTGCAATTCACCTTTATTCCACAATGATGAAGTGACGTTTCACTCATAGTTACCGCAGGCAGAAAACAATAAAATAGGAAGTATCATCAGCAAACCTTGAAATGGCTCAGCGATTTACTGCAGAGCAAATACTGAACGCTATCAAATACTATTGTCACAGTCAATTCATGGCGGATCTAATGAAAAAGCTGTAATCGATCAAAATATTGATTTTGAAGATGTTGAAAATGATAGTTTCGAGAATATGTTTGAGATGGCGATTATAAGCCAGATAAGCAGTGATGATGATGGTATAAAACAACTTCTCAAACTGAACCCTCCCAAACTCCAAAAGGTAACAAAATATTTATTTTATTCTTCTGTAATTGCTACTCTAATATCAGGAGAGTTTTATATTATCGCGACAGGTAGAGATCCATCCGTGTTAGATATAGATCCGGGTCGCTAAAAACCAGAATATGTAATAATGATTGGCGAAACATTCCTGCATTTAAGGTTTAAAATAGAAAAAAAAATATGCATATAAAATTTCACAATATTACTGATTTTACTGTTTTATAGAATAACATGCACACTGATGATTCAGACGACCGTTAGCGTAGGCATTTATTTGATAACTTAAAACAATATTGATTTCATGTTGTCTTTAAAAAGAACACCTAAAACAATACAGAGCGTTTTTACTGAATCCCATTGATGTTCCCTAACGTTTCTGTACATTAGCCAAGAGCATCAGATTCTAGTTTTCTGTGGTTTTTACAGAGTTGTGAGTGTATGTAGTCAACAAGGAACTATTTAGCTCCAGAATGCTCGAGGAGAAGCCCTGATTGAATCAGCATGATTGGAGCTATTATCATGTTTCCTGTGCAGACCATGTGACGGGAGCGACATGGCTTTTGATGTGAGCCAGTTTGGAAGCCTATGGCTGATGCGAACAAGCATACAGTTATCAAAGCAGGACAAATTGATGCAGATACCCTCCCCTGTCCTCCGTTCCATCTGCTGTTTATATGTTCAGTGTATATAAATCTATGTGTAATGCAGGGCCTAAAAAAAAGTCCAATGGACGGTGCTTGATGTAAAGGCTTAACATAAAAGCGTGTTTATGGATGTGAGCGTCTGACCCGGACGTTATCTGGCGAGCCGTACTTGAGTGTAATTGGGGGAGGGGTGGCGTCAGACATACAGAGATCAGCCTCAATAGAAAAGATTAACCATGAACTAATCATCCTCTCTTTGTGTGCTTCAGGTGGTCTGTGTATTTGCGTGCACTGTGCACATGCGCGTGTGTATGAGGCAAGCGGGATGCAGCAAAACTCCTGCACTTTTCCGTAATCCTGGTCTCCAAGCGTGAGCCTGCGAGCAGACTAATCCACAGTATTTACGTATTAATAACCAGCCAGGCCACAAGATCATCATTACACATGGTGTTGTTGTAAGTTAATCTCTCTAAATGGGATGCTTCAGTGCTACATGACTCCATGGGACAACCTGTTGCATGGTTGAAATGCAGAGAGGGCCATAAAAAAATTAAATAAAATAATTAGTTAACTCATCAGCAAGTCGATGATTGTCAAATTTATACATAAGTTATTATTAAAAACATTATAATTTCATTAAAATAATATATAACACACTATGCATATATGAAGACATGTATATATATATATATATATATATATATGTGAATTCAAATAAACAAATTTGCATTCAAATTAATACTGATTAAACAATAACCATTTCTGTTAATCAGCAATCAAGCTAAGTTATCGGCCATCTCACAAAACGATACAAATATCGGCTAGCGTCTTCATATCCAGCAGAAGACGAGAATGAATGCCTGTGAATTCCAAAGGTCCAGCATGGCACACTATCCATAAACGTCTAGACATCCCCAGCGTCTGTAGGGCTAAAGAGATTCTCCTTGATTTAATAGATTTATTAGGCTTTGATTCGATTAGGACAGAGAGAGGGCTCAGCTCTAAATGACAGCTCAGGCAGAGGGCACATTGGCTGCACAGAAGCTAAATTAAAGGGTAAGTATAGTCTGCCTCGGCTGCTTACCACAAACCCAGACCCCTCTACCACTCTTCAGAGATTTGACTTCAGCTAACGGCATCCCTAATCGCTCTCATTATCCGAGAAGTATCAGGTTTTTAGGCCGGTGAAACTTAATTGTCAACAGTTTAATTTTCCGCTTGTGTTGTGCTTTCTGACAGTGCTCTTTGGTGGTAAATGGAGTCATGACTAGACCAAAAATGTGGGCGGAAAAAGGTCAGAAAATGGGAGCCTCAGAAGAAACGATGCCACAAAAATGACATGTGGAGGTGAAGAGAAAACAGCAATTCTATTCAGCGTACGTTCTCAGAAACAAGCCTTCCCTCCATCGTCCACCTTTCCTGTTGTTCCTGCTGTCGTAGCAGAGCCAGATTTTTTTTATCTTATCACCCTTTCCGAGTGCATCTCAGCCAGAAATGTGGAGAAATGTTCATAGCTATGAAGAAATGTGCTTAGTGGGTTGGGAGTGTAGGGTAAACAGGGTTTTTGATGAGAAAAAAAAGAAGATGCACGTCCAGTTCAGAGTAAGGTCAGCATTCAGGTGGAGGTTAGGAATGCATGCACAAACCAAATCATCCACCCACACACACACACACACAAGCCAACCATGTGAGTCTCACACGCTTATCTCATGGGTGCATTCCCATTCTCAACCATTTCTGTTGCCCTCTTCTTTTCATTCCTCCTCTTCGTCTGGTGTCTTTCTTACTGTCCTCTGTCAAATGATTGCTTAATAGTGTTTCTCTTTCCCTTTTTTCACATAACACACACATTAAACTCTGGAAGACTCTGACTTCCTTGTCAAATTAAAAAAATAAACAACTCTTCAAAATAAGTGAAAAAGAGACCTGAAGTCATTCAATTTCAGAAAATTCAAGCAACATGAGCAACTATAATTATTATGAGGCAAAGCTGAGCAGAACTCAGCTTTATGCAAATATGTGTGGAGACAAAACTACCAATGAGAGTGCAGACAGTGATTTTGTCATCATTTACTCAACACCATTGCTTATGCTGCATGGGTAAACTTATTACTAATAATAACGATGTCTCAGCTTAAAAAGAACCAGTTCGCCAAACAAAGTCTTTGTACAAATCAAATATCATGAAATGTTTGAACTGTCTTAAGAGCTGAATTTAAGAACTAAATCAAAATGACGGCGCTTAACTTGGTAATATCATTCTCTGTGTCTACTTGGTGTGGCTGTGCATTATCACACTCCATGTAAAAACTTCAGCGCTTTTTGCAATGTGCTGGGCAAATCATCGTCTGGCAGCTCCCTTCTCACACAAACCTGACCCGCTGATTCATAATGAGAAGACAGACCGTTCACATCCGCGTATCTGGACAGCAACACTTCTGTCATCCCTCAATAATATTTAATCTCATTCCCTCACATATGCTCCTGTTATCAACATCTTAAAATCTCTAAATATGCACAGTATGAACAAACCCAGTTTTGTTGCTGTTGCACATTTCATAGTTGCACTGCTTACAATAGATTAAAGGCCCGTTCACACCAAGGACGATAACTACGATAACAGCACAGATAAATTACCCTTATTGGTGGCAACAGGTCTTAGTGCAACGGCTGTGATTAAGGTATGTTGTATACAATGTGATCTTGGAAATAAATTATGGGTAACAATTTAGTTTGGGGTCCAATTCTTACTATTAACTAGTTGCTTATTAGCATGCATATTACTAGGATATTGGCTATTTATTAGTATTTATAAAGCACTTATTAATGCCTTATTCTGCATGACAATATTCTACATTCCTTAATCCTACCCAATACCTAAATTTATCAACTACATTACTAACTATTAATAACCAGTAATTAGGAATGTATTGAGGAAAAAATTGTTAATAGTTAGTTACTAGTGATAATCAAATCCTAATCTAAAATCTGACCAAATTAGTCATGGTTTAAAAAATGTAATCTGTCAGGATCAGTTATAATATATGCTTGGATGCAGGATATAATTTTGTTATATTAATACATGATGCTTTAAATATATTTCAAGGATGTATATATATATACATATATATATATATATATATATATATATATATATATATATATATATAACTGTATTTAACTGCATATGAACTGGGAATTTACTTTTTATATAAATACATGCTCATCATATGGTGATACAAGCAGGGGAATTACTGAATGAGTGGCAATTACAAATTAATTTCTTTGTAGACAATATATCAGCAACTTGGAATACAGACTAAACCTGCAGACCCATAGCGGAAGTAACTTTACACAGTTCGAGATGTAATTTCCAACTCTTGTGAAATTAGCCTATTTCAATATGTTATTTCCAACGCATTCTCATCCCAAGGCGTAATATTCTGACACTTTGACAAAGCGTCTATATCGAACGCGCATGGAACCCTTTAGCGTCAATATAACACGCAGAGAGATGGGTAGGTTTAGGTATGGTGTAGGGTTAGGGTTAGACCGCTAGGAGGCGCCTTCTGACCCATATATTTCGGCGTCTCATATTGACGCTAAAGGGTACCATGCGCGTTCGATATAGACGCTTTGGCAAAAGCGTCATTATATTACGCCTTGGGATGAGAACGGGCTGGTTATTTCATCTATGGAGCATGTGAATATATTTAGATTTATTTATTTTTTATAATATGTTGTTTGTTGGACCCCATTGACTTTTATTACATGGATTACACACATCATAATTTGTGCCACGCATAAGAAACACATAGATTTGGAAACGACATGATGGTGAGTAAATGATGACCGAATATTAATTTTTGGGTGAACAATCCCTTTAATAGCCTACATTACAATTATATTTCTAGATCTATATTTTCAAAAAGGAGCATTGGTGACTCATTAATGAAAAGCTTGATTACTTGCTTACTGATAGTCTTAGCACAATGAGAATGGCAGGGTGAGCCGGGCTGGCAGTGCCCTCAGGAGAGCGGATGCCAGGCAGGAACATGCAGAGGGGCCGTCTGTGCCAGCGAGGGCAGACTCAGGCTTTCAACGGTCATGAATGAGGCTTATTTATCCCAGCGCGTGAATAAGGCCAGTCAGTGAAAACAGCACAAAGGAAGACAGGCTCGTTGGCATGCACACAGTGTTGCCTCCAAAGCAGTGTTGCAAGACTTTGGTATTAGTGAGAGGAATTGGATGAAACAGAGATCCAGTGTGTGAAGGGATCATTTCAAAACACTTTGTGAGAGAGACAGTCTGATTCTATATTGTAAATCATAATTTAACTCTTGCAGTGTTAAAAGTCTGATTCCATTGTCATGTCAGCAGCAATCACACACTTATCCTAGAGTTACATGCACTTCCTTGTTTGTTTTGTTTTGTTTTTTGTTGCTTTGATTTTGTGTGTGTGTGTGCGTGTGTGTGTGTGTGTGTGTGTGTGTGAGGGGGCAGGGCCTTGGGACTGTGCATCCTGGGTAAGTAATCTGTCTTTGTCTCTTCCTGGTTTTGTTTGCATTGGCCTGGATGGGGGTCACTGAAAGTAGGCACAGACTCATCGTCCAGGGTATGTTTGGGTCCTAGAGCCGGGCCATTTAACATATAGGCTATTTAAAATATATGAAAGATTATTTTAGCAAACAAGTCAGGGCTATTTAAATAGCGTCCAAGATTTAATGTATCCGCATTAAAATGCAGATATTTCTACTTTCTATAAAATAAAATTTTTACAATAAATAAAGTTTATAAACCTTTTTGAAAACATGTATTGTGTAGAAAACATTTGATTGTATTACATGTCTTGTAAAATGTAAAAAATCTAAATTTTAAGTCATTTCAGACTCATTTCAGACTGAATACATACATATCAAGATGCACTAGTGTTCAAAAGTTTTGGTTCAGTATGATTTTCCTAAAAAAATAAATAAAAAAACTTTTATTCAGCAAGGATGCATTAAATTCATTTAAAGTGCACAGTAAAGACTTTTGCATTGTTAAAAAAGATCTGTATTTCAAATGCTGTTCATTTGTTCTATTCAAGAATCCTGAATAAAACGCATCAGTTTCCACAAAAATATTAAAGAGCACAACATTTTTCAACAATGATAATAAGAAATGTTTCTTGAGCTCCAAATAAGCATTTTAGAATGATTTCTGAAAAATAATGTGACTGAAGACTGGAGTAATGATGCTGAAAATTCAGTTTTGCCTTATTTACAAATATTTTAAATCAGAAAACAGTTACTTTAAATCGTAATTGTTTTTACTGTATTTATAAACAAATAAATTCAGCTTTGGTAAGCATAAAATACTTTTTTACATTACTTCCAGACATTTTTAAAAAATCAAGAGCCAAAACTTTTGAACATTTGTATATCTTGAAAATCTTCCAAAGGCTAAAACTTTTTTTTACTTTATTGCCCATCCCTACCGGCGGGTCCCCAACTGGATTTCACAAAATAGCAATGTTTAGCATTGTTCTCAGTTCTATATGCACGGGTGATTCTTCTTTTTATTGGAAAAACAATCACTATCACTAGCTTTCATGTTCAAACAGAAATTAAAATTCCCATCAGAGAGTGATACCAGCTGGTATGCCATCAGCGAAAGACAAGATTACAGACAGATTGATGAAATGATTCATTTAGCAAAAAATATGCCACGTCCAAGCATCAGTAACTTCAGGCTTTTGTAAATAACCTCTGAAAAAGGCAAAACAGGGGTAGAGGACCACAGTAATGATTCAATTAATCACTTTACACATGTCTATTCATGCCCAATCTAACCTGATTAATGTGCACTTCTTAATTATTATCCCGCCACTTTTTGAGACACTCATTCAATGTCATTCCCGATGACGTTAACGGCTTTTAGCCGTTAACAGCGAAATTAACACAGTCGCCTGGTTTTCTTTTATGGAATTATAGACTCCCAGAGAACAGAACAATGTCCTCCCCGCTTTTTGATTTGAATTCACAAGCACTCTTTCATGTTCTCATCTGCATCCATTAACCAAACACATCCATTTGCCTTTTATAAAAAAAAAATAAAAAAAATCATTTTTGTGACCTCCACCACGTCATCAATTAATAACCAGCTTAAAAGCTCGATTTAAGGGAGCGAGAAAAATGGATAAATGATAAAATACAAAATTGGCAGAAAATGAAAACAATGTTTTTTTCAATTGTTGAAGGCAGCCTAAATATGTCCCTCGTTGCCTATGAAATCCCACGATCACGTGAAAGAAGCAAAAATAAACTTCTGATTAAATGAGTAGTGCTTGGTTTTCTCTATCTCTGTCATTTGACATGATGCTATGACTTGGAAGATTTTGTAAAAGCAGTTTACTTAGAAGGTGCATTCACACAACAGGCACTGCCAGTGAAGTTGTATGCTAACTGGGCAGCTGGTTTTGGATGGAGCCAATGTCCTGCAGTGACTTCCACCCCCTCTCATTGCTGACACACCCTCATGCATCATTCCTTTTGGTGCATTTTCAACAGTCTCTTTCCTTTCCTCCGCCTGTTTCTTTGCCCTGTATTTTAAAAGCAAAATAATTCACAATCCATATCTGATGAAGTCTTTCAGTCTAACTCATCAAAGGTACCATGTCTCCTCTCTCTCTCTCTCTCTCTCTTTTGTCAGGTGTTATTTATGAGACGTGTAGCGGAATTCCTGTGAGCCTGCAGCACCTGCTGTAGTTGGACGGGGAGTCGAGCGGCAGCTGCCGTACTCTGTAAGAGCAGAGAAAATGTTGTGAAAGCACTGTGATTATGTTATTTAAGTGTTAAGGGAGGCCGGGAACATTAAAGGACATTGAAAAAGTGTCGTGGATTTGTTCAGGGAAGCTGGGAGCTGCAGAAGAACTGTGAAAGCTTTGTGAGAACAAAAAGGTCTAACAACGTTTCCAAACACATTATGAAAGTGTGCCAAAAATGTTAAGTGTACCCTGGGAGTTTTTAAGAATAAAACATGTAGCTGAGCTAAAGAATAACGGAAGACGATTCAATTAAGATAGTACTTTACTATTAAATTTCTTAACATTGTTTAATGAAGTAGGTATGATGAACACAAAATAAACAACATTGTTTACAAAATGTATTAATCTTAGTTGTTTTTTTTTTACAAAAAATACTATTGATTGTTCCTTTGTGTTTGTTCATTAAACATTCAATAATGTTAATTCATACAACTTGAAATGTTAAAATGTAGAAATTAACCTTGATTAATAAATGCTGAAAATGTACAATTTATAATTGAACCATATTGTAAAGTGTTTCCAAAACGAATGACAATAAATAAAAATCAAATGCGAAAACAGTAGGTGAACATGCACTTCATGTGAAGTGCAAACATCAGGGGAAAACTTTCCAATTTGTTGCCGATTTGGACTCGAGTTCAGTCATCACTTCTTGTCAGTGTTGTAACCAGGTAAACACAGCGCACAGGTGAACATGGCAAGGTCAGCGTTTGTTTTGACTGCAAACACCTGAATCAGGACGGGTGGACTTTAATCTGACAGTTTGGACAGAGAGCATCATTGCCAGCACAGCTAACGCACACAACGGACAAAAAATAAAACGCATTAACACCTGAATGCTGTAGTATCTGCTGGGTGAAATCAGTTCCACTAAAAGTGACTAAAAACACAAGATCATCCTTATAATCCACATTGTTGCAAGCCATTCCAAATGTAATTATTTTTTTTATCTTCAATCAAAATGCAATAAATTGCTCAGCCTCAATCAACTCCTGATAAATAAATTCAATTTTTTTGTTATTAAATATTCTATTTCAGAAGTAAAATAGGTTACGAACGTCCTTTCAGTCGACGTCAAGGCACAGGACAAAATTATTACACAAGATTTATTTGCTCTTGATGTCTAACCCCAGTTCAGTATCAGGTAACTATCAGGTAAACTTGGCAAGGCCAAATACTGTGTACTGCAAATACAGGAGGGATACCACTCCTTGCACTGTGATTGGTTGAAATATGGAGTGGGAAGCTCTGATACCATCAGGTACCAGGTGCAGACGGACAGAGGAGGGGTGGGGGAGTCTGACAGCACCAGCAGAGGCGAACGCTCACGGCTTAAAAAATGCCCAGATCACGTACAGAGAGAGCGTGGAACCAAATCTGGTTCACATTAGGGAAATGTTGCAATGACATCCCCCCAACCTCGCACGGGACCCCAGGATAATTATTACTAGCAGAGGTGAGAAATTCCCGGGATGCCATTTAACACATGGACAGATGACATCAGAGGAAATCTGTGGGGACCTGAGGCAAACATATGGAGCTGGAGAGCAGAAACAAACAGTTTACTAAACACCGCTTAAACATATTCATTATCACATGTCAAGCCAACACACACAGGCGTGTTTAAAGCTTACAGATCGCATAGACCCTTAAGAAACATTTTAATTGGGGTGACAGCATCTTGTTTTATATTTTGTGTCCGAGAGGCTGTAATACGTCAGAAAGTGATGCATTCGTTATACATTTCATATGGCCAATGCAACATTTTTTATACACTTTTTTCCTCATCACATCTTTCTAGATGTTTACCAGTGTTGACGGTCGCTGTGGCAGAAAGCCTTTCACAATCTGACTAATACACACACTCATAATATGAGCTAACAACCTACTTCTCCAGGGAGTTCAGATGGACAAGGACACACACACACACACACAAACCTCCAGGGAGCCGTAGATAGAGACGCATTACGAGTACCCCCTCAAATCATAACGCATCAAACCCTGCAGAGCTCCTCAGAACCTCAGAAAACAGAGATCTCACGCTGCCTCCCAGCATCCCTGACATTTCATACATCACTTTGACAGATCACCTTATCAGTGCAGCCGCTCGCCGGCATAAGAGCTGTATTCATAAGGCCACGAGAGCCCACGAGCTGATAGAAGTATACAGCATATTCATCATTATCTTCTTAGCATTGTTTTGATGTGATAAGGGCTGAAAGCATTAAATGAGGATGCATTATTTCTAGCTGTAATTTCACTTTCTGATGCAACAGGGCTGCAAATGTTGGAAACGGAACAGTGACGGCTGAAGGTGTGTTGATATTCTGTCATGCCTTGTGGATCAATCAGGAGATATTGCAGGTTGTTGCCTATATGGATGCAATATGGGGATGATGGGATTGATTGCGAGCGTGAAGCTGGTAAGATTAAAGCAATGAAAAATATAGCTTTTCGTTTTTAGGGGGGGGGGTGTTTCAGCAAAGTTTTCCCTATTAAGGGGGGCATGGCAAGGCTATGGGATAGTGGACAGTCAGCAGATTAAACTCCTTCAGAGTGATACAAGACCCTACTGCAAAATGATCCTGCTTATTATGTGGCTATTTTCCACATAAGTAAATAATTAAACACAAAATATTAATTTGGCATATTTTATTTCCTCAAGATGACTCGCAGTACCTGCTTGGGCGGTCTGTTATCAGTTGTAGCGGTTGTTGTTGTAGAATAACAGACTACTAGATGGCACGATTGAAGAATCAACTGAGAATTGCAGGGAGCCGCTGAGTAAAAATAATGAATTAATGAATAAATTAATGATGCATGATTCTGAACTAAGAATGGACAAGTTTGTAAAAGGACTGCCAGTGCCCGGTAAACTTAAAGCAGACGGTGAATCTACTTAACGAACTACCAAAACAACGTGTCTACACCAGACGCAAGTGGCACGACACAAGAATTTTAAAGAATGTTGGTAGTCAGACAGTTGACGCCACCCACTGACTTCAATAGTAGGAAAAAAATACTATGGAAGTCAATGGGTTTCGTCAACTGTCTGGTTACCAACATTCTTCAAAGCATATTATTTTGTGTTCAACAGAAGATAGAAACTCATAGATGTTAGGAACAATATGAGGGTGAGTAAATAATGACAACATTTTCATTTATTTTTAACATCAACTACTGCATGGGTTCCAATTTTTAAAAGCAAATAATATATAGCTGGCTATATTTTTTAGCAAGGCAATCCCTCACAAGGGAATGATCATATTCAGGGGTCCTCCTTGGCATCAAAATCCCTAGGCTAACTGCACCTTCAGTTACAGGAACAACCCTCCTGGAGCAGCCTAAGGTTAAGTGGCTCGCTCCAGAGCACAATGGTGTTCGTTCATGGATCGTTCCTCTGGGATTTGAGCTTGCAACCTTTTGGTTACCAGCCCAGATCTTTAACTACTAGATTACACCCCAATCTACTGAAAACAGTCGAGGAAAAGTCCACTATATGCCTAGATTGTGTAAACAGTTAAACACAAACTTTGGGTTTAAGGCCAGTTATGGAGATGCATGAAAGAGACTCCAGTGACTATCCTATAGCCCTTAAGAGTAGTCCCAAGTCATATTATTAAAAACAATAAATGTCTCAGCACAACTGACACACAAAATTACCCCCCACACAAGCCAATTACGAGTACTCATATTCTCAGGTGGACTGAAGAAACCCTAACAGGTGTACACACTCTTACACACATACAGGCTTATCCCTGAAGAGCATGCCACTTAAGTTGTCAGACTCCGATCGGAGTCTTTTGGACAGGTGTACACACAAACATAATATCCCCAAAGAGTGAAGCAGTGGAAGGAGGGCGAAGTCTTAATTTCCTGTGTGATGTGGTAGCGACCTTCCCACCATGCATACACACGCACGCACATACACACACACTTGTTGGGATAGATGATTGTATTAGATGAGGTCATACACCTCACACACCTGTTCATATGACTCACACTGACAGAGATCTGCGGGGAAGTGTTTATATCCAGAGAATCTATTTCATACACACTCTATTAGATGAGATCAACACAACACAGTGACATAGAGCAGAAAAAATAAGACTAATAGGAAACACACACACACACACATTGTGGAATGCGTGCTGCTGGGTCCAGACAGCACAATACTTGTGAATGATCCTAACTGGCTGTTGCTATTGCAGGGAGGTACACTTTGCTGAGCTGTGAGTGTGTTAGTTTGCGGGTTTACTTAACTATACTTTAAAGACAAAATTGGCAGGAGAAATCATTGTCAGTCTCCCTTTGAGAACATCCTGATTAACAAATAACAGGGCCTGAATTTCGTTTTGGAAAATGGGGGGGAAATCCCCCCTTAGGTGATTCTTATGGGGGGGAATATTTAATTTGAGGGGGGAGTTTAGATATATATATATTTTTTTATTACATTTATCTCCATTTTACAATAGGGTAATTTTGTTCTTAAGAATTTACGCAACACAAGGAAGCTTGATTTCAATCTTTGAATTAAATTGAAAAAAGTAGCACAAATAAATACAATAGAATAAAGATCACCTATAAAGAGAAATAAAGAGAAAAGTTTTTGCTTAGGTCTGACACTAGTATTCAGAAATAGTACTACAGAGACTGAATAAAGTAATCAAAAAAACACTGGGTAATATTTTAGTCCTGACTAAATTAAATACATAGGCTATTAATCCTGCTTCCTTAAAATGAAAGCTATGTTTAGTTGTTTTGACAACCAAATTAATGACAGACTATATGGCTGCTGTCACTGTAAGAGCTCGTGCACAGATCCTGTATCCACCATCATTATACGGTCACGTGCGATGTATGCTTATTAATAAGACATAACCGACTGTGTTGAGGATACCGAAATTGTCATGATTTTCGCATGTTTTTGACTGTTAAAGCGATATAATCCACGAAAAATAACTTTTGTTACCCGCGACCGCGAGCTGTTTGTGAGGCGGCTTATGTGTGACGAAAAAAAACATCTCTCATACAGTGCGCGCCTACCGAATAGTTCAAGATCGCGTGAATGTTTAAACTGGTAAGACTTAAAAAGACGTGCAAATGGTAAACTTTAGTTACTCATGATGCAATGCTGGCCCGATTATGCAAGTGACAATTCTGTCTATCCCGACTCCCGAAACGCGAGTGTATTATCGCCTACAGCGCTTAACGATTGCCTTGTGCAACCCATGTTGAGAAACGAGAGAGAGAGACGCAGCACCACTGTTTGTGAAATTGCGTCTGGCAGAAAGTTTTACAATTACTGATTTTATTTTATAATCTGTGTGGATTCATTTACTAATACAACCTACATGCTAAAGTGAATCGATGTTTGCGGGAATTTCCCGCAATTTGCGGGAATACGTGGGAGACCTGCGGGAATGATTACAATTATGCGCAATACCCGCAATCCCGCGCCGAAATTCGAGCCCTGAATAATATAAATAAATACATAATGTAGCCTAAAAAAATCCAGATTCAAATTTTGGTTGATACTGATGAGTATATTATATTAATGTTATGGCCGCTAAATTATTAAATTTAAATGATTTATATTTAAATATCATATAAAAAATTAAACATTTTCTAATAAATAAAAAATAAAACTCAATAAACTTTTAAAGTTTTACACGTGAATTAAAGCATCAAAACTTTATAACATCCAATATGAAAAATTAATAGCCTATATTTAATTTTTGATTAGCTTCTTTTAAATGACATTAAATAGTGTTACTAAATTATTAGGTTATTTAAAGATTAATGTTAAGTGAGAATTAGAATACTAATTATAAAAATGTAATAAATGAGCATGCACAATTCAATATCCACTATACAATACAATAATCTAAATAAAGTCGATGCAGTACAGATGTATTGTGCATTCCTGAATTTTTTTTTATTCTAAAAAAAAGTCAACTTTTTTTAGGTGTAGGGTTACGGTTAGTCTTTATTAATAATAATTAGCTTTACATATATTAAAAAAGTCTATGACATGAATTTAGATAGATGTGTGTATCTGGGTATCACACATCACTCAGTCTTTAAGTGTTACTGAGATGTGTTTTTGCCTGAGTGTGTACGTGCCTCTCCCCTCCACCATCCAGACACCTTTAGGATATTTTAGTCCTGGGACCAGCACTGTTGGCACACATTCACTGTAACACTTGTTCCTCCATCTCAAGCAGAAAAACGCTCCACCTACACACTGACACGCAGAGACAAGGATTCCTCCACATCTCGTCTTCCTCTCGGAGGAGAATGGGTCATATGCAAATGCATGTCTCCGCATGGGCAGTAGTTTCCCACAGGCAGCAGGAGAAAGAGTGTTCCCTCCCTCTCTGCACTCTTTCAATAGTCCTTTTCTTCTGCCGCTAAGCCCCTCTATGCCCGATAGTGGCCCGCTGCATAGGTAGCAAAACCCCTTTTCTCCCCCTCACAAGCTTTAAAACACAATAGCTCACTTAAGCGCGCACACACACACACACACACAAATCAACCAATAAAGTACAACTGTGCACAACTAAAAAGAGGGTTCATGAAACCTGGACTCTTCTGGGGAGAGTGAAAATAAGAGAGAGATGAAGGAGAGGGAAATAAAAAGGAGGTTTTTTGTTTAGGAGTAATGCTTCCTCTCCTTCCGTGGGACCAATGACCAGGCTGATCATTAATCCCCATTTGTAAAAGCATAGAGATGTTTGGAGCGCTGTTTGCTGAGAGCCAAATTTGGACAGGGCCGCAGGAATTAAGCAGCACCTGAAATGAACCGTGTACGGATCTTGGTTCTTTACAGGCCAGAGGATGATTAGGAAAAGAATCCTATTCAAGACCAAATAAAGCTAAAATTAAATTGACAATATTTACTATAAATTTTCATGGTGATTTGGAACATAATTCACCAGTGCAAGTTATTCAAAAGAAAAAAGAAAATTCACTCCAACTCTGAAACAATATTTCTGCTAGCATAATCAAGGCCGTATATGTAGGGGAAAATAATATTATTCAATTAACATAGCATTTCCAAGAATAACAATGTCAATCCAATAAACCATACATAAAATCTTAATTTAGGAAAAAGTTCAGCCGTACATTATTTAATATTGAAAATTTCAAAAGTTTGGGGTCAAAAAGATTTTTTTATGTATGTCTATTTTCTGTTTCAAATAAATGTTGTTCTTTTGAACTTTCTATTGATTACATAATCCTGAAAAATGTTTATTGAGCAGCAAATCAGCATATTAGAATGATTTCTGAAGGATCATGTGACACTGAAGACTGGAGTAATGATGATGAAAATTCAGCTTTACCATCACAGGAATAAATTACATTTAAAAATATATAGAAATACAAACAGTTACATATTTTAAATTGTAATAATATTTAACAATATTACTGAATTTGTTTTCAAAAATATTTTTAAAAATCCCACCGGTCCTAAACTTTAGTGTAAGTCACATTACAAAAGTTGTGTTTGCTGTCTCATGTTGTGTGTATTGTCATGTCATATGTACTAAGGCCTGAGTGGCTATCACTTTTGCCAATAATGGAGTCCTATTTCCCTTTCTTTTCTTTTCATTCGCCTAATCAACAAAACAAAAGGGCCAATTTCCTTCTCTGACCCTTCTAAAGAAAGCGAACAAATGCGTACAATGCAAGAGAAACCACAAACTGGACCTCAATCAAATAGAAATGCACAACCACGCTCTGTCTACAAAGTTCTCACTCACATACAGTGTTTTTCACGTGCTTAAACTCGCATTAACACACCGACCCTTCACAAGAAGGAAGCCATGTTTGTTATGCAAAGCACAGGAAGGGAGAGAATCTTGCCAGTTTACAACAGTCCTTCACTGTCACCTCAGCAGGCCTCCAAAACACTGACCCCCATCTTCAACAAATCCCTCCCCCATGTGACCTCCATGCGGTTTGGGGGGGGGGGCAAACTGAAAGGGAATGGGGGGTAAGACGGAAAAAACAAGGGCTGATTCTGAGCTTTGTTACCGAGAGATCTATTCACAGAGTGTGTATTTGTGTGTTGGGGGCTTTAACACACAGCCAATTTGTTACGCTGGACGCCTCACAATGGCACAGGGGGGGGAAAGTGAAGTCATACTTGAGGCAATGCATGGGCGCCCATGGCAGAGGTCACTAAACATCACCCTGCTACTGTGTCTTAGAGAAAGAGTCAAAAGAGGAGAGGAGAGGAAGAGAGGAGTGGAAAGTGCATTGCAGATGGACTTTTGGAGGAAGTCAACGAAAGGATGATGGATAAATGAAAATTTCCTCCTCAGCTAAACCTCACGCACCAGGGAGAGACCCTAAATGTTAGCAGATGGCATTTAAAATGTCCTAGCAGCATGTCCCGAAGAAAAAGGGTTTCTCCTCACTCACATCCCTATAAAAACAAATTTCTTAAACTATAAAGCGTCAACTTAATGTGCACAAGTAAGAGAAAAAACAAGCATATGTGTTTATTGAGTTAAACCCTAGAAAGTCTGGTACGGGGTGTGGAAATAGCCCAGCGCAGTAATTAAAGTTTTATCAGCCAAATAAATTCCGCTACACCCATTTTATCACAGAGCTGGCAGTGGCCTGACGTTGGCCATAGCTCTCCGAAGGTAATGACAGTAAACAAGCTAAACATTTCTCATCATTCGGTGGGTGTTCCACTGTGACTGTTTGTAAAAACGCAGTCAAGTAAAACTTTGCGGGTTCTCCTCATTTCAGAGGTGTAAATCCTTCTCCTAAAATGTCTCGGTATAAAAATACAGCCTTGCTAAAGTTCTTTTGAAACGTAAGAGAAAGCCACTACAAAGCACAGCACGCTCACCAGCCGCTGCCATGTTTATTTTCTTAGCCATGCTAATACCGGTCAGCCACATTCCTCTATTCCCAAACTGAGAGGTTTCAAATTGCCCTGCAGTACTCTTGGAGAGAGCCAAAGGAGGAAGGGACAGAAGGAGAGCTGCCCTGTGAACAACACCTGTCGTCTTCCAGACTCTTAGCACCTTCACGTTTACAGCTCAAGGTCCTGATCGCCTTCATGTTACGCGCCGCGAGAACCCCAAGCGGCCGGGAATGTCATTAGAACGAGTCCCACATGGAAAGGTGAAAAAATACACGCTGGCACACAGTTTAAGCATCTTCTCAAAAGAAACGAAACCCTATCTTTATAAGGATTCCACAAATTGTACTGTTTTGGGAATCTGCATGTTCAGAAGTTCTTAGTGACATACTTGAGATAGTCTCGGTCGGCTTTCGAAGCAGTTGGTGATATAAGCAGTGTGCTTTTAAATAAGATTGATTAAGGCTGCACTGCACAGTCACACAGCTTTCAAGATGTTTAGACACAGTTCACCTTCCTCACATTCTACAGATAACTTCACCTGAAACAGCTTTAAATATTCTCAAAAACTGTTGACTATTTTGCATTCCACTCCACAGAGAGTCAAAATCTGTGGGCTGTTCCATGGGCCTCAAGTTTACTGAGTTTACTACAGACTTGCCCCCGATACAATAAGATATATGATGAATATATTTATAACTCTATAGGGTTTAGCATATTTTGTTTTCAGGGTAGGCCATTCAGGCAAGGTAGGCCAAAAGTCAAAGAGAGCTAATGAATTCTCTACCTTGTAAAACATTCTTCACCTTCCCAACAGCACATCTCGGCGTTAACACCCTGCCTTTAGCCAAAGCAACAGGCACATCACAGATTTTTCACCTGATGGTGAAGTGCTGCTGTCACATGCTCACCGTGTAAAGGATTTAGCACTGAAAAAACGTTCCCTTCCCCCTCAGCCACTGTGTAGAAACCACTGTAACTTTTACAAACACTCCAAATGAAGGCATATTACTGCAATCTGACTCATGAGAGTCAATAACATTTTATTGATGGCCAAAAAAAAGTATTTTTGATACCCGAGTTACCCAGTTGGGATGATTCATAACATTTCAACACGACAGAGGAAAGGAAAGTGTGGTAATTTTTTTTTCTTTTTTTCTTCTAAATACAGCAACTTTGTTTGCATTTGTGGTCACACTTTAGTTTAGGGTCCCTATTAACTAACTATAAACTACAACTTTTGCCTCAGTAAACTCCCAATTACTGCTTATTAACAGTTAGTAAGGTGGTTGTCAAGTTTGGGTATAAGGAATGTAAAATATGGTCATGCAGAATAAGGCATTAATATTTGCTTTATAAGTACTAATAAACAGCCAATATCCTAATGCATGCTAATAAGCAACTAGTTATAGTGAGAATTGGACCATAAACTAAAGTGTTACCATATAACCGTAAGACTCATTAGTGCAACATGTCTCATTAGTGACTTATCAGGACAGCAATGGTGCCAACAATTAGGCCTTCTGATAAGAGCACAATCAAGCAACTTCATATAGAAGACCTAAGGGAGGCATTTTAATTATGTGGGACTGTTAAGTTGGTGGTTATGTGAATTATAATTAGAGCTGTAAAGATGTTATGAACAGGCACGTCAGTTTAGTACAATATATTTTCTTGTGTAGATTTTAAACATTACAAGAATTCATAGTGTTCAATTCAAGCCTTCTTTGGCTGATTTAAAATAGTCCTAAAGTGAGTTGAAATAAAAACATTCCATTCATCTTGATTATGGTAATTAAAGTGAAAGTAAGTCTGGTAAACACAAGGTGAATCCATCTAGAAGACAGTTTGCCTCCAGTGAACATTTACTGTTGGCCTTTACAAGAAACGGTGAAGCACTCAGGCGGGCCACATTCCAATTATACACGGTCTGATCAACACTCCTTACGGGGGCGCGGAGGGGGAGGGGCGTATGCTAATGACGCAGGGACGCGCACAGTCAGGGAGCGTTCATCACGCACCGGGAGCGGGTGCGCTCTGAGGTCAACCCGTGACTTCAAATAATTAACGGTCAGGACGCATAAAGCGCCTGCGTGCATTTAAAGTAGAACAAACTTAAATGAATTTGCTCAAAAACAGTTGTATATGACTGAGATCAAAATGATAAAACAAGCTTTATTTAACACAGAATAATTAAGCTTGAAATACAATGACATAATATGTAGGCTAATCAAAAGCTATATCTGAACTGCAGGTGTTCATAAGATAAAATACGTAGAAGCAGGTGCTACGGCTACGGTGCACGGCTCAGGTGCGTCTCCGCGTTTAGATACCTGCAGTGCGGTGAGCAGTGCCAAACGCTCTATGACAAAGCACTTATATCAACCCAACACCGCAGAAAAGCGCTGCAAAAATGACCCTCAAGCCTCACGGTGTAAAATCATTCTAGGTTTCGAAACAATTTCAGAACACGCCTATGCTTTTACCGCATGGAAAAAAGATCACGAGCGATGCTTCAGCACCTATAAGTACCGAGGATGCTCTTTGCACTATAGCGATGCTTTTAAGAGCCTTACAGAACGCCGAATGATAACAGGCACCAATCCGCTCTGCAGTTAAAAACAAGCGACAACAGCAGCTGAGTGAGAAGGCATGCGAGAAACACTGCACATACATCTTTTTTTTATACCTGCACAAGTTGACATTTTCTGCAACGCACGAGAAACGCCTCCCGTCTGCTTTCAAAATGAGCCAATGTATCTCAGAAAGATAAAAAAAGAAAGACTCCTTCTTTGTCAGCAAGTTCAGATAGCAAAAAAAACAAACAAAAAAAAAAAAACAATACCGAGATTGTCAAATGGCATCTATGAAAAACCTAAGTGATATTTTTGTCTTCCCTTCCGATCAGGTAAGCACATATTTACAGGTCGCTCTAACGCGCGCACACTGAGAGAACCGCTACATGGCGCGCGCATGGCGTCAGCCTGAGGAAAAGTGTCTTTCTTCACTCATCTCTTTATCAAAAAACACTTAACTCTGCAGATAAATCGTCGGAATGTTGAACGGTGCACTTTAATCTACAAAAGTTGGAATGTGGATGAATAAAAATGATTTTAAAAGTGTTTTTGAGTTTATATTCCCCATCACACGCGCGAGAAAGCGAGAAGTAAAGCACGCCCTCACATTTCTCATTATCGATCTCCTTAGTAAAATTACTAAGGCTCACGTCTATACCGCTCTGGACACAGTTTACCAAATCAATCGTTATAATTCAAGAGAGCAAATACGCGAGTACGATTTTAAGTTATTTACCACACATAAACCTGAAACCTGCGCGTGCATTACAAAGCGGATGCATAAAGTCCACAAAACAAATAAACTGTCAGTGCAGTAAGTCCAGCTGCAGCAGCGCGATTTATCAGGATTCTCTACGCTGCTCGGGATGTATACGCATTCCTTATATAGGCTGTAGCAGTTGTTCTAGCAGCAGACAGCCCTTCAGATTCCTTTCCTTTTCTCTTCAACGTTACCACCCAACTAGAAATGTGGCAGGCTGGCTGCAACAAACAGGTTGCTTTAACTGGCATCGTGCTCCAGAGCTCTCTGAGCCCCGGTCCCTGGGGGACGCCTAGACTGGCAGGACTGTTACATAAACACACCCTTATTTTTTTGCTTTGTAAACTTCAATCGGAGTTCAAGAAGAAACTTTCCTGTCAAACATCAACGCGAACTGCATACATGCCCCTTTTTCCCAATGCAGCAGCAACACAGAAAAGCGTGCTGCTGTTATAAGGCAGTTTCTTATGAGCTACATTACAAAAGTGGGACTCGTAGCTGTACCATAGCAAGTGAAACCAGCCAAACTGTCACATCGGCGATGTAAACCCATGTATTCATAAACACTACGCTAAAATGTTTACATACACACTATTAGAGGTTATTCTTAGAATTCTGCTAGCTCGCTAGCTACCTGCTACCACGCAGACAGCGGAACAGCCCATTGCCTATATCAAAGTTTGTTGTTAACGAAAATAAAACAAAATCCTCACAAGCACCCGCTCTATTCACAAACACGTATTTATGAAAGCATTTCCACCACTTCAATCGCTCAAACTGGTTCATGCGAAACCAAATCACCCGCATCGGACCAAACAGGTACATTTTGAGCGAGAAACTAAGTTTAATTTCGTTCGAATCTAAAGAGGAAAATCCAACAATAACGACCAACTGGAGTAACAGATTCGAATTTAATTAATTTGTTTAATTATAAAGCTTTATAAAGTGAACTCAAGGCGAAGAGAAATAAAAGGGGAAACAAAAGCGAGATTCACTTGAATGGGACTGGCTGCGTATAACGGTCCACGCTCGCGCTGTATACCACTAGGCGGTGAGAGAGTCGCGAGCGCGGCAGGTATAACGGTACACCAGATAGGGGCTATAACACAGCGCCACTTTCCAGCACTTTTTGGGGCTCGAGAAGTTCTGCCAGCGGCCCGGAGTCCAGAGTTGAATGAAATCAGCCGTCGCCAAGCAAAGCGAAGGGTTTTTACTCACCGTTTGTCCTCCTCGGGTTCGCCTGCTTTCTGCGCTTACACCTGGGGCCATCCGCCATGATCCTTTCGCTGTGTCTAAATGCTGCTGGAGAGTCACCTCCTCTCGCCCCCACACCTCCCCTCCCTCCCTTCTACTCCACCTCCCCTCCCTGCACCTGGTTTACGACACTCGGCTTTACGACATTACCTTCTGGCTCCTATACCTCTCTCTCTGGCGCTCAGACCCCCGTCTCTGGCCAACTCCCGCCCCTCACACCACGCGCTCCCTGTGGCGCTGCTGCCTGTCCGAAACGGTCACTGATCAACCTGTCCATGTACACGTAGAGGACTTCAAAATGTGTGTTGATTGACAGTTCAAAGGAAGCATAACTGTCTGGATAAAACAAACATTTCCAAGCTTGTGCTACAACTGAAAAGCGCAATGGTAAACATTCAACCTGAATCAAGCGTCATATTTTTTTTACAGTCAGAGTGGGGGCGGGGAAAGTTTGACGCGTGCACCTGTTTATGGCGCGCGCGCGAGCACTAGCACACATACACATTGACACAATCTGCAACTTTTTCTTATACATGATAAGGCAGAAATCTCAATGTCATAAAACTAGTTTCAGCAAGAAGTAAACAGCAACATTTTATAGAAGGGACACTGGAGCTAGTTGTCACACCTTTTACTCCAAAAAGGATTTAATCCAATCTAGGCTATAATGTTAAGTATAGGCTATATAACTATTTTTAACATTTCCATTATTATTGCCCATGACAAAACACATACGGTTAACATAGCCCTACATTCATCTTTTTGTGACAACATGCAGTAGTACCAGGTATAGGGTAAGTTGTCACAGTCTAAACCAGAACCTTTTTGTAATAAATAATTAATAAATGCAATAAATAAATTACCAAAGTGTAAAACATTGACAAAATATTAAAAAAAATGTCAAAGGTAAAATAGACTACAATCTAACGACTTTTTAATAGGCCTACTGTAATTAGTAAATAATATGCTATACAATTACACTATTTAAAACATGTGACAACCTGCTTTGACCTGACGTATAAAAACAGTGTCCTGAGAACACTAACCATATATAGTTGACCCTTGTCTTTATATATTTTATTTTATTGTGTTTTCTTTTTCTTTTTGTAAAATATGATGACATTGGAATATTACTTTGAAGGATAAAATTCACAAAACTTACACTAGTTTATGATGATTTTTAACAAGGTTTAGGACTCCGCTTTTGTTTCAGAACATCACATTTCTGACATACAATCTTTGTGACACCTAGACTTAGTATAGGCCTACTTTATAATTATATTACTTCAGAAAGAATTTCCAAAAAATTCAAATGGTTGTATCTGACAAGATCATTCAGACAGTTTTAAATCTTTTATATGCTAGTCAGTTTTCCCCATAAGTTTTGAATTATATATAACTGTTTTTATTTAGTCCATATTGAATTCAAAGGAACATGGTTGGAACTTCAAAGTAGTGCCATTCATTTATTAATTATTAATTATCATGCCACATGACTGATGCTATCAGTGGCCGAGTTTTTTTAAAGAGTGCACATCTAATCGTAACGTAATATTTGAGAAATACATCAATAAAATAAGCATATATAATGCACTTGACAGTTTTTCAGGTTGGAAAAAGCTTTTTAAATAACTGTGACATAAGGTCTAATGTTATTTGCCTTTTGCCATCTCTTTACAGGCATAAAATATATACTCATCTAGATGTGTACTGTAGTAGGAGAGACTGTGTATTCGTATTCGTTTTCAAGAATAAAGAAAATATGTGTTTGAGTATGTGTACGTGTGTGTGTGATTGAGTAGGAAGGAGGAGGAATGCAGTGTGTGTCCCAAGGCACAGGGAGGATCATGGGACCCTCACTGCAATGATTCAGTCCTCCACCCAAAGAAAGAGCTTGCTGTTCCCCAGGGATGTTTACTCCTCTGACTCTGACCAGGGAGAGAGCGTGTGAGAGGCAGAGAGAGAGAGAGAGAGAGAGAGAGAGAGAGAGAGAGAGAGAGAGAGAGAGAGAACTGACACCCGGTAAAAAAAAACATTGAAGGCCAGAGAAAAGTTTGACGTAGAGAAATGTTTATAATACTGGACGAGTTAAGATGCAATCTAAACAAACCTTTGTGCCATCCAATGTCAATAACGGCCAATGAAAAAGATTCTCTGCTTAAGTGCATTTCTTTAGAAATATAAATGCAGCAGCCAAAACAGGAGCTAGCACATTGAACACATGGACCGAAGCACCAACACGCTACTATCTGAAGGTCTGCCGTTCTCTGTCACAGGTCACAAAAGCGAGTGCTGCAGCAATGGCGGGATAGGGCTATTCTTGTACCTGATGACTATCAGGTTTCTGTCAGACCTCAACTGGGTGTGGTGTACTTAGCATGGGACTGCAGTGTACAGTCCGTATTGATTGAGTGAAGACACTATATAATCTCACAATGATATGCTGTGAATCAAATTGAGTTGCACAAGGCTTTAAGAAAAATACTTAAAATAATCATTGTGAGATTAAATAATAATTCCCATTTATTTACTGTTAAAATCCACGCTCTGGAAAAGATCAAATTAATATTTTGTAATTATTTATATACTCACCCTCATGTTGTTCCGAATCCGTATTATTAAACAAAATGAGTTTTTTTTTTCATGCAGTTACAATGTATTTGAACGGCAGCTTAAAAAAGGATGTAAAAGAACCATAAAAGCTTTCCAAAATCATAAAAGCGGTCCATGTGATTCATTTGATGTAAGTTTTCTGATGTCTTTGTGTTTTATCTCTAATACTCTTCATCAAGAATGATCTGCTAAGTCAGTGAGTTGAACAAATCAGTCTGAATCATTCAGATCATTGTTTTAAATTCAGTGAATCAGATCAACTGATTCATTTTGATTCAGTTAATCAGATCAATTAAGTGAAATGATCCAACTCAAATGAGTAATTAGTTTAATAATTCACTTTTCTCACAAACTCTATCATGCGTAGTAGTGTTGCAAGTGTTTGATGCTGTCTACACTGGACGCGTCAAAGCAAACGTTTCAAATTCATTTGTCCTTTGTGTCAGAAGTAGTTCAAGCGAACGGCAATCCATTTATTGGCGACGCGTCGCATGGCATGTAGACAGTAGGCCTACCAATGATTGTAATTTCTATCTGCTTTAGACACATGTAATGAGTAACTGTAATAGAAAATAATGAGTAAATTATTCAGTAATACTTTGCTTTAAGGTGACTTAGTTACATGTTACTACATGTGCTTACTAAAGTAATAACAGTAAATTATGCAGAATTACAAGTAACTAACCCTAAACCAAACCCTAACCCTGACTCTATTTATTCAGAATCTCTCTTCATTTTTTGTTCCTTAGTACAAAACAGTCCAACAGGTTTGAAACAACATGAGGGTTGAATGACAGAATTTTTACTAATCCCTTTAACATCCTGTGATGTTTTCATTGTGCATGTCAACTGCAGTATGATCACACTAGGAAAACTATTTCCATAAAATGTACCCAGATAATAAGGTCTGAAAGGAACTATGACCTTCTTAAATATTCCAAAGCCATCTATGTTTAATCAAATCTGCAAACGCTCTACAGGTGAACTATGGTCATGAGAACAGGAAGTGGAAAGGGAAATGAAACAATGGTTAGGATACAAATGACAGGGCAATTTCGTTTTAAATGTTTAGAGAGAAGACAAGCTCTGTGTTGAAAGCAATATCCTCTAAGTACATAGCGGATTCTTTGCAGAGAAAAACCCAACATTAGTTTAGAGATGCCCCTGGAAGAAGCCTCAAATACCCTCCCTGTCATCTGTCTAACCCTCTCCAACCCATGCCCTCTTTCACTTCATCAAACAGACAACAGACAGAGCTGAGTAAGGTGCCTGTCCCTTCATCATTAAGCCAGTTTGCTCTGCCTATGGCTGCTGACAGTGAATTATTCAACAGGACAAAGTGCTCTGTGGCTGTGCAAAGGCTTTACAGAGTAACAGATAATAATAGCATTAATGTCCATAGAATCTCATTAAGAGAGTTGGTACTCGGTTTTCTCCCTTCCTATATATATTTATTCACACACCGCATGTGCATATAATGGAAAAGAGCGACATGGAAAAGGGTGGACAGGTTTGATGGTCCATAATGAAAGGGTTTAAGCTACAGTATGTTCCCCTACTGGCCATAACCATCGCAATAATTGGGAGCTGAGGTAGAGGAGAGTTGCTGAAAGAATTTTTTGGAAGAAGTGAGGTAAGCGGCTTCTGGTGGGATTAAATGAACATCATCCTTCTGAACTTTCCTTGGGAATTTCATTGGTACATGATGCTGTCCTAAAAGAAATCTCCAAAATTGTGCTGACTTGGTGAGGATTTGGAATGGCAAGATGGTAAAATGTCATTTCATGGTTTAGCTTGTCATTGACCAGGCACCAGTTAAATTCTCCCCATGTGCCAGCGACCAGAGCAGCTGCCCAGCTGAGTTGGCTCCAGGTGCCACTATGGTCCAGCAGGCGGGCCTGCGGGTGAGCTCAGAGACAGAGTGAAGGTGAAAAACAGACGTTCCCTGGCTAGAGGGAAAAGAAAAAGAAGAAAAGCATTGCAGTGAAGGGCAGGTTTCATCAGAGATCAATGATGAGGCATTTTGAAAACCACACACGCGCTCTCTCTCTCTCTCTGCTGGTGCTAACCGACTGGAAAAAGACGGGACATTATTCTGTGGAAAGTCCGGTCTATTCCCATTTTCCTTGGAAGCTGCCATTTCAACATGAAGTCATAAATTCTCACAACGACGGAAAACAAAGAGTAAAAATAATGCTACTGCAAATATTAAAACTGCATAATAGCACTCACTATGCTATTAAAATAGCAGTCTGAATGCCAGTAGCCTCTATTCCCAGTTACTGGTGACAGGACCACCCAGCTGGACCAAATTAAAACCCAACAATATCTGCCATCCAAGAGCTGCTGGTTTTAATCCACTGGGCATCCACTTGCAGTTTAACGGAAGCAGAGTGGTGACTTCATCAAAGAGGTTTAAAGTAACTGACCTCATACTGCAAGCAATTTATCCAGTAATATTTCCACTGTACGTCCATTTCTTCACCTGTTACCTATTCAAGTCTCATTTACCTTTTCCTTTTACTGGGCTAAACAGAAAGTGAATGAATGGGGCATGAAGACAGGAAGAAAGAGTGCAAAAGAAGAGACAAGATAGGAGAGACAGCAACATGAGTTGGGGGGGGGGGGGGGGTAGAAAGCTATCCTTACTGCTCTACATTAAGGGATCAGGCCGCGTCTCTGTAAATGAGTATTGATCCTCCTCCTGGCGGGATCATTTAGGAGATTAATGCTGGCAGTGCTGTTGGGGGGGTGGGGGGTGGAGTTCCAGTTGGTCCAGGGGGGAGCTGACTCAGAGCTGCCCAGGACAGAGAGCCTGCTGTGGGGCTACATGGAGAACAAGCCCCTGCCTCCCCTCCTAACCATCTGGACTAACAGCTCAGGGCGCCAGCTGTGTGGGGGAAGGGAGAAGATGGTGTGTGTTTGTGTGTTGGGGGGGGTAAAGGATTGAGAGAAAGAAAAAGGAAGGAAGAGAAATGGAAATGCAAAGGACTGCTAAAGAAACAGGAAAACGTACATAAAAAGAGGGAGGTAAAATCAGCTAAAAGTTATTTGTGTAAGGCTCATTTGACACACAGACACATTGAAGAAATGGATGATTTAAAGTGGCGAAAACAGAGGAGAGGAACAGAAAGCGTGAGGAATGAAAGAGAAACACAGGTGGCAAGTACAACTGCAGAAACAGAAAAAGAGAGTGAAAAACAAAGATTATGGCAGAAACTGACAGGTACACATAAGTGACTAAGGTGGAGAAAGAAAGAAAGAAAGAAAGAAAGAAAGAAAGAAAGAAAGAAAGAAAGAAAGAAAGAAAGAACGAAAGAAAATAAGAAAGAAATAGAGTGTGGGGATCATGATGGATGGAGATTAAAAAAAATGGTGAAACTAAAGCAACCCTTGGGACTGCGTTCAGCATGAGGCATTAGCCATCTTCCAATACAGAATGCAGTAAACAAAAATGTAATAATCTTAAACTAGGGACAGACAATCAAAGATCAAGGTAACTCTAATGGGCATTTGCAGAAACTAAACTGATTTGAAGACCCCATGAAACGGCTTGTTGTGCATTGTGTTGTGTTGACATTAAACAGGAAGTTTGTTTTTCCAGTCCTTTCAATATGGAACCCATGTAATTTGGCTTTACCGTGTTCACCAACAAAAACTAAAAGAAAACTCTGTGTGAGTTGTGCTTCATACTGTACATCACTACACTAGGCTATTGTAATATTTGTGAATTTGATTATGTAGCCTACTTATCCATTTTCTTGCGAGTGCTGTAAAGATTACTGTCTGGTGCTGTGCACTTTCCGCGAGACTCTGCCCACACGCTGTTCTGATTGGCTGTGGGTTTTGATTGATTTTTACGCATCTCGCAGTCGCGTCATGTCTAGTGTGGACAGACAAATGATTTGTCGCCGAAATCTTAACGCATCGCGTCTGGTTAGGACACGGTGTTAGACTGAGGGGGATTCTCATTCTCCAGAGCATTCAATATGCAAATGAGTCCAAATTGCACTTATGAGTGCAAGATGACTTATCAATATTTTTGGTTAATTTTCCAGAACAAATAGTTTTGTCAACTTTTAGAAGTACACTAATAATAACCTCAACACTTGGACTAATGTCCACAAAACAATTCAAATAATTTTAATTTCATGTGGTTCTATAAACTTTGGACATAAAGTGCATACAAATGAAAGCTGTCTTCCCCTGTGCTGCGAGCCAAAGTATGGAGGAAACATCTGTGCAAAAAATTTTGAAAGTCAAAAGTGATTTCTGAGTCCTACAGTTCCATGGCCAGAAAACGAGTTGATTGTTTGAGACAAGATCCAGAAAAATCCAAAGCAAAAAAAAATAAACATAATTCACTGTATACATGTTTCATAAGCTCTAGTATTATGCTGAAGTTACTGCTGCACATGGAAAATGCTGTCATGGCGACAAAACTATTCAAGAGCCCAGAAAAACTCAAGGGCCCTACAATGGAATGTTTTGAAGACAAGATTGAGATGTCAATCACACTACGCACCCCCTTCTCAAGAACAAGGTCATTATGATCTCACTTCCTCTTCTCTGGAGTGTCCCTGGACAGGACTGACGCTCAGGAGAATTTGGCCACTCCCAAAACAAAACATCCAGTGAGCCAGCAGATTCTTCTAGAACTAATTTTTTTAATCAAATTCTTCATGCAGCCTAATGTAGAATAAGTTATCTATAGATAAATACAATAGAAAGTGTACTAATTGAATCTTACCAAAATGACCAAACACAAACTCTCTTTTTTTTTTTTCCTGTAAGCATATTCTTTAAAGTCTGTATTTCAAAACCGGCATACAACTTTAACTGCTTAACTGAAAATGACAAAGATGTACTTTAAAATATTTTGTTCATTGAATTATTTGTGACTCAAAATTAGTAAGTAAAAGCAAACATCTGCATGCCCAGTAGTTTTTTTATGGGTTCCCACACACTCACAAAAATGAGTGTGTGGGAAGAAGTAGCATAGCTGATGTGCGTGTGTGTGTGTGTATGAGGCGGGATTTTTTCTGGATCATCCAGGTTGTACGGGTGAGCTAAGTCTGTCACGCAGATTAGCTGAGATCCATTCCAAATGTTCCGTCAAAAATTCACCTCACAACCACAGCTAAAATTTATTTTGTGTATGTTGGAACACCAAGATCTTTTCTTCTGCTCATTTTGCTGGCATGTCTAAGAATCATGTGCTTCCCACACTCATACACACACCTCAGGCTCTGCATATCAAAGAATCCTCCACATTTAGGTGCAGACGTGAACACACCTGAGAGAAAAGGAGAAATAAAAAGAGAAACGGTTGTTATCCAGGTGCTTTCATCAAATGAACATTTTCCACAGAAGGCATTTAGACATCCTCCTCATTACTTTCCTAAGTTTTGTTTTCCACTGATTCAGTCTGTTCCCTTCGCATTAGCGGTTAGATATTTCCATGTTTAGTATGCAGGTATTTAGTCATTCAGAATTCCTGCCATTTTGTGGATAGATTTGGCATATTAGCATGACGCTAATTTCTTTTCAATATTTTTGTAATGCTCACTGTGGTTACCTCATTAAAAACTTTTACACTTTCGAAAGAAAAAAGATGTACACTCACATTAGAGTAAAACTCCAGTCATATTATATAGACTTTAAACCATTTTACTTAACATGGATTGGGTCACCTCATGGTGGCCACCATGTTGAGATCACATGACCTATTGAATACTACTCACATTATCTTAGTGAACATAATTATAAATAAATGAATCATTGCTGACTGCAAATAGCACTGGCATTGGTTATCATGTTTGCTTTTGGTTTAAGCTTCGCTTTTGCTTGCTTGTTAGAATTAATCTAAGACGACTGCCCTATCTGTCAGCATTATATAAGCACAAAAAATACTGAGTGCACATTTAAGGAAGAAGAAGAAACCTGTCACATGTCTCACCTGTTCTTTTACGCTGACCCCAGAAAAAAGAAAAGAAGAAAAAAGAACCCTGACCAATGGTAGGTGAATTATTGCCTATATTCTTCAGACAATACATTCTGAAATGTTCAGAAAACTTGAACGGGGCACAGGATTTAAATTGGCCTCTTACACAGTCTTGAGTTTTGACCAAAGGTTAATATTAGTGGACGATATGAAAAGGAGTAGGAATTAACAGGTGGGATTACTTAAAGGAAATGTCTTGAGAAAGATATTTTAGAGCAGCTATAAAAGGCACAGAGCCCCTGTTCAAGCAATATCATCCATCCACTCACTCATTCACACACACACACACACACACACACACGTGGGGTCCAGCAGTCATGAAAGCTGCAACAAGCTACAGATTTAGCCTCTCAACCCATAATAATTTAGAATGTGTCCAGAGAAAAGGAAAAGAAATGAAGGACAGCATGTCAAAGAAATAAAATCACTCTCATTGCCTTTTTCACTACATTTGACTATAGCCCGTGTCATAGACCTACTGTCACCTCTGTGGGTGTGAAGGACAAACGTCAAAATATATGTCCAAAAGAGAAGAAAAAAAAAAACCGGGTTGATGATACAACTGAAAAGCTATGTCATGTGTACTTCTGATACCGAAGAGGGCAGAGTTGAAGACTGCAAAAAAACTATTTGAGGAAGCTCTCCAATACCACTTTCAATGTGCCATTTAGAGATTTTCAGAAGAAGCCAAAACACAAGTTTCCTTAAAATCGACCAGAGTGAAAAAGAATCCAATAAGCTTTCGGTTTTATGCTAGACGGCTGATGAACAGCTGGGTCATCGCACTTACTGGCCCCAGTGGAACAATTCATTGACTCACCTTTTCTCTGCCTTTCTAATGACCATGACAGATTTAACAGACAAAAACATTCAAATGGCTCCCGTTACAGAACAGACAACCATAAACCATTACAAATATGCCTGAGACAAGTGAGGGAAGAGGGAAAGAGACTGTAAAAAAAATACTAACTTAAGGCAAACTTTTCTTTTCATCTGACGACTTCTGGCACTTTTTCTTTTTGTGAACAGAATGAACAAGTGCTTAAATTGACTATTTAATAAATATCTTGAAAATGAGAAAGAGATAAAGAGAATGAATGAAGGAGGGGGAGTCCATTTAATTTTTTAGAACATAAAGTGTCGTCATTGATTCTCTCAGGCACGGTTTCACAGACAGGGCTAAGATTAAGCCAGGATTAGGCCTTAGTTCAAGGGCATTATATATGGTTTTTATAAACGTGTCTTAGAAAAAAAAAATTCTTGTGTGCATCTTGAGACAAAACAATGGGAGTGACATTTTAAGATATGTCAGTGCAAGTTGCTTTTAGTTAAAACAGCTCAAACATGCATTTTAGTCTGCATGTGACTAGGCTTATGCCTTGACTGTGAAACCGGGGGTCAATGTTTATAGTTCAGCCTAAGCCTTGAACCACAGAACTCAGATTCCCTCACACTGATGTTAAGTATGATTTAGGTAACTGTTGAAAATACAGTTATGTAGTACAGGATTGTATGAAGTTTTATTCAATAAGAGTATACACCTAAAAAAAATGCACAAGTCAAGAGCCAAATGCTTCCTTTTTACCAGGGGTGTCCAAACTTGGTCCCGTCCTATCAAATAAAAGCGAAATGCAAAATATATAATTTAAAAAAAGATTACTTTTTTAAACATTGAAAAGCCATATTTAAATATTTTAAAATGAATTTAAAAAATATGAAAGATTCGCCACTATTTCTAGGTCATTACTCAAATAAGCAAATTTGTGATACTGACCATGTAAACTTCTTTGAGTGATGCTGTGATTAACAGAGATGAAAGTTACTTTTAAAAGTAATGCATTACAATATTGCGCAACTCCCTACAAATGTAAGCAATTGTGTTACTTAGTAACTATTTATGGAAAATAATGGGGATGCACTGAAATGAAAATTCTGGCCCGAAACCGAAAATTCAGGATGCACTTGTCCTAAATTTGAAACTAAATAATCAATTAAGTAATCAAACTTATTTAATAATCAACACTCACATAGCTAAAACTGGGTTGTGTGATCATTTAACTTGCACATAAGGCAGTTTTTTATCAATTTTTTTTAATTAAATAATAATGAAATATTTAAACGGCAATAAAGTAATAACTTGTTTTCATGACAGATTTATTCGAACATTAAATAGCCTAATAGTAATAAGTAAAAATATAATTTATTAAAATATAAAATGCTCTTCTCCATTTTTTTTTATTAATGACTTTATGGACATTGAATAGATTTCTTGAGAAAACAGCACTGACTAAAAATGTTAGATTTAAGAAACCATATCATATTACTGATTAAAACTAAACAATCCAGAGTGTTCAGTGTAATTGTGCAAAAGTCAGTTGATTCAGTTTTATTGTAAAGCTCATCAATTATTAAATTAATTTCATCTATAAAGCATTTCTGCATAAAAACAGTGATGTCATCGTCCAGCTCAGTTCTCATCCAATAGTGTCAGTGAGGTCAAATCAATAATATTTTAACTAAGCAAGCCAGAGGTGACAGTGGCAAGGAACCCAAACTCCATCAGGTAACATCAGGAAAAAAAAAACTTAGGAGAAACCAGGCTCAGTCAGGTGACCAGTTCTTCTCTGGACAATGAACGAACACTGTGTCATTATGATTCAGGTTACATCAAAATTCAGAAATCAGATTGTGGATTGGCAGCATTCCAATATTCATAAGTCTGTGTAAAATACTTAATTTAATACTTAATACTAAATAATATTGCATTATTGCAGGTTTGCGTAATATTCTGAGTTGGCATTTTACTGTTTTTATTCATTTTGAGGAGACTGAATCTGTTTTTGTGGCAGTGAGTAAATGCCTGCTCATATTTAGTCTAGAACAACAACAAACATCATGTTTACACAGTGCACACAACATCTGCATCTCACTCCCAATTTCTCTTAACATGGGGACAGCAGAGGTGTCAGTCAATAAATGGGAGACTTGTGCTACATATGTGAAAAAGTAACTCAGATATTTTGTTGTAAATGTAAAAGTTATGTGTTACTTTACTAGTTACTTGAAAAGTAATCTGATTACAAATAAAAGTGAAACAAATAGGCCTACTAACAAATTCCAAATTCATCTTAATTTAGGATTTTTTAAATTATTATTATTGCTATAAAAGAAAATTTTAAATAAAATACATACAATTACTCAAAAATGGCAAAGGCAAATGATGTCAGACTTTTGGACCCCACTAGTGTATTTTAAAAAAGCAGCTTGGATATTCTGCTAAACCCTTATTGAGTCATTATTACAATAATACTGCAGTGCCTGCATACACAGAAAAACCTGAGTAATACATAGTTTACCACACACCACAGTGAGAGGAGAGCGGATGAGTGAGACTGATAAATATGCCATTCGTCGTTTGTTTACCTGTAACTTAGCCTTTTTCTGTGCATGTCTTCCCTTTCACTTTCTCAGGAGCTTCAACCTCATTTGATCCACTTTCTAGATTAATTAGTGTAGTTAAATATGTACGCAACGTTGTCTGTCTCCTTGAAAACCTATGGCACTAGTCTTACTGAAAAAGTATGGTTTGGTACAACCCTTTTACATGTATGAAGAAGATTACAGCATAATTCCTGTTCAACAGGCTACGTCGTCTGTCTCAGATTTCCCGCAGTTCCTTGAATCTGATTAAAAAAAAAAAAAAAAACTGTACGCACGTCATAGGTGCTCTGATTGGCGAGGGACATTTTCGTCGTCTCTGATTGGCTGCATTCACAGAAGCAAACCGGTGTTGTATGAGCTGTACCATTTTGTCTTAAAAGGGGTGGATGTGGAACTTTATTATGGATGGTGAGGAAATATATATGGTCTTTTGCTTAAAAATGACGATTTACAACAAAAACAGTTTATTGTTGATTAAAAAGTATAATATCGGAAGCACTGTATTGTGTTTAACATAAATAACCCTCCCTTCCACTTTGTAACACCCACCGTTTAGGATTCGAGGTCTCGCCTAAAAATGGCTGTGGAGAAACAGTTATGAAGATGTGTCGATCTACTCACCTAATTAATGTGGCGCATGCCCCAAATTAACCAAGAGTCCTCTGATTGAGCCGGAGGACATTCCTGGAAGGTGAGGCACAAGATGTTCTGTTATTTCCGTTATTTCGTGCAGAAAAGAGGAGCCCAATGGGCTTACTGTGCAGTCGTGTTACGACTTTATTTTCAGCCAATAGGAACCACAGTGCGATCACAAGCCAGGGCCTTCAAAGATGTGTTTATGCTGAATAAAACACAACACTGAACATAATATTGCATTGAAACAAGTCTTTAGCACAGAAACGACAACAAAACGTTCCTAAAAGCATCGCAAAGTTCATATTCACACGGAGGTATTCATATTTCTGTGCACAGTAAATGCAGTTCGCATGTCATACCAGTTTATAAAAGTGACATATTGTATTAATAGAATAGTAATTGCTTCGCTACATCCATATATAAGTTCAATAAATAAATTGCTTGTTTGCGTACCGTGTGATTGCAGAGACATTGTGTATCTCATTAATTCCACTGCGAGATGTTTTCTTTGTTGATTAATTATATCGTGACATAAAGTTGTATAAATTACTTTTAATGTTTTAAGTGTGTACTTGGGACGCAAATTTCATATATCAATTACTGCGCAGACTTTGTGATACATTCATGGCTGTCAACAGGTGCATCAGTGTTGACATAAACCTGTATTTTTATAGTAATATTTTCCTTGTAAGCATGTTAGTGATAGGCTAATGGTTTGGAAGAAGTAGAAATGGTAATATCAGGGATTTGAAAATGTTAGACATTTCTTTTTATAGCTTGTTCTTTATAAACTTTGTTGCGGATGAAATATAATGGCAACATTTGTGGGCTGATGATGTAACTGCATGTTATTGTGATTGTTTGCTATGTGTTACACCCACTTTTTTTTTTTTTAGAAGGTAGAAGTTTTAATATTTGCTTTTGGGTGTGTATGGGTACTATTGCATTATGAGACTTTGTAATATCTTTGTGGAAGTGTCTGATCTCAGTTAGCAGTTTGTAAATATCATATGCCAGCCTGTTAAATGAGGTGCTATAATCCTGTTTATCCATATTGTGATTATTTACATTGCTTGCCCTGAAATTAATTTGAAAGTAAGGCCTGTTTACACTGCATGCTCAAGTTAATGTGAAGCAACACGTCACTTTATCAGCTTTCACACCGACAGTATGTAAGAAAGTGCTGTTTGTACCTGTCACTGTATGTAAACTGCATTGACCCAGATGTTTTCATTTTATTTTATTTTTTATAATATGTAAGCATTTTGCTCAATGCGCATATTATGTTGCTTCATAAGCCTCTTTTGCAGTGCTGTGTTGATAAATAGCATCAGTACATTCTGGAAGCATTTTTACTGTGTTTCAGTTCAGTGTGCTACACGTCAAATTTGATACACAACTCACACCTACACTTCTGATATACAGTATCACTGTGCTTGGACAGGCAATGTGAAATTTGTAACCTATTGATATTGTTGCTGAAATTTTAGCTGCTTTCACATGGAGTGGAATTATTGTCCAACTCCGATGTTTCTAGATTAATAAGTTATTCTAGACATAAGATTGGAAATTTCCCTCAGGTTTTACAATGGAACGTCCTCTTATTTATAATGGCAAGGTTGGCTAAATTAAAAGCAGTGTCAGGAAAATTGTCTCGAGAAATTAGTTAATTTCATAAACAGTAGGCCTAGCTGGTTTTGGTGTTGAGAATTGGTGCTGGTGATGAATTGAAGCAAAAGCTTTACAATAAGATTCTATCAGATGTTTTGGAAATATGTAACATAGCCTATTTAAGCAAGTCCATTTTCAAGTGATTATATTACTTGGCCTAAAGCTTAGGCTACCTTACTAAAACATTTGACACACTGTATGTGTGTTTGTGGAGTATTTTAGAGTACATAGCTAGTTGTTTACCGGGACCTGAGTTTTAACATTTGCACAAAGAGGCTTAGGCCTATCTGTTTCTATTTGCTGTGTTACTAAATTAGAGATTTATAACAAACCTTGAAAGAAAATGTGTTAAAGCATGTTTTCGAAAGACACATGTAATTGATGGCAGGTAAATTTCACTCTATTCATCACAAAAAGTTGATGTATGGCTTAAGACTTGGAATATATGCCTGGTTTCACAGACAAGGTTTAAGCCTCAGACTAAAATACATGTTTGAGCTTAACTGAAAGCAACTTGCAATTGCATAGCTTAAAATATGTCAGTGTCACTGTTTCGTCTCAAGATGCACACCGGTAATGTTTTTAAGGCACGTTTATAAAAATTTTAATTATTATAAAATTATTATAATAATAATTATAAAATTATACTAATTTAACTAATGCCTAGTCCTGGCTTGATCTAAGCCCTTTCTGTGAAACCAGGCCCTGTGTGTTACTTTTATGGTGTTTTCACTGTTTTGCATCCTTTTTGGTGCCTGACACACACCCCAGTACTCACATCAGTTACAGAGTTAAACGTTTAGAAAGGGTTAACGTAAAAACAGGAGTTGAGAAAAGCCTTTCCAGCTCAAGTAACATTTTTTTCCTCATCAAAATATTTGACTTTAAACTTAAAACTTCTTTAGAGAATTTTAGAGGATTGCTGAGAATCTTCTGATGGTTATGGTGTAGCTATTGGCAGTCGAAATTCATTTCTGCGGTGTCACTGAACGCATTCTTTCAGAGATTTGCAAAAGGTTATTAAATACATCGCTGTATGGCCGTGTTGCACGGCAGGGAAGCGCACACACGCACTCTCCATTTGGAGGATGCTGAGGTTTATTTTGGCAGTTGTCATGACGTTGTGTGGTTTCACATGTGGTGAGAGAGAGAGAGGGGGAGGGAGACCCTTTTCATAGCAGAGATGCTTATTTAACATTTCCGGTCAATCAGAACCATGTCAACATCACTGCATACACACACACACACACACACACACACACACACACACACACACACACACACACACACACACACACACATTTATCCCATGCACACAAACCTATAGCTAAAAAAGATTGCTATCTTAAACTCTCCTTCAACTTCTTGGTCTATGACTTTGTAGTGATTACTCGCAGGAGACCGTTCACCTATCTGCACGTGCACGGTGCTCGAGAAAGATGTGTGTGGTCAGAAATACATGGCTTTCCACAATTAGGGATCAAAACTGTGGAGGAAACTGCACTGTAATTACTGGGATTGTTCTGAGCAGATGCAGAACAAATGTCTTTGTTGTAACAGCGCAGAGCTTCACAGCAAGGTGCGACATGGGGCCAAAGTAAACACATGAACATGGAGTTGTGCATATTTTATGAGCAATTCATCTCTTCGTTCAAGGGTACCAGGTTTGCTGTGATCAAGATTCAGAATTTCCACCATTATCTGACATGCAGATTTCAAAGAGGTGATTTGGCGATGTGTGGCGAAATCTCATGCTTTCCTGTTTATTTTACAGGCTATGGAGTGCATACAAATCCACTTTTTGCCCCTTTTTTGTCATTTCTTTCAGATACATTCAAAAGTTAATAGTTTTATTTAGCAAGGATGCAATCAGTTGATCAAAAGTGACAGACTTCTATACTGTTACAAAGGATTTCAAATGCTTTTGAACTTACTATTCTTCAAAGAATCCTGATTTTTTTTTTTTTTTTTTTTTTTTTACAGTTTCCACAAACACATTAAGCAGCACAACTGTTTTCAAGATTGATAATAATAAGAAATGTTTTTTTGAGCACCAAATCAGCATATTAGAATCATTTCTGAAGGATCACGTGACACTGAAGAGGGAAGACTGGAGTAATGATGCTGAAAATACAGGCATAGGTTTGGGGTGACATGCAGTTTGAGTAAATAATGACAGAACTGTCCCCTGAAGTCACACTTGCACCTGTGAAGACATCATGTGTGCAGTTTAGAATGTAATGCCACTGCCAGTCTCTGTATTTGTGCTATTTTTCAAAATGGTTTTGCGACATTTGCATCTTTATATCATTATAGTTTTATTTTTTTCTGCTGCAGAAAGGCATTTATCCTTAAGAAAGGATTCACACAGTATTTAAAGGCAGGCCCTCTTGAATTAATCATGTCTGTACTTACTCAAACTAGTGGCACATTTACATTGGATAGTTTTTCTCTGTGTCATCATCATTCTCATTGTCAGTAAAGGGAAGCACCTCACCAATCATGGCTGGTAGTTGAGATAGTTAGAGAGTATACATTGATTAATAAGAAGGAGTGTCAAGGCTGCAGTTTACACTAAAATGTCTGTGCAGCAGAAGCTCACCTTAGTACTTCAAAAAAAAAAAGAGTCAACACCTTGTACAAGAAAAATGCATAAAAGTGTGAATTATGAATGCGGTGGTATTGGACTGAGGGCAGAGTGGCTGTGGTAATGGACTGGTGAATGTTTCATTTGCTGCTGTACTACATCTTGCAGCAGCATGAAACTTACAAAAATTCTTTTGTTGTCAGGATGCTAATTAGGTCATTGATTTTAAGGAGCTTTCACAGGGGATGTGGGGGCTGATCCGTTTGAATTCTGTTAGTTTAGTTTGAACCACACCTGAGTCTGCTTGAACTCCAGCTTTGAGTTTATGTGGCTTTCTCTCTGCTTTGCACATATGGTCAATTTCCCCAATTCTTCTTTTTAAAACTACTCCGGCTCTGTCAGGTTGCATGGAGATCATGAGCTTTTTCAAGCCCACTCATAAATTCTTAGTTGGCTTGGCTTGAGATCTGGACTGTGGATTTGGCCACTGCAGGATATTAAAATTGCTGTTTTTAAGCCGTCCATGTGTAGCATTGGCTTTATGCTTTGGGTCATTGTCTTGCTGGAAAACAAATCTTCTTCCAAGTTGCAGGTGTCTTGCAGATTCCATCAGGTTTTCCTCCAGGATTTCCCCTGTGTTTTTACCCATCAAACTCTACTCCGGGGCCTGATGCATGAAGCATCCTCACAGCATGATGCTGCCGTCACCATGCTTCACAGTGGGGATGGTGTCTTTCCAATTCACCTTTATTTGCATGCTCCCGATCAGACGTAGATAGTCTACTATATATTATAGTTTATTGCATTTCTTATAGCTGCTGTCTTTGAGGAAATACTTCAGAGAGAAGGTTTCATTTTAGTATCTCTTATGGTGCATCTGTGGCAGACAAATGTCGTTCTGTGTGTGTGTGTGTGTGTGTGTGTGCATGTGTGTGTGTGAGATTCTATGTGGATATTATGGGAAATCCACAAAGGGACAAATACTTAAAGGGATAAGTCACCCATAAATTAAAATTCTGTCATCATTTACTCAGCCTCAAGTTGTTCCAAACCTGTATGAATTTATTTATTTTTTTTACTTAAAAAAAATTCAAGATTTTTATTTTTTTTCTGTAACCAAACAGTTGATGGGCATAACCAAACATTGACTATCTTGCAAACCAAGAAAGTCAATGGGGCCCATCAACTGTTTAGTGACCCATATTTTTCAAAATATCTTCTTTTGTGTTCAGCAGAAGAAAGAAATTCATACTGGAACAACTCGAGGGTGAGTAAATGATGACAGAATTTTCATTTTTGGGTGAACTATGCCTTTAAGTGAGTGTCAATCGACCCCTAAACCCTCAATCAATATTTCCTATGTTAATCCACGAATACAGTTCACTTGAAGAAATAAGTGAAAACGAGTGAGCGAATTCGGACAGCCGTTTAGCGTACATCAGCTGCACTCTCGTTATTGCGATGCAATGTGGGATAGAATGAGTGCACTCAATAACGTCCTCTATGGTTTCGGACACCACTTCAAATGACTGTCCCCTCAAATAATGCCGGCAATTTCGGATTCAGCCTCAGATTTGGTCCAAGCAGTCAAATCAAGTTAGAAACTGTTTTTATTTTGATTTAAGGGATTGGATCAGCAATTAATGTCAGCATGGATATATATATGTATATATGTGTATGTGTACTAAAATATATATTAGTTAGTTAGTTGGACATCACAGCTCTGGTCCTACAGAGCAAGTGACATGCATGGAGCCTGACTTTTAATGCTAAAGCGGCAGAATTCCCACAAACCAAGGAAGTGCAGTTTTCATTCACAAGCCATATGTCTCCACTCTCTTTCAGAAGTGAATGATTACATATGGAACTTGATCAGATAAATCAATCCCTTTAGTTGATTACACACATCTGGGCCCACCTTCCCAGCTAGTGTACAAGTATCTTGCACAATGATGTTTTTTCAGAGATGACTGTAATTTAACATGCAGGTAAACAGCCAAAATTTTGTAGGGAAAAAGTCAAAATGTCTTTTAACGGCTCATTTGAGAATCCTTGTTGCTCAACCCTTATGGGAAATTGGCTGTGTAGCTCCAATACTAAATAAAAGACACAATTATTTGTTTTATATTACAATATTGTTACGACATTGTGACCTCCTTCCAGTGAAAATCAGCCCTAGCCGTTTAGGATGACAAACATTTGCCAGAAAGGAAGTGCTGTTTAGTTTATAGGTGCTTTCAGTGTTACTCAAGTGAATGAAAGGAAACAGTGAAACACCATAATGACAGATCCCTCTGGTATTCTTTGTCCATGTCAGGATCTATTCTACATGATTTAAATCTGTAATTAATTTGATGTGGCATGTCCTTGTATTTCAAACACTCCAGAATTGCGTAGACACGCACAGCTCTATTTCTAACATTTCTCTTGTTTGTACTATTCAACGTAATGTTTTTCTTTTGTAGTCATATATGTCCCCGTCTCTCTTTCTCACTCATTCCTTCCCCTTGTCCACCTGAGGAGGTGACTGTAGAGTGACTCACTTGTTCCTAGTGTGGTTTTGTGGTGGAGCGAGTACCGTCTCGAGCGTTCTCTGACTTCAGAAGACTTGAGCCCAAACCACATAAACTGTTACTGCCACTAACCCACGCAAACCCATACACACATGCCGGCCATGGGGTTTTGAAACTTGTAGCTGTGAGGATGGAAGAAGAGATTAAAGAGAGGAAATAGCTATGTTTTTTGGATCCCTAGGTGGTATTTAATCTGAGAACTTGCCTTTTATTATCCTCTTTCAAATGTGAGAATTGTGATTAAGAACAATTTTTTTTCTAATAGTTATGATATCTAATAATATCATAATTAAGAAACTCAGTTTTGAAATAAATTTTTACTTCTAGAATGTTACAATTTCTTATGAGGCACAAAATACCGGTACTGTATCAGTTATTGGGCAGAATTTGAGATTTTTTCTTTATTAAAACGGTCAATAATTAAAAAAAAAATGTCATTCATTTTTATTTATTTACACAAAAATAAATATTTTAATATCACTTGCAGCATTTTTAAAGGACAATGAATTAAACAATTTAATTAGTTATTTATTTGCGGAAAATAATACTTAATTGTATTATCTGCAATATACCGTATATCTGCCCTAACATAATTTTTTTTTAAAATGTACTAAAATATGACTAAATGACTTTCTTACAGTTGTCTATCCACATTATGTAAGATTTTTAGATAAAAATTATCCAAAAATCACTAGAACAATGTTATATATTTTGTTGATTTTTGTACTTGCGTTATCCCAAATGTTTCTAAGAGTGTTTAAATCTAGAGAAATAAGCAGTTTTAACCAGGACATGGACCGTGTCCTTGCGTCGCCTATCAATGACATCATACCCGCGTTACTCTCAATTTCCGGTTTTATTTTTTAGCAAACCATGGAAACACCAAAGACGCTTTAATATATTATGTTTTATTAGACAGGTGAGCAACTGTTTGGATACATTCATCGACAGAAAACGAATCATTTTTATATAGCTCAACACAGTTAGTCTTTTTGTTTTAATCTTTTTTTTTTTTTTTTTTACAGAGAGTAGCCTACCATATTTACTATGTCTAATATCGATCTAGCTCACTGCAGTGTGCAAAACAAGTGTCTCATATAATAGTCGCCGAGCGAACGCACAGAGTAGCATTATAGCAACTTTCATCACACTCAAATGTATCTAAAATGATAAAACAGCACTGCGTTACCCCACATACTCATGAACAGAAGAAGGCCCTGTCCCAAATGGAACCCTAAGCACTCGCGGTCTTCCTCTGAGTCCGCACTTTCGCGACGTAACGCCGCTTTGAATGTCGGGAAGAAGTCTGCTGTGGAGTCCGGATCAGTGCGGGCTCGGCAAAAGTGCGCATCAAGGGCGCAAATCGACCGCAGAGGGGGCGCTCGCGAGCACCCTTCTGAGATCTAAAAATGACAAATGGGACACACTGCGGTCTCACGGACTTGACGGACACGCGCACGCGGAAGCCATTGTAAGTCCACAAGACCGAAAGTGCACATGAAGTGTGCCATTTGGGATTGGGCCCAAGAGGAAGTGGTCTTCGGCATAATAAAAGCTTGTGCTTGTCGTGCTTGTCTCTCATTTGCAATCACTGCAGCGGCCTTATGTTAATAAATCTTTAATACATAACAGGTCATCCATGAATATGATTTCTGCCTGAGTCCCGTCGTATTCTCCACCGACTGTAAAGGTGAAGACAACAACTCCCATGATTCCGCGAAATCACGGCGTCATCAAGCTACGCCTTTGTTTTGAATAAACGACCTCTAGTGGCGAAAATTACATGGGGTGCTTCTCAATATCCCTCCTCGTCTCCTCGCTCCTCCATCCTATGACCCGGAAACCGATCGAGCTCAGCCATCTTGAAGGACGTCTCAATTCTCTAATTGCACCGCGAGGAGGCAAGGATCGAGGAGAGAGGAGGCTTCCTGAGGAGAGATGAGCGAGGATACACGGGTGTATCATATGCGGAAATGTTTTATCGACTTAACGTGACGCACGTATACATTCTCCTCCCCCTTCACATCAGTCACAATAAAATTAATTTATACTTTACATTTGCAGTTTAAATAAACCACACATCTCACATATTTCAACAGGGTATCTTGCTTTATTATTATTTATTATGAATTTCTTAAAGCTGCAGTCCGTAGCTTTTCCTCTGTCACCATCTCTGTTCGAAATCTGTAACTGCAGTTATTCGCGGAATTATCAACTTATCGTGAGTTGTACATCGGCATGAAATAGCGCTGATGAACACAGTGTTTTGAGGCGAGTGCTGCTGTCAAGTCACCGCGCTGTGTGGATACTGTCATTTAGAATCACAAATTCACTTTTTGAAAGTTTGACCACAATTGAACTATTGAAATGTCTTACTTGTTCAGCAGAAAAAAGCCGTCTCTGTGTCCGTTTTGAACCCCTTCGGCGGGGCTTTTGAAAGGGGCGTGATGTTTATCCTTGTGTTCGCATGAGACGGTTGCTTTTTCTCTAGCCTTTTTAAATCCGAAGTATGAAGTCTTTTGGGTTTTATAACTGGTGAATCTCCAGTTGATACTGATGATTGTTGTTTGGATCTTTCTGGATCGCCATAAGTTTAATTATGTAAAGTGCTGCAGGGAACTACACTAACCTTTTCCACTGGTGGCACTTGCGCTACTAACTTTTTCAGTTACTGGCGCAAAACATGATTTGGTCGCACAAATTATTTATAGTAAGCCGCTCTGGATAATAATGAACAATAATGAAACTGTATTGCATACAGATGTGCTTTTTATTTTACTTGCCATCTTTTAAACCACATGCCTTCTTGTTTTCATTAAAATTGGTTAGGGGTGTAACGGTTCACAAAATTCACTGTTCGGTTCGATTCGATACAGTGATGTCACGGTTCGGTACGTTTTCTTTTCGATACAACAAAAATGAAGAAATGCCAGAGAAATTTCCAAATCATGTTTTGGTTATCATCACATTAAAAATAACAATTAAATATGATAATATTTGAGTTTTGAAGTGCTGGAAAAATATGTGTGATGACCTACCTGAAAGCATTTGACTATTTCTGCCAAACTTCCATGGTTACAGTTAGTGTGTTACTATATTAAATCCATGGTGAATGTTGCTGATCTGTGAACTTAAAGCCTTATTACTAGGTCATTCATGGCATAATGTTTCTCTTGGTTTCCACGTCAGCGCTGTTTGATCCGTTAATAACAGGGAAATGTGAATGCTTCTCACTAGATCTCGCAGTTCTGTTATTACCTCAGTGGCGAATTCAAATGCTTTCTTTACTGGATCTCTCAGCGCTGTGCTGTGTGCTTGATGAAGATCGGCTCGCGCCATAGACAGTATAAGGCTCGCGCTGCACTGACAGTGATGGTCCAAACTGATAAACAGTCCGTGAAGCACAAAATAATAGCGCAGTTTCGTTCCGCTTTCATTACGTTTGCCATTTGATGTTGTGCAACGTTATGGTGGTCGGCAGGAAAAATGGTCCAACGAATCGTTCGGGTTTGTATGCGTACCGAACCGAAAGCCTGGTACCGAGCGGTTCAATACGAATACGTGAATGTCAATGTGGGCACGCTTTCTACATTTATTAACTATGTCGCTGCGTGTGGGGAGAGAGTTGACGGCACGTTGGTCGTGTTTTTGTAGGCGCGCTCATTTTACTATGGGCGCGTGAACTACACTCATTACACATCCCGCCTGAACTGAGGGGGGCGGCTTGAAACCGTGTTTGCAGTGCCTATGTGTAGACGTGCGTACTTCGTAGTGGGCACGTGATCTACATTCACAGCTTGAACAGTGTTTGTGTGAGGGCGCGCACTTCATAGCCTAAAACATAAGGTAGGTACAAAAATAACCAGTGATACATTTGCGACCCATGAAAAATTATGGTCGCAATGGCATTTCAAAAGGTCGCATATGCGACCATTTTGGTCGCAGTGTAGTTCCCTGTGCTGCGAAAAGGCTATAGGCTACATCTCCCCACCCGGCTAGCCGAAACTCCTTCTTTATGTGTACGGGTGTGACGTAACGCAAAGACATGCTCGAATTTCCCGCGGAAACCCACCAGTACCACTGGAATTAAAATCATTATTACAAGCTAAACGTTTTGAATCTAGCTACGGCAAGCAGATAGTTTTGAACACTGGCTGAATATGAATTTTTTTGGATTATTTTTAACTTAAAAAAAAGTTTTGGTTAAATAACCAAACTTTAACAACATAAGGGCAGATCCATTGAGCGCTGCTGATGACGCTGTGGAGTGATGCTCGAGTGTTTAAGTATTCCAATGAATAAAAAAAGCTTTAATTCGATTCCACCGTCCTCATTTTCTTTCCTTGCAGCCTTCCCTCGCATCCTACAGGGGGTGGAGCTGAGACGCGAGGAAAGGAAACGAGGATGCACAAATAAGAATTGAGAGGCACCCAGTTTTTTACTATGTATGCACAAGCAAAGACAGGAGAAAGTTTTTTTTAACATTGAAAAAAATATTACACTTTTAAGAATCATTAAACAATGATTGTAGCTCATGCCGATACGGTTTTCTTATTAAATAGTAATAAGATCACCGTGGCAGTTAATTGTATAGTTCCCCAAACTTTCTACACCTAACTTCTGCTGTTCCTTCAGCCACCTCTCAGTCCACTAATGGTTTAATGGTTACAAAATGCTGTCCCTCTCCCCAATGGCGGATCTCTTTGACTCGTGGTCCACCCTCTCCACCTTAAATTGAATGAAAGTTATCATTGTGTGTGTGTGGGGGAGGTTTTTGCAAAGGCCTATATGACAAGGGTGTGGCCTGAAGAGAGACAGTGGATGGTGTGGGATGCAACACTGTTTTTTTGTAATATGAAGATTGTCTTTACATAAATGCATGTTATGGCCTCAGTCAGAACCTATAGGGTAATGTGTGTGCATGTATGTCAAGGAAAAAGACAATATGGATTATAGAGTTCCAGAGTGAATGACAAGCATGAAAGTTTTACGTATTTCCCTATAGTGCATTTGTTTATTAAATATTGTGGCTAATTTTATCATGCTTTTTGCTACCTATAAAAGTGTAGTAACCTTAGCTCAGTTTATCACATTATCATGTCGCATTCTGCAGATTTTGCCACCAACATAAAAGCAAAAAAGGTTGCAGATTCCTTGCTTATTTATTTGTTACTTATAAATGTAATTTAAAATATAACATGTATTAGCTTCTATTTTTATTTGTTTTATTTAAATATTATTTATTTTATTCATTTAATTTTAGAATACAATCCATTCATTAGCAGCCCTATGCTATCTATGAACAATATCTGAACAATGCTATGGACGGCATCTATTTCTTAGGCTGGGATTTACTCATCTTGATCATTTATATAAATGCATTATTTTACCCAACATTGCTTGAAACCACACCTACTGAAATACTGCTGAACTGTCCTTTTGATTCTAAAATGTTTTATTATCTAAACATTAGAGCCTTTCATACCAAAAAAGACAATGTAGGTGTAAGGTTATGTTGTGACAGTCCATGCATAATAAATGCATGCATGTACAGCTCTAATGAGACCGTTGTAATGTCTGTGCTGTATTGTCGTCTCTTAAGAAGAGGTTTCTGAGCTTGAGGGAGTTTTCTGTTACAGACCAAACAATATGGAGGCCGATTTTGTTTACTTTTGTTCGGTTTGCAGATACAGATAGACCTGTCTCTTGCTCTCCAGTGAAATACAGTTTACAGTGCTGAATTCAGCATGTCTGAGGAATTGTTGCAGTATGCGGTACCTGAAGTGCTGACTAGAACTACTTTCTAATCGGAGCGATTTGCCAAGCTGGGGGTCTGTTGCACGTTAAGAGCACTTATTTAATTGCATTTCATTTGTACTCTGGCCTTTCTCTTATATATAAATATTTTACTATTATACTGAAAGCATCTAAATTAAGCTAGATAAAGCACTTCTGTCTTCTATAAGCCTGTCTATAACAGGGAACCGGTTACTGTTCATAAGGTCAATTTCTAATGGCACATGTAATGTAAAGCAAACTAATGATATTGACTACAGCCAGATCTTGTTTTTAGGGTTTTAGGCAGCTTGTGAACGAATCTAAAACTGATCGTCCATGAGACCATAAAGGCATTCTGTGCGAAACTCGGTTGAATGAATGTCGAATTCTTCCAGCACCAAACACATCTTTCCAATTTCTTATGAAGTTCAGTCTGCACAGGCTGTTTAGAGGCAACCTGGCTGTTGTAATGAGGACATTTGTCGTTCTGCATCAGGCGCATGCATGAATAAGCGGCAGGCTGCTTTTCTGTCTGAATGCTCTCTGCCAGCTACATTATTAAAATGTGTTTGTGTGGGTCTTATTTAACTTTTTTGTTGCAGCCTGTTCTCTTTGGATGTTTACCTGGAAGTGACAAGCACAGAGTGATTGTTCATCATGTCAGGGTGCTATTGGAAACGTTGTAAGCTTTTAAGCTGTTTTTAGTAAAGCCCGGATTGTTCGTCAGTTGTGTGTAAAGTCATTGATTTCAGACCTGGAATAGTCAACTGTGGGACTTGGACCTAATCGCCATCCCGCAAAAACGCGAAACAATGACTTTCAGTTAGTGTTATGGTTCTCAAATTGTGGGATGCTTTAAAGGTACAATATGTAAGCATTTTGTATAAAAATATCCACAAACCACTTGCACATTGTTATATATTTCTTTCAATTGTGACTTACATTATCTTAAATGTTTCCAAGAATTGGTCAATTCTGAGACAATTTTAAATATTTTTTAAATTGTGTCCGCCCATGTCGCCTGTCAATGACGCAATATCCACGTTATCCCTGGTTTCCGCTTTTACTGCCATAGTAACCATGGTGACAGATGTGGACAACTGCGTAATACACCTTATTCACAGCAGCGCCATCTTTGATTTTTAACAGGAATGAAAGCGAGGCTGTGAGGGATAGACCTCCATCTCTTCAGTGGGTTGTACTGATATTAAATGTAATGATGCTCCGATCAGCATTTTTGGGGCCGATCACAGATTACCGATCACCAAAATCATGATCTGCCGATTGCCGATTACTGCCGATCACAGAATGGCAGAGGAATGGGAATTTTTTATCTATAATCTAGCAGAGTTTGCACCATTTGTAGAAATGAAACTAACTATGAATTATGAAATATTTGAAATATTATGAAATATGAAAACTGTATTTAGAAAATGAGATAACTTAAGGCTACTGTAGGCCATCTTCCCCAAATAAGGGAGAGTAACGTAAAATTATTCCAAACAAAGAGGGGTCAGGCAGACCAACACACACTAGATCAGCTTAATGGGATGGGATCAAGTTACACTTAGGCATACTTGGAAATTGTTATATAAATATTATAATTTATTATAATATTTATTATAATAAATATTAAAACAGTGTTAATTTTGACAGCAAATTTTTATTTAGTTTTAGTCATAGTCTTTTGACTAAAATGCCATTTAGTTTCAGTCATATTTTAGTCATCTGAATTGTTTTAGTCTAGTTTTAGTCGACAAAATACAATAAGAATTTAGTTGACTAAATCTACAGTAGATTTAGTAGACTAAAATATAATGGGTTTAGTTAAATTGTAATGCATTAATTTAGAATTTCTCTAAAATTTCCAAACCCATTATATATTCCTGTAGAAAACATCTATTAACCTGTTAATATGAATATTTTTTTAAAGATTGAACATGCAATACAGACACAGATTAAGCACTGTGACATAAAATAATATCTTAAAATTAAATAAAAACACTTCTCCTAAAGTAAAACAGTCTTTTTTTCTTCAATGAATGATGCACTCTTTAACATACATCATTCTTTATTCTTTCAAGCAGACATATTTATTTGTAGCCTATGAATTAAATATAATGAATCCTTATTAAAGCTATTAAAAGAGCAGTGAATGCTTTTCTCTTTTTATTTTGTTGTTTGATTAATATTAAGTGTACAAACGGCATTAGGTTTATGACGCACTGTCACTTGACCGACTGTGCAGATCCAATTGCACTGATGCACATCCGATATTCTCACAGGCTGCTGTACGCTCTGTAAAGACATAACCGACTGTGTTTACGCGAATACTCTCCAAAACTGACATTTAGACATAATTGTGTGTGTATTTGCCCATTCAGACGCGAAAGAGGGCTCAGTTCAGTCCTCGCGCGCTGTATAGCGGTCTATGTGCAGGGCTGCACGCTTTGCGTCGGTTGTGTGTGTGTGTGTAACGTTATGTGTGTGTGCGGCTGTGCGCACAGAAAAACATACCGAATAAAAGCTCTTTCGCGTCGTCACTGTTATTCAGATAGATAGATCTATATGTCTTCTCTTTCTCCCAGACGTTTACATTTTTTTAACAATTTATGAGACGTGCATCAAGCGCGTGCAACTCGTGTCCCGCGAACATCGGACATCTAATTAATCTCCAGTTAACTAGCAGAGCGTTCATCAAGCGCATGCAACTCGTGAATAGAATTAGAATACACGCTACAAATAGTTAAATCTCGCCGTTAGCAACGTCTCTGGCAGACACTTTGAAAAACTTCCAGAAGGGAGAACTCGTGTTGGCAAGCTCCGCTCTGATGTTGTGTGCCCGTGCGCATGCATGCAGGTGGAAAAAAGTTGCGCGAGTAATTTACGTCACGTGATCGGCTTTTTTGATCGGTGCTTTTGGGGTTCGCCGATCAAGCTATCTTTAGCCAATATCGGCCGATCATGATCGGCGGCCGATCAATCGGAGCATCACTAATTAAATGTGTTTGTGGATTGTTCTGCTGACGAAACCATGCAAAAATATTTTTCTGAGAAATTCCAGTAGACCAAATAATCCAGACAATATGATCCGTTTAAAATTATAAGTGATCTAGGAGCTTTATACAGCTTTTTACATCGGATCCCATTGAAAACACAGTAAGTCTATCCCTCACAGCCTCACTTTCATACCTGTCATGGCGCTGGTCTGAATAAGGCCAATGTTTAGCGGCACACTGTTGTTGTTTTGTTCAAACATTATGGATAATGGCATGCAGACTTTGGGACAGAAGGAGAAATAAAACGAGGATCAATAACAGCATGGCGTTTTCGAGATGCTGAGAGCTTCGCGGCAAACTTCGACTTGACTGAGACGCCGCTCTTGCATGTACTTTATTAGACAGGTGAGCAAATGTACATAAAACAAATCAATGTTATATAGCTTAACATGATGAAATGTTAAAATATGATCAGACACAAAACAAACTAACACATAGAATTACATTTTAACTTTCAACACACTTGTAACGCTAGACCAAGTGAAACAGCGCTTACCTCACAAGTATAATTTGTCTAATAAACTGGCATGTGTGAGTAGTAATTCAGCACTTGTTCGTATTTGATAGAATTGAATGTCCTCATTCCTTTTATATCCGCGGGACTGGCGTGTGCCGCTTATATATGTCTCTCATTAGTAATCGCTTCATACCACAGTCATGTTAAAAAACATGTTTGTGTTTTAAAAAACATGAGTGAATGTTTTCACTCATCCATAAACATAATCAGATCCATCAGCATGACAGCAAATTCCATTGTTCCGCTTATCACTGCGTCATCAATCTACGCCTTTGTTTTTGTAAGAGGTTAGTGACCTCTAGCGGTGAAAACAAATTAGCTTTAATTCAGCAAGGGATTATTAAATTGATCAAAAGTGATCTTTTTTGTGCACTTTTAAACAATAGGCCTAGGTGCTAGAATTTTTTATAGTGAGTTTTTTGACAGACAGCCGATTAGAAAATGAACTTTGTACAGTCACAGAAACTTCCACACATTAGGCTATTTTTTTTCAGTTTGTAATAGAAAAATATTATTGTACGAAGGTGGCAAAAAAAAGAAGTTTTTTTTCTAACTACATGGTGACATTTTCAGAGATGGACAAGCTGTTAACAGGTCACATGCCTGACACAAGCTATGTTTGTCCAATCAATGTTATTGACCTAAAAAATATGCAAACAAGACAGTTAACCCAGGGTTTACAAATGTACATCCCAAAACCTAACTAACCATGAATTGAATTACAAGGGTGTAGAAAGGCCCTGAGTTAAAATTTCTCAAGTGTGAAAGTTCCAAATTTTGTATTTGTATTTAATTTTTGTGACTGGATGGTACTTGGGATGTTCTGATCGATTGAAGATTGTTTGTGGGCTAGAAAGTTTGGGCACTACTCAACTTGTGGATTTTCAAAAATTTCTCTCCAGTCTTACTCTGTTAACACAAGAAATAATCACACGTACTTGACCCAGGCAGACACCAGCTTGTGGTGGTCTGTAGGGTTAATGCTGGCCGGCTGTGGTAAAGTATTCTCATGGTTTTAGGGGAGAGATGCCGTTGTTCGGCGTGTACCTGTCACTACTAAATGATTGCTCATTTCCTGCCACGGGAGGAGGGGTGGGGGAGAGCAGTAATAGCACACAGCTGCCCGAGCTGGACTCTACCTTTGCTCTCCTCTCCTCAGCTGTCTTGTTCTTTTTCTATGTATCTGTCTCTTGGATCTTCCTTTCCTCCTGTCCTGTTTGCATTGTTTATAATGTAAGATTCACTGTGGAATGTCAAAGGTGGACACACACCCATGGTGCGTCAGTTGGCATGTTCTCCACCTAGCGTCTCTGGCTTTATTTGCGTGTCTGTGTGGGTTTGTGTTTGTGCGTACACACATGCTTGTGTCAAAGTGTGTGTATGTTAGGGGGAGGAGTGGATTAAGGAGGGGTCAGTAACAAATTCCATCTCGGTTCCAAACTAGGTCACATGACCCAGAATGGAAGTTTAGCAATGACCAGCTGTAGTCCACATTACGCAGCAGGAGAAACCGCAAAGTCAGTTAACTGTAGACAGGAAAGATGCTGCTATCTGAGCAAATTATGAATTAATCAAAGTCATTGGGTTGTTCAGTAGTCAGTTGTAAAACTTAGCCTAATACTGCAATAGGCTAGATATGGAGGATAGTCAATGATGTAGATTATAATGGCATGATAGGCATTTTAGAGAGGTTCAGGCCAGTTGATAGAACTTTTAGCCTACTTGTACAGTTGCATTTATTCCATCAGTCTTTGTTGTTTTCATATTGTTGTTGTTTTCTTTCAGACAGTTACAATACAGAATTTTTTTTAAAGGACAACTCCGGCGCAAAATTAACCTTTGGTCTAATTACACATACATAGTCAACCGTTCTTTGAGATTTGTTTTCATGATTATCGAATGTAAAGAGTTTTATCTCTAAAAACTGTTTAGCTTATAGTATATAGGGCATAGAGTAATGAAAATAAAAATCGCTAGTTAATACCACTAACAAGGCTCAAAATTGCCCAACACTAACATGGTATAGCATAATGAGGGTCCCTGTCTGCAAACTGAAGCATTGAGAACGTTGTAAGTGTACAGACAGTTTAATAAGAAGATATTTTATCTAAGCCCTCATAGAAGATATTTAAGACAGTCCACTTCGCTTACACAGACAGGAGCCATCTTTGGAAAACAGTCTCAACTAGTCAAATCATAATCGGACCGTCGGTTGAATAATCCGCCGAACTAAGTCTCTTGTTTTTTTTTGTTTTTTTTTTTCTCTGTTGCCTTCAGTGCTTCTCTTATGCGCTCAGTGCTTTCTTCCGGAAACAACGGACCATATGAGATTCCAAGACAGTTCAGTAGCGCACTTGGCTCGGCGTTCATGATTCGATTAGTCAAGACTGTTTTCCAAAGACGGCTCCTGCCTGTATAAGCGAAGTGGACTGTCTTTATAAAATATCTTCTCATGAAACTGTCTGTACACTTACAACGTTCTCAATGCTTCAGTTTGCAGGTAGGGACCCTCATTATGCTACCGTGTTAGTGCTGGGCTATTTTGAGCCTTGTTAGTGGTATTAACTAGCGACTTTTATTTTCATTACTCGATGCCCTATATACTAGAGTTATAAGCGAAACAGTTTTTAGAGATAAAACTCTTTACATTCGATAATCATGAAAACAAATCTCAGAGAACGGTTGACTATGTACCAATGTGTAATTAGACCAAAGGTTCATTTTTCCGCCGGAGTTGTCCTTTAACATTTAAAGGGGAGCTTGGCATCTCTAGCCATTTCTTCGCTGATTGTCACTTTTTTTTGTCACATGTTTTCTCAATGAGCTCCCCCTACAGCTGTGGGGCGTATATTTCACTACACTGTCGTAAAAAAACTCACTTGCAGCACCCTCCTCCTACCAGTGCTCATATGCATTTGTTATTATCGGAGCTGGCCGTAAAGCAGTTTGTGCTTCTCTCTCTTTCTCGCTTCTCACGTGACTTCCTATTTCCAACTTACCGGGATGTTAGTCCCCATGTTGCAAAGTTGGTTTTCTGCCTGGGAACGCTAGGGGGAGCGGGGAAAGTCACCATTTTCACCGGAACAGGTTATTTAAACATCCAAAGGATTTCTAAACGGTTTTATTAAGTTTAAATAGCCTAGTTGCCAAGTTCCCCTTGTGATGTGAAGTGGTGTGATGACCAATATTCAGAAACTCTTGAGACAATGATTATATATTAAAAAAAACATTGGTCTTGCAACAATAAAAGACAAAAAAAATATTTAGTTTTGTCTTTGGTCTTCCACGGGCATCAGATGATTCTTCTGTTCTGTTTTGGATACGGGGTTCATGTCATGTGTTTTTGAATTTATTCATGTGTCAGATGTCTTGTGTTTAGTTGCATTCTAGTGGTTTACAATTCTCATTGCAAATTGAAAAATATGTTTTAAAGGGCACCTGTTATGCAAAATTCACTTTTGCATGGTGTTTGAACATAAATGTGTGTTGGCAGTGTGTGTACACACAACCACCCTGTAATGATGAAAATCCACCCAGTGCTTAAATTCCCATAAATCATAGGCACTTTCTCAGAACAACCCGTTCTCAGATTCGGGGCAATGTGATGTGCATCTGCACAAGCCCCTCCCACAACTCTTGATGGGCACTGCAGTTTTAACATGGACCCGCCCTGAGGGAACTGTACACAGTCAGCCATTGTTTTTCGATGCTTGAAAAAATGTCTCCTAAGCAATTAAGGTGTTTTGTTATAATGTAAGAATGAACATGGCAGTCTTCATTTACTCTCGTTGTTATTCGAGGATGGATCTGTATTCTGTACCAACTGTTCGTGATCCAGCATACAGTCTCCGGATCGATAGGCCTAACGTTACTGATCACGGCAGTAATGGAAGGGAGAGCGTGCACTTTATTACAGTTCATCTGAGTTGTTTTACGGATATAAAGTTTACCAGTTTATTAAGCACCCCCTCAAATGGTGTGTATTTGTTTCCTCTTAGTTGTAAATAGTGTTTTGTGTAATTCGCTGTGTATGTTGATTATAATGGAAGGGAGAGAGAGAGCGTTTATGGAGAAGACTTTAATGCGCACTTCTTATACTGTGTCTATTCAGCTCTTACAGGGATTTTCTGGAGTAAAACTGACACTTCATCTTTTGTGTGATGTACAATAAACTTCATTAAACTCATCAGTGTATTTTTGGCCATCATTCGAACTAGGTCTGCTACAGCAGGTTTGTATTAATAGTGGATAAAAGCAGATGACTAATAAGTTATAACCGTAATTTAACTAGCCTATACATTCTCTAGCTCTGTAGGAATTATTGTCCAACGCCGGGTCGAAATGAACACCGCTACTGAGAGTTTCTGTTTTAATATTATAATTTTGTGAGATGAGATTGTCCTGCCACTGAGTGCCACACAGCTCATTTGCATTTAAAGGGATACATAGTAAAACTGCAAAAAAAATTCTCAGCCCCAAAAAGGGGCAATTTAGCCTAAACATGTTGGAAAAAATTATCTGCTTGGTATTTTTAACTAAAACTTCACATACACACTCTGGGGACCTCAGAGACTTATTTTACATCTTGTAAAAAGGGGCATAATAGGCACCCTTTATAGTTTAATAATACAAAAAATACTTCTTACATTTATATATTTTTTATTGCCTAAAAAATACCAGATTTTATTTTCCATTTTTTTTGCCTTAGGCTCAGTGAAAATGTCAAATATTGGCCTGACCGAGCAAGCAGAATATATATCATCCTTATTGTTGAGCCCTGTATGGTCATATGAGCACTAGCTTTAAAAAAAAAAGATATTGTATCCACAGCTTGACTCATATCACTGGAAAATGATAAAACATAAATCTTCAGAATATCTCCCTCTTTCTTGGATGTAGAATAGAGTGCATGTCAGAGTTTCCATGGGCCATTGAAATGAAGGTGCTGTATGTAATTTTTTGACTGTACTAAAACATAAAAATACCATAATATGTTGGCAGATATTTAGGAATCATGCATCAAGTTCACATAGGCTACTCTTTTCTCTGAAAAACAATGCTATAACCAATTATTCTACGAAATATTGGCGGAAAACATGGAAGCCAGCAAACGAACTGGGTCGGAGATCACAGACTACCAGACCTAGAAAAATAAATAAAAAGCCTCGGCATCCATCTAAAAATCATTTAAAGTAACCACAATCCTCTTCAACAGCTAAGGCGGTGATAGCAAGCCACCACAGTTGTTTTATTCAAGCTGTCCATTGCAAAATATTATACTCGTATTTGATACATTGAGTGACACAAAACGGCACGGGTTGTCTCTTATCACAGCCGCTTTATTTCACAGTCAGTCGGGACATCGGGAAAAGAGCGCCAACGTCACACTACATATAATACCCAATGTACTTTCAGTAAGCCCTACTCATGATGTGTTTGTTATACATATTTAAAGTCACCTGAATTTTATTTCAATAAATTATGTCACCCCAAGGATATGCTTGAATCGGTTTCCCATACACAGAACAGCGTAAAGCAGGGCAGACTGTTATTTCATTTCGCTCGAGCTGACTGATAAATAACAAACATTTTTTATATGCTGTCCATCGAGCATGTCTGCTGTTTTATCACCTGGTCAGATTGCCAAAGTAACCTCTTCTCTTTTCTTCTCTCATTCCTTCACTCACTTAATCTCTCTCTCTGTCCTCCTACACACGTTGTTTCCTCTTTGGATATTTCATGGGGATTTCTCCAGAGAAAATTATTCTCTGCTACATGCCAATTTTGGATTCTCAATGTTATTTTGAGGAAGAATGTTATCTTTGTGATTAAGTCATAAAGCTCTGTAATTCTAGATGAGTTTCAGGATTTGTATGAGTGGGAGTCTGCATTTAAAGGGATTGTTCAGTCAAAAATGAAAATGTTGCCATAATTTACTCACCCTTATGTTGTTCCAAATCTGTTTGCTGTTCTATCTGGAAACCAAAAGGTTAATTTTTAAACAATCTTCACACAGCTGTGTAGTGTTAGACAGTATAATCTTGCAGTGAGCTGTTAACTAAGAACCTCTGAAAACGAATAGAGTCAACCAGGTCAGTAAAAGAATTGTTATTTTGAGTTATCTTTTCTAGGGCTGCCCCCTAATAGTCAACTACACGTTAGTTGACGAGAAGGTAAGGCATTTTATTTCATACAGGTAAGGCATTTCATTTCATACACTATGGCAATTCAAAGTGCTTTACACAGAATGCACTTTGGGGAATGCTGAAACCCATCTAGGGAGGAGGCTTAGTCAGCCAAAATTGTATTACTCGGTTATTCGCAGAAAGAAAAAAAACTCCACAGGAAGTTGCGAAGGCATGCAGTCTGTCCGTGAGGGTCACATCATTTACGACGGGTCCTTGTGGTAATTACAGCATTTGGGCAGGAAATCCAAACGTTCGCCTATTATTCATCGACATCAAATATGGCTTATCATTTGAACCATGCAAGTAGCAACTCTACTTGGCCGCTCGCTCTAATGTTAAAGGTGATAAATGTAACTTTTTCACTCTACTAACGCATTAAAATATTTCGACCACTAGCTGTCAGACTGCACCTTTAACCAGGATATGCACTATTATTAGGCACATATCCAAGTGTTTGTGTGAAGGCTAAAGTTGTGGAAGCTAGAGTATAGTGCGCTTCATGACATGGAGGTGCCGGCACGATCACTTGACTGAGAAAACACTAGTTTATTAATAAATAATTAGTCTCCTTGCTATTTTTTCAGACGCATTCATAATCGTTACTTTTGCTGGTGCTTTGCGGCAAGCTTTATCCGTGAGCTTGAGCACAGAATAGGCTATATATTACACATATAGCCTATATTAAAGGCTTATTATTAATTTAGTATTCAGTATATTAAGTAATTCAATTAATATAAACATGTGATTAGTTGACTAATAGCTTAACTGAATGGCTACTAGCCAACTAGAAAAATCTTTAGTCTAAGCCTAAGGGAAGCCCTAATCTTTCCAGTTATCCAGTTGTCAAATAGAATAAAAACTGAATTAGAGTTCAACTCACTTAGGCTACTCAATGATTCGAAACAACCCCAATGACATTCCAAACCTGTATGACTTTCTTTCTTCTGTGTAGGACAAAAGATATTTTGAAAAATGTTAGTAACAGGTTTGGTAATTAACCATTGACTTTCATTGTTTGGACTCCCCCCACACACACACACACACATTTTTCCTACATTTTTTAGGCTTAGCTATCAGCCATGTTCACTATGAACTGCTGTTGTATAGAAAATATCTTTGATTCTTCGGGTGACCTATTTATCTTGTTGTCAGTCATTCACTAATAGTTATGACTCCTGCTCCTTTTTGAGTATCTTTCTGAGTAATATTTAGCTGTCTGATTAGAACTAATAAGAACTATTAGAACTAATTAGAACTATTTCCTGTCATTTAACTGTAATGTTGCATTTCATAACTTTCTGTAAAATATATATAAAAAACCTTTCATTCTTGATGGTTTGTTCTTATTACCATATAGGCCCCTTTCCCCTTATAGGACGTGATCATGTGACATAGTGTGTGCAGGATTGTGATCATTGCCTAACTGCTTTATGAAGCCGAGCCATTTCCTGAGCTGTCATAGGTAATGTTTGTCACGTTCAATATCATGCAGAAATGTCCTCTGGCCATAGAGTTAAAGAAAATAAATGCTTGGGGGCAGTGCAGACATGAATTGATTTTAAATATTTATAAAAATCGATAAGAACACACTGCAGCGCTTAACTTGTCTTCTTATCTCCCCTGTGACCGTTCTCTTTCACTAGTTCTCTGCCTCTAAATAACTCTCAGGAACAGCTCTGCACTGCTTTGACTGTTCTATCATTCAAGTGCAAGTTGCCGTTAATATGGTTTGATTACTGATGGACTGGACCACATGGCATCTGTGCCCACAGAGATCTGCAGAATTTGAATGCACGTCAGTCACAAAGTTAAGTTGTTATATGTTGGCTAATTTGATTGTGCATTTAGCTATCAGACTGTAGTACGTTCAGCTTTATTTAACATATTTTTCAATGTTGAAATCCAGATTTTCACCCGAAATCAGAACAAAAAAAATGTGACAATCCTGTCTTGGTCATTTTATTAGATTGTAATAAATCGCTATGCTTTTAAATTGAGTAAACATTAACTGGTTTAGTGTCATGTACAGTGTGGAAAATGAAACTGTCACAGTGGAGTCTTTTGCCTCAGCCTGTTTCCATGTTTTTCATCAAATCAGCATTTATTCTTTCCCGGCTGCTGCCGTACCTATGCTGACAGGCCTCCAACCCTGCATTAGTGTGGAAATAAGTCAAATTCTTAATGCCTTGTTTTTCTTGCGTTTTTCCCCCCTTCTCTCTCACCCTCTTAAGACAGGAAAGGGTTACTTTCCATGTTTCCTGTCTAATTCCCCCAGCTCCAGCTCCTTTCGGATCACTTTCTTCATACTAAACATTCCCAGGCTCCCATAACCTCCTGGCTTCCTTACACTGGCCAAGAGAGATCCCAGGTGAGCGTGTGGGCGAACCTCCTGTTTTTAAGGATAGAAATCTCTCGCGTTTTGCCTCCTGACAACGGTGGTGGTGAAACATGTTTTTTTTTTTTTAGCTTTCCTTGATCGCAGGCATGGGAAAACGGTTATTTGAGAAATCTATACCAGTCATTTGGCACAGAGTAAGGCCAAGCTGATTGGTGAAGCTGATGTTTTAGTGCTCAAGTGAGCAATGTTAAGTCTTCTCAAATACCTCACGCAATAACTCACAATAACATTTCATCTTCGAAATGTTCCAGGATTTGAAGGCCTGTCATTGGATTTTGGAGCTGTCACTCCAGGTACCATGACAATAGATGAAAGGCTCTGATACAACAGAGGTGGCCTGTGATCAATTTTAGCGATAAAGACTGTTTAGCTCAACATGACACTCGATACATCCTGTTTAAGGGGTTTCGCTTTAAGTGTTCAGATGAGTCAAGGGGGAAAAAACAGAAATAAATTTAAAAATCTGCTAGTTAGTTCCTAATGCGCTTCTCTTTCCCAACAGTAAAATCCTTGTAGGGTCAGAAAATAGTCTTATCAGCACATTTTTAACTGCACACTTCAAAATAAAATATACTTATAATCCTGTTGTTCATCCCTTGTCTTGTTCTCTCTCTCTCTCTCTCTCTCTCTCTCTCTCTCTCTCTCTCTCTCTCTCTCTCTCTCTCTCTCTCTCTCTCTCTTTCTCTTCCTCTTCCTCTCTCTCTCTCTCAGTCAGAACACCTGACAGATGGATTGAGAGAGAGGGAGAGAAGTTTGGATGTGCGATCACCCCCGCTTTGACCAAAAAAAAACACCAGTCTTTGTAAATAGAAACCCGGGACAGAACGGAACAAACAGAGCGATGTTATTTGGGCTTGACCCAGTGATAGACCTGCTGAGATGGTCTAAATATAGTCCCGTGGTGTACTGACTAATTGCCCCATGAGCAGTAATCATTCCCAGCCTCTGAAACCTCTTAAACAGCGAAGAGAGTCAAGTCACTGCTGCCCCCCTGCTGTGCCGGAGCCAAATACCAGAACGAGCAGAACTGACTGAGCAGATCCGTACAGAGATGAACCCAGCGCTTCACTGTTTTTAGGTGCCTGTCTGCACAGGTGGGGTTAATTTGAACAGGATATGAAAGATTGTGGTTTTTTTTATGTTTCATTGCATTTAAACTTTAGCTAATAGAGTGATGCAGGGATAATGTCAAATCCCAGAAGACTAATCCGCCACTGGTTCCCTTGAGATTTACCTATGGGGTTTATACGTTTTTTATTTTTTTATTCACGAGTAAAATAAGGTCTGTTGTAAATTTAACTTGACAGTACTTGAATGTTCTGGCTCTACAACGTGAACCATACACCCATATGGAAAACGTGAATTTTGAAGCAGTTATGTTTATTTATACAAAAGCGTTCTAATTAACTGGATAAGAACGTTTAGAGTGTGAATGTGTGCAGTTTACATTGTAGTATCATCATCAAGTTATGTTTACCACAGAGATTATTTTACTCAGTTTGAAAAATCCCATTATAAAACACCATAGGGAAATCTTGAGGGTACAAGGGACGAATTAGTCTTTCGGGTTTTGACATCATCCCTGCACCACTCTATAACCTTGCTTCACAAATAAGCAACTACATTTTAAATGGTGTTTGGAGAAATCTTAACTTTTTTGCCAAGGCAATAGTTTTGGACTCAAGTCTCTACCTTAGAGTGTTAGGGATGGGTATCTTAAGGCATTTAACTGGTTCTGAATCCTGAAAGACTAGACTAGTGTTTTTTTATTTTTTTTATTGTGCACTCGTAATCTTTAATCAAAAATGTTAACCTCCCCTCCCTCTCAAAACGACATCATGATATATTTCTCTCAGAGGGTAGGACTAAATATCCTCTTCACAACTGACTGCAAACTGGGATTCAGATCTGCCTAAGTTAGCAACGACCAACCTTCTACGGTGCAATCAATTCCAGAGGACAAAATCTTCTAATAAGAATTGTTTTTTGGTTCCAACTCTATATATTTGCTAAGTAAATCAGGAATGCGTTGTAAAAAGTTTTCTCAAACTGCCAGTTTTACAACGCTGTGGCTGTCTTGCACTTTTTGCGATCAGTATACTGCACTCTGCCTGTCAAGTAACATGAGACACTGTGTATGCTACCTGCTTCCGAGCAGAGCTTCACAAACCTGTGACCAAAGCTTAACCTGCGGTCACACATAGGAAGTGGCCGCCACCCACCGGATATCCTCCTAACTCCCACGGCTAAATAAAGCCGTAGAGCAGAGCAGCTGATAGCGAGTGAGATGTTCGCCCTCTGCTGCTTCAGCATGTGTGATTATGACACTGCAGCTTGATCTGAGAGTCTCTTCCTTTCTCATTCAAGCGCACATTCTGCATTGTAGTTAGAAACCTCTTGTCCTTTTACATACTATTGTGAAGGAGAGCATATGTTGTCTGTGTAGACAATGCTGTTTTTACATTAAGGCCGTCACAGAAGAGGACAAGAGATTCCTTCCTAATGCTCATTTATATTTAGACATTACATTCTTACAAAGAAAAGAATGAGATCTATCTTGACGACAGTGAATTTTACTCCTCCGGACAGCATTCTGAGATACAGGGCCTCTTTTATTTCATCGGCCAAAGCTTGACTATATTTGGCCTAATCCAGATTTGTTTTCCTAAATTACTCGAGGCTTAAAAAAGAGCCAAATTAAAAATAAATTGATACATAATATACCTCAATTGAAGCATAGACACATAAGTTAATTGAGTTAAATTGGTTTTTATTTGCCCATGAAATAGTTCACACTCACAGAGTCTTTCATAGCCACTCTGGCTGCTTTAACACATTCAGGAAGCTGCAGTAAAATGCAGTGACAAAACAAGGAAGAATGTACGAAAGCGGAAGTCATGAGTCAGCATTAGTCCTTAGACTGCCGTATCCCACCAGCTTTTTTACAGAGGAAGTGATTATCATTACACAGAGCTTTCGGTTTCTCATTAACACGGGTGAATGCTGTTTTTTTTTTAATCTACTCGCTGGTCAGTGAACAGAGAGCTGGCTTATGTCAATATAAAGAGCAGGGGGTGTCCCAGACATCAAGACGAGGACCTTCTAACACGGAACTGAGTTTAGATGTATACTGTTCCCAAGCAATTTGTTGCATTAATATAGAATTGAATTTAAGTGTGGTCACAAAAGTGTATATAGGCTATTTAACAACAGCTCACTCGGTCAGAATTTAAAATCAAACTCTCGTATTTGTAATGGCTTTGCTGTTTTGTACTTAAATGTTACATAATGTGAAGCTGTATTTGTACCGATCCTTGGTTTGTCCAATTATTTTTATTTTTTTGAGTATATCAGTTTCCAAATAAAATTAGTGTACATGCATTTACAAATCATATACATTGGTCCCACATAAATCAAGTTAAAGGGCCCCTATCATGGATTTTTGAAAATGACCTTTCATGTAGTGTGTAATATAGCTCTAAGTGAATGAAAACATCCTGCAAAGTTTTAAATCTGAAAGTGCACCGTATATAAAGTTATTGTCTTTCAAAAGTAAGAGTCGACTCTGAGTCAATGAAATTAATTGTTTTTCAAACGAGTCATAAGCCGTTTTGTCGTGACGTCAAGACGAAACAGTAGCCCGCCCACTTATTGCGTGTGCACCAGGGAAACTTAAACCTCAAACCGGCAGCTGATCCTGTGGATACTGGCATGTCGAGGAGACGCTGTGCTCTACAATGTGACGGTAAAGACTTTTTTTTTTACCACTACCAGTGTTTATGTTACATCAGTCATTCACGCTAGAGCTCGGCTATTAGTTACCTCAAACTGAGTAGTGAATCTCTGAAACGTCCTGCTCGAGTCGTCCTTGAGATGGAGGTTCGGGTTGAATGAATGGTTCTTCTAGTGTTTCATCATCGGACTCGCACTCGGATTGAGATGGTAAAATCAACGTCATTGTTCGTTGCTGTGTTTAGTTTACGGTGTAGGAAGCCTCAGGACACACAGAGCTGTCGGTGTTATGGCAATGACAACCAATCACAACAGACTGAGCTGTCTGGCCAATCAGAGTAGAGTTGCTCGCAGAAAGGAGGGATTTAGAGAGATTGATTCATTTGGCGAGTTGTTTGAGAATCATTGAAAATCTGGTGCTGTGCAAATGTATATTAGGAGAAAATGAAACAGTTTTTTGACGTTTGATGCATGCAAACCTGTTGTAGGAGACTCCAAAACAACATTAGGAAACTTTAAGAAATCCATGATAGGGGCCCTTTAAACAAACATAGTTTGTTACGTATTAATTTCAACATCACGGAATTAAGTCATTTTTTAAGTGAGCCAATTACGAAGTATCAAAGTCATCTTATACCAAACTTTTGAACAGTAGTGTATATGTGTGTGTGTGTGTGTGTGTGTGTGTGTATGTGTGTATATATATATATATATATATATATATATATATATATATATATATATATATATATATATATATATATATATATATATATATATATATATATATATATATATATATATATATATATATATATATATATATTAGGGGTGTAACGGTTCACAAAATTCACGGTTCGGTTCGATACGATACACTTGTGCCACGGTTCGGTTCGGTACGTTTTCAATGCAGCAAAAAGAAAGAAATGCCAGAGAAATTTCCTTGATTTTTTTTTATTTATTATATTTTTATTAAAACTAACATCATAAAGTATGATATATATTTTTTTTACTTTGAGCAATGATGGAGATATACTTCACTTTTCTTAGGAGCATATAAAACAAAACAGCTCCTTGGACAAAATGAAATGTTATATTGTAGTAGTTATAAACAAATGTTTATTTTAGTTCAGATTAACATTTGAGGGCAGCAATTGAATTCATAATGTCAAAATAAAACCGACGTAATGTTACTTGAAAGCATTATAGCCTACTATTCCTGCCAAACCTCCATGGTTACAGTTAGTGTTACTACAGTAAATCCATGGTGAATGTTGCTGATCTGTGGACACTGAATAGTTCATTCATGGCACAATGTTTCTTCCTGGTTTCCACGTCAGCGCGGTTTGATCCGTTAATAACGGAGAAATGTGAATGTTTCTCTCTAGATCTCGCAGCGATGTTATTACTTCAAGTTCAATAGCGAATTCAAATGCTTTCTTTACTGGATGTCTGTGTAGTAACAGAGATCGGCTCGCGCTGCATTGGTCCAAACTGATAAACAGTCCGTCATAATAACGAGTAGCTCAGTTTCGTTCCGCTTACATTACATTTGCCATTTGATGTTGGGCAATGTTGTGGTCGCACCAGCATCTCGAGTGCGCTTGTCACGCGCAATGCGCGGAGCGCGCCTACATTTAAAATAACGAAATTTTGGTCGGCAGGAAAAATGGTCCAACGAACCGTTCGTTTTGAAAATGCGTACCGAAAACCTAACCGAAAGCCTCGTACCGAACGGTTCGATACGAATACGCGTATCGTTACACCCCTAATATATATATATATATATATATATATATATATATATATATATATATATGGGGATGGGGTCCCTTTTTAAGAAGCATTTTAAAATTTATTTCGATAGGAAAATTGCTGTACCGATTTTTTTGTTGTTGTTGTAAATACCGAAACAAATAAATTTTCTTCTAGATTGAAGAAAAACTTGCCCAAAACATGTGACCAAGAAGACAAATTAAGCTTTCTTCCCACCCTGGATCACATGGTGCGTAGATAATCTTTAACATTTAAAAAAAATTCCTGCAGTCAGAAAACCCGCATGTGTTTTTAAAAACTGTCATTACCAAACTTGATATACTTACAAAAAACTATGTAATGTTGACATTCATTTCATGACTTTCATTTCGTGATTTTTCAATGTTCTAGTCATTGATGTATGCATTTCACTGTTCTCACATTTTAAGATAAGGGCAGAATAAGGTTGAATCATCAATACCAAAACAGCCATTACCGAAACAACTTGTCACTACCGAAACAACCGTAACTGTTTCAGTATTTACATATTTGTTTTGGTTGTAATATTCAATTGTTTCTTTTATGTATAAAATTCAAATATATAAAATAAGCTTAGCCTGTATTGTGATTTCATTTTTCACATTCTGCACCTCTTCACTGAGCATTAACTATAATGATGTGGCTGCTCTGGGGACAATCAATTTACTACGTTTAGCGTGTGACATCTCTCTGCTTCGCAGTGAGGTCACCTGTATCTTTTACTAATGGCGAATGCCTTTCACAACGTTTCCCCTGTTGTTTTCCATGCATTTGATTTTAGTATGTGGAATCATATTCCAATAGTCGTAATTAAATGCTCAGGATACTAAAGCACAATACAGACATCAGCAGAAAAGCTTGGGCAGCCGGATAAGTGGGTGGGTTGTTGGCAGAGTCAGTGTGAGGGTGGGTGTAATGATATTAGTAGTGATTGGCTAATTTATGAGGCTGTTTAGTTATTCATGTTGAGTGTCGGCCATCCATCATAGCAGTGCTGAAGGAAGTCAAACTGCAGCATTTATCTGGCAGACCAGAGAACCACGTCATGCTGTGGAAACTACCGCTGCTCAAATACTAGACAGGCAGAACATGACTTAGTTTCATAGTTGCAGGCTTTTAAGGGTTTTGCCCAGGAACTGTAGGTGGGCAAACAAACAAATTTAGACCGAAAATCCCCCAGCATCATGAGGATCTTGTGTTGCGGAGCTCCACCGACAGGAACTCCATCAGAGTGTTACGGCTCTCAAGGGACAGCAGCCTTTATTTCCCCCCCCCTCCTGCTCATGTTTTTCACACAGTCTCACTCAATGTTCCTCATCCTTCAGGACGGTGCATGTGTTTTTACTAACATTTTGTGTTTGAAGCAGAGCATCTCATGCCCAAACTGCAGCCATTTGAATGCTCTGAAAACATCAGACAGGCCGTTCATCGTCTGTGTGATGCATATTTCTCGCAGTATGGTGAGATCTGGCTGAAATCTCGAGGTCCAATCTGATTGGCTGACTTCTACATTTTACCAGAGTGCCATCTCGATCTGGAAACAAAGACGTTAACAAGTTCTGAAGAACCTTTTTTTTTTTTTCTTAGTTATATATATATATTATATATATTTCTCCATTTCCTCTATACATGTTATTTGATGTATCTGGACCATCAAAAGTCTCCTAAAACTATAATTGGATGGAGAAGATTATGAGTTACTCATAAATATGTGTGGTCTTTTATATCTTGTTCTATGACAAAATCCCTCTAGGAATTCAATTCTCTGCTCTGGTCTGTATTGTCATGACAGTTCTGGTTCATGTACATATGGCACTTGTTTTAATCAAATGCTTTTGAAAAAAAGATGCCTTCAAATATTAATTTTCTGGACTTTGCAGAGGAGTTTCTGCATAACGCTTAAAGCCATTACATTATCCTGAAAACTTTTCAAAGCATTGGATTATTTTCAACATTGATGAAGTTGTAACCTAGTTTCTATCACTGGGATGGTGTTCCATCAGCAGTGGGGTTTTCCATGTGAGCCAGAGGATATATTATCTCTCATTCACATCCCCCATATTTATCTCTCTCTCTTACCTCACATCCTGTGATTTGTTGGAGGGCTTAATCCAGGTTCTTAAATGAAACCTTGAGGGTCTCTATGGGATCAATTTGCAGGGATTTCTCCTCCCTGTTCTCCTCTGTTATTCCATCTTCCTCTTTCTTCCTTGATTTCTCCTATCCTGTCTTCATTTTCTCTGTTGGCTGAATGCAGCGTGTTTGGAGCCAGATGCATTCGGGCGTCAGTTTGATCTGTTGACGACCCACTCTCTGGTGGTTAGCCGATCAGTCTTGTCTTTAATCGGCCAATCAGTAGTGGGCCTTTGTTCTTAGGTCCAGTCTGCCACTTCCTGGCACCAGTGAAAGAGTAAATGTTCCAGTGAAAAAAAAAATATATAGCCTAATCAAGATAGCTTCAAAAACTGGATTTGCATTGAGGTTTTATCAACTCCCTGAGGGATGTGATGTTTGATTTTGTACTCTATTAGACTGTGTCTTGCTCTGAAAAGGGAAATATTTTTTTTTTGCCTTTTAATGTGGTACTTGAGAACAAGTGAGAGGGAGAGAGACAGACAGGAGGGTAATAGATGTCTCCGTATAGGCTACTCTCACTTAAACAGGCAGAGCTCGCTGAAGGGAACCCGCGGGCCTGAATCTATTATTCACATACAGCTCTGCAGATCTTCTCTTTCAAACACATGCACACACTCACACAAAAGTGAGGAAATGAAAGCTGTCGGCTGTTAGCGCTCACAGTGCAAATGGACAGAGCAAAGGCCCTTTTGTAAAGACATGAATCTCCAGTGACTCTACAAAGACCTACTAGTAGACCCATTGTGTGAGAGACAAGGGCAGATACAGTATCTATATTGAGGTGAATAAGCTTAATGGGTAGAGTTGACTCTTGAACCGATAATGGTCTTGCTGAGTCCTGGGACTCTTTACAGCTGAGTTTTTTTTTTTAAACTGCTGGATGTTGGCATTGAGAACCTGTACCAGTATTCATTGGGATGTTTTGTCTACTTTTTTATGCTCTAACCACTTGTGGTCCCTTTGGATTTCTATTCTTAAAAAACTCAAGATTTTATTAAATTTAAGTTTTATTATATTGAATAAATATATGTTTTAATATTATTTTTTCCCCCAAAGAACTAATGGGGGGATTGCCATTCAACAGAAATTGCCACACTATAGTCAGTATTAATATGATGGGGTGAAACAGATTCCGCTACTTTGACAAATGATCTTCAGATTAATTTTCAGAAGTGACACACTCTTGCTTAAAAACACAGGAGCAAATTTAGCTCAACAAGTTCAGACAGAGTTCTACTGGAAATGCTAAATATAAAATGGTTGGTTTGAAATAACATCAAAACATTGTGTCTACAAATACAGCCTTGTGGCAGTCCTGATTTTCTTTCCTTTATTCTTCACTTATCTGTCATTTTCTGTCATTTAACTTTATTTGTGAAGTAAACAAAATTAAAACATTCTTAATGCTACTATATATATATATAATTTTAAATATCATTTCACATTATGAGAGTAAAATTGTGAACATGAATTCACAATAAGGTGTACTGTAGTGCTCCTGCCACTATTTGCTCCCATTGTTTTGACAAATAGTAGGCTATATATTCATTGGGATGTCAACCTATGTATATGCATATTTTAAAAATGTAAATACTTTTTATAATAATATATACACACTTCTTGTTTGGAATGGCCACAACAGTGGAAGACTAGGACCAAATGATAAGCTCATTTAACACTAAAAATATCCATATTTTAATCCCATGATAACACATTTGCTTTTTTAAAAAGACTTTTCATTAGACATTATTGGTGTAGTCAGGGCCTCACATGGTCACATGGTAATAATGACATCATTGAAGCTCTCCAATTTAAGTTTAATACCAGAGTCCAGGGTTGAAGGCTATAATTTTGCTTCTCTTTTTGACATGCAGTCAGGCCGGTCTAATTTAGGCCTGGGTACAGCTGTGTGCATTTCTAACCATACCCTGTTAAATCTGTTTGTGTCTGTTGCTAAACTAGTGTTTTTAAACGACAACAAAAACACCTGCTGCTGTTTTATTCAGCGATGTGCTGACAGCCATTACAGTGAGAGACTATGAAAAGGCTGCAGCATTTTACTGTGATGTTAAAAGACTCTAAATGTGTTTTATGTCATGTTAAATGTTAATTATAATATTTAGCTTTTAATATCAGAATGATTTTTGCTGCTGTTAAAAAAAAACTTTACCATGATCAAGCTTTCATGTAACAAATGCCAGATTTACATGAAGGACTTAAAGACATTTTACTAAAGTCAAGCTGAGCCACTTTTTTGCTAGTGAGTGCTTGACATATCTGCATTGGACAAGAGAGTGTTGTTAGTCACACTTAAAGGTTGGAGTTGGACATAAAGAGAAAAAGCCTGTGTCTGTATCATGATGAAGCCACACTGAGCAATGATGCAGTATGGAGTTACACACAGCACACTGTTCAGCCTATGTGCAATTACAGACTCCAGGTCACATCACAGGACTGCTTATAAAGTGTGTGTGTGCCTGAGATAAACGTGTTCACTGAAAACCATTTCGGTGGACAAACACAAATACATGCACAGACTTGGCCGTCTGCTGATATTTTATCGGCTGCTCTATTGGGGTAAACACTACCCAATGTTTGAAGAGGAAAGCTTTAATCAAAGAGTAATTGTTTACATTTGGAGGTGGCTTGGCCTTGTGCCATTGGGTACGTGTGAATGATTGGTCATTTACTGTATGTGTGAGAGTGAATATAGTTGTTGAAGGAAAATGGCCAAAAATGAAAATTGATTATTTACTGACCAACAGGACCCGACAACATGAGGGCGTGTAAATGATGACACAGTTTTTTTTTTTCAAATACCCAAGATTTAGAACATTGTGCTCCAAACATGAATAGAAGGATGTGCTTTTTTACTTTTCTATGGGAGCTGAGTGGCAAATATGATTGTGATATTGACAGTGGAGATGAATGGTGAGAGTGTCATACTGTGGTGAAACACTAAATTATATATTATGAATATAAACACTGCAGTTCAAAAGTTAGGGGCAAAATTTAAAAACAAAATTAATACTTTTATTCAGTAAGGACACATTTAACTTTTCTAATTTAAAACATAATCAAACCAGTAATCTATTTTAATGACAAAAGTTATATCGGTATTGGAATAATTTTTCAAGTATTGGTATCGGCCCAAAAAAAATTCTAGCGCTGCATCCCTAGTTTCCACAAAAATATTAAGCTGCAAAACTGTTTTTAACTGTGATGATAATAAGAATGTTTCTTGAGCAACAAAATAAGCATAGTGGTATCTGAAAGATCATGTGACACTGAAGACTAGTAATGACTGCTGATAATTCAAATTACATTAGCCCCTTTCACACAGCGCGTTGATCCCGGGAAACTGCCGGGAAATTGCCTTCTGTGTGAACACAAACACGACCCGGGATCGATGCCGGGATGGGGACCTAGTAACATTGCCGTGTTCAGTCCCGGAACGCTCGCTGTGTTAACAAAAGCCGTAATCAATGCCGTGTCGTAATGATGATGCTGAAGCCGGGATTGTAATGCGCAATTTTATGATCGAATCAGAGAAAAAAAAATATCGCAGCTCATATGCAAACTTAAGACGCTGCTCAGACATTACATGGCACATCGATGTCACGTGTCTTCACGGAATTTTTACGGGTTGTGTGTGATTGCGGAAAATCATTAGCATTGTGAATGATCCAAAATCAAACGAACCCGGGTCAAATCCCGGGCGTGTATTTTCCTGGAATCTCTGTGTGAAAGGGGCTATTGTAAAATAGAAAACGTTATTTAAATTGTAATAATTAACAATATTACTGGGTTTTTTTCTGTAATTCTGAATAAATGTAATAAATGTAGCCTTGGTAAGCATAAATAACTTTTCTAAATCATTAAAAAATATTACCAACCGCAAACTTTTGAATGGTAGCGTATATGATGACTCTATTTTCCTTGTATGGAAAGCAGTCATAGTCTTTGCTGAAGACAACCACACTTGCAAACGCAGCAGCCTTATTCTGGCAAGAATTGAGCGAACTTCGCCTGGTGAACAATAAAACAGGCGAGAATATCTCACAGACTTACATTACACCATACATGACAAGCACTGCTGACATTTTCTTCAGAAAATAAAAATGTTTTTACCATAAATTCTTGTTATAGAAGCACAGTTCATCCACTGTATGTGAAATCCATTTGCAGAGTTCTTGTTGTTTTGTTATTTATGGCAGCTGCCAACACTGCACTGTAGATATTTGGCCTCATCTCATTTGGCACATGAACTTCAGTTTAAGCTCTTTTTAAATGCTCTTATTATCACTTAGATGAACGATCAATGCAAGCCAATTTAATATGATTAATGAATTCGCACTGTCACACCAACATCGTTCTCTCACATTGCTCATTATACTAATCATTACAAAAACACAAGATGTCCCACTTTCTAAAACTTCACAAATAAAAGCCCTTAAGTTGATTCGTTTTATTTTAATACCATGTATTTGAGTCTCTTATACATTATTCAGAGACATAGAGAGCCACTTTGTGAGGCATTATGAATAATCAATAAGCAAACCTCAGTAATACATCGTATAAAGAGATCATTTCTCCCTTGACTGTACAGCAGATTATAGTCATACAGACGGTAAAGAGCGATTTCATACGGACCTCCCGGTGAGGTCAACGGTGTCTGGGGGGCTAAACGTTATTGACTGAGTGCTTCAGCATCTGCTTGTGTCCTTGTGTGGTGCTGACTCCATTTGACCCCTACACACACACACACACACACACACGTCCAAGGTGAGGGATGTAATCTTTGTGTTTTTGTCTATCACACTGTTACACTCATAAACATTCATAATTTACAGCTGAAGATTTAAAGAGGCAGCGTGTTTACAGTGAAGGCTTGTTCCATGTCTTTGTGGACTTTTCAGACCATGGTGTGCGAGAGCATGTTTGTGTACTTGCGTACATTAGTAAGCCCTGCTTCGAAATCAGAAGAAGGTGTTGGAACTGATTATCTCTGCTGTCTTAGATAGCAGAGGCTGAAGACATAGTTGTGCTGAATTAGCGTACAGGTGAATAAACTTTTCTCTTTCCACATCCCTTTTTTCCCCTGTTTCACGGGGGAGTGTCTAACAAGGGTTGTCGGTGTGGATCAAGAATGTCAAGTGAATAATTTATTTCTTATTATTTATTTAGTCTCAAACAATCTTTTCTGTGTGCTGGAAACATTGTGGTTAAAAGGTCCTTTGCGGAGGTATTAATTTAATCCTTTTTCATAATTGGTTAATTAGAGGATCATTATAAGACCAAATGTAAATGCCTCTGGTTGTTTAGGTCGCACATGTAAAGTTTACTCCTAACAAGTCTGTGCCAGCATACGTAAGTCACTCAGTCATGGATGAGATGCATAGAAAGAGTGGCCTCAAATACTAATTCCATATGATGTGGAAAATTTCACCGGCTGGCTTTGGCATCATCACAGAAGTGAACTGTTTGCATATAGCATGGGAGTAGTAGATGAGATTTATATCTGATTTGTGGAGACACATTTATGTAGCCGAGTGTAAATGGATTGTGCATACCCAATTGGACAGCTATCCGATCGATCCGAAGTGTAAATGGGCTTTAACTGTGTTTGTTTTGTGGTTGTTTCAGGTGAGCAGAGGGCTGTGGAAGGAGAAGAGGAGGATTGTGGCCCGTCTTGGGACAGAGACGCTGAAGATTCTTTGGGTATTTTTCTGAACATCATACTGAAGTCTATTGTGCTATTAGTACACTCCATGAAAGTCCCCATGAAATCAAAGTTGGTTCTTTTGTATTTATTTTGTTTTATAGATTATTGTAGTGTTTATTATAAATAATTTATCCGTGCTCATTCAATTTGTATTTAAATTGACTTGCCTTCTTACTCTTTAATCGAAAACATTACCTTCCCCTCCCCCTCTTCTCTGATGATGTGTACGCCAGTGTGAGGGTGGGATGGTACTTCCTCCCCTCCTGCAACCTGTCCCTCACATAAGATCGTAGCCGTTCGCGAACGACTAACACTACAATTTTTCTTGTTCAAGAAGCTGTATATTAGGGATGCACTGAATTTCGGCTGCTTTTTTGGCAGAAAGAGAACAGTGATCGAAAAAATATGCCATTGCACCAGTTGAGAAAGAAATCGAATGTGTATTGTTATATTGGATTTGTGCATTCTGTCTTAGTGACAACACCACACGTGTGTGTGTGTGTGTGTGTATATCTATGTATGGCTTGTATTTTAAATTCAGTATCATTAAAAAGTATAATAGTAATACAATTATACAAAAATAAGCTAATTTGAAATAAGAAAAAATAAATAATTAAAAGCAGTTTCGTTTTTCGGCCAAGAACGGCCAGAATTCTCATTGCAATTTCTGTTTCCTGCCAACTTTAAGGTGCAGTCACATTTACCTCATTTTAACAGGTGAAATACAGTCATTTCAATCGGAATCCATTTCCCCACACAGATTTTGCAGTGTTTAAGATGGTCACCTAGGTTGCCGGTGAAATGTCACCAAAGATTTCACTGTGATCGCACCTTTTGAACTTGGGTGCGCTTCACTGACCATACGACTGGAAAAAGCTCACACCAGGGGTGTCTTAACTCGGTCCTGGAGGGCCACTGTCCTGCAGAGTTTAGCTCCAAATTGCCTCACATCTGCCTGGAAGTTTCTAGTATGCCTACTAGTAAGACCTTTATTAGCTTGTTCAGGTGTGTCTAATTTAGGTTGGAGCAGGATTGGAAACCCCTGGCTCACACAGTGAAAATGAAGCCATTGCAGAGTTTGCTCTTCGGCTGCCAGATCAGTTTTATATCCCATTGTATAAAACAATCACTTGACCTTGTTTCCTAGAGCATTCTTATTCTCTCGTGGCACAGTGACACAGTTGATCTTTATTTAAGTTGATATAGTTGAGGTCAGATTTGCTGTTACCACAGCCCTGCACTGCAGCCCACTGCAATAATGCTAAGCTGTTATTGATATGTCATGGTGCTTCATTACCAGTCATTATAAAGTCTCAATGGGGAGCTGTTGTAGTCATTACTTGGCATACAGTCTCATTCTTTGTGCATCATTGATGCTTGTCACTCACTTTCGAGGCAACATAGTGGAATCTTTTGCATTTAGGTCGAGTCATGTTTTTTTTGGGGGGGTGATGTAATGTATAGTAGCCTACATAGTCTACAGTATTAAGTTCAGGGTCCAGCTGTACATTTCCTGTGTTTACAGTCAGTGAGCGACCAAGGCCTTGACAAATCCCTTTTGGAGCGTCTCAGGAGATCCAAGAACTCCCTTTGCTACCATCGACCTCGTTATAAAATAGACAGCTGTTTCAGTCCCATTTTCGAAACAAAAAATGGAAATTTGATATGATATTTAATAACAGATTAAAAACGCTCTTTCAAAGCTTTAGGAAATGTTTTAAAGCTGCGCATCGGTAATTGTGACAGCTGTCAAATAGGGATGTGCGCATCACTAATTTGAAATTCGTTTAAACAGAAGTTTTGTTACCGACTAGTCTAAAAGTAAGAAACCCTCTAAAGACTTGTGTATGATCCATTTAAGCACTTAATCTATTAATCAAACAGTCAAATCACATAATAAATGCCGCTAAATGCCACACACATGAATAAAGCTCATTCTAATTCTGATTCTAAAGAATTGAATTTGCAATGGGCATTTGCTTGCTTCAGCTATCACACCTACATGCATGTCCTGAATATGGTTATGCATGGCTCTAGTGGAATTATGCCAGTTTGAAATGGCACAGCTTACATAAAACTTTTCTGTTTTATCTCTAATTCAAAATTGTTTGTATTTTGAACGGTCATTTCTGCGCAGAATCGTGAACGGTAAACGGAAGTTTTAAAACAAATAAAACGAAAGTAAACGGTAGGTGCAAGTTCATAGCCGACTGCTTTCCATGCAGACAAAACACAACGTGAATATCCAGGCCTGGCCTTCTCTCCTCTTCCACTGTCGTCACTCCTCCTCTTATCCTTCAGAGCTCCTGGGACTCCAGACTGGTGCAGCGCGCACTGCGCAGCGACGTTCATTAACACTCTCCGTTTCCACGGCTCGCGCCCTGCTCTTCGCAGTAACATTAAAACAATAGTAATTTGAACGATAAAATCTAATAGACTATCGTTTTCAGTGTTGACTAGTAGCAGCTGTCCAACAGACTTCACTAGTGAACCTTGTCTATGAAGTTTTCCCATTTTCTCAGGCACATTGGACCTTGGGAAGTTTCTCTGAAGGGATTTTAAATGTTCTTTCTTTTGTTTTGATTAATTGAATCTGGCTTTAGTGTAGTCTTGTACGTAGAGTAGCTCTGACCTGATTAGTTCCGTTGTAACTGCGTAACACTTTATTTACTGAATGTTTAGGTATGATAAATGCCTTCAATCAATAAATAACTCTCCAGACCCCAGTGTGCGGTTTTGACTCGCTTCATAAATGCCTTCTCTAATGAGTGGAGAGAAATTTCTCATTAACAGACTGAAGGTTGAGCCTGCTTAATTTAACAGCTTTACTGTTGGTTACCGTGGTAATTACAGCCCCGATTCACTTTGATCTCACCAGACAATGTTTCCCAGATTCTCCAACTCATCAGAGAAACAGCTGCTATATCAGAGAGACCCTCTCTATGGCAGGGAAATGAGAGACAGCTCCTCCATCACATGACACACGCTCTGAAGTCTAGATTTACAACTGGTGCCTTTGTTGAACACAACGCGCATGATTCCTGCGAGATTTCAGAGTGACCGAGGGTAAAACTGCATGCCGAAGCTTAAAGGGATACTTCACCCGAAATAAAAATTGGCACAATTTACTCTCCAGATTGTTCATGCTGCTTTTATACAATGTAGGTTAATGTTGACAAGGGGCTGTCAAGCGGCAGAAATGGTATCTCATAGATCATATTGGTTGTGTACTATATTATACTTTGTGTGGTTGTGTAAAAGGCTACTTTTATGATGCTTTTGGTATTTTCTTATTTTGAAGAGAGTAGTGTCAAAAATGTCAGTCATACAAGGAACGTCATGAGTGACCGAATTTTCATTTTTATGTGATCTATCCCTTTAACCCTGAGAGCTGAGAGTGAGAATACACTTGTGTCTGTGGATATAAAAGCAATGTTGGCCACTGATCACATGCAAACACAACCGTGTTTATGTGCAAACAGACTTTCTTTTTGGTTCTACACTATCTAGATAACCGTTGCTCGTCTTATTACTTCTTTAAAGCTACCCGAGTTCACTCTTAACTCCCTGGGGTCTCCAGACCTGAACAAGTACTGAGGCAGGAGTATCTGCATAAGCTTTGATGCTCAGTTTCATATTCTCTAACATTAAAAATGTGCATATTATAACAGGCTTCTTTTCCCTGGCCTCTCTGTTCTGATATTATACACAGTTGAAGACAGAGATCTTTAACCACACCCCCCATCACTCAGGAAAACTTGATGCAGTGCTTTGTCTTTCTGTCTATGCTCCTGTAAAGTTGGCCTTCCTTGCTTTGTTTTTCTCTCTTTTGTTCTTGGTACCTCTGTAAGTGTTTTTGTATTTTATTTTTTATTTAACCCAAAGGTACTGAGTGAGTTAGGGCCCATTCACACCAAGAAAGATCACTATAATAATAAAAATAACTACTAAATTTTTAATAATCGTTCTCATTCTATGAGAATAGGAAAGTCCACACCACAGCTATAATGATAACGACAGAGGAATGATATCGGGTTTTTTTTCTCAGTTGATGAACAGCAAAAACATCGATCTGAATCTAGCTGACTTTAAAGAGCTTGAACATTTGTTATCTTTAGTTGGTGTGGATGCTAATAGTTATTATAGTTATCTTTATAGTTATTGTTGTTTGTGGGGAACTGATACAATAATAAAAGTAGGGCTGGCATTTTTTTTTTCTGTCTAAAAATATTTTTTTTGTCATTTACTCAACCGTGAAGTTGTTCCAAACCTGTATGAATTTCTTTCTGAACACAAAAGATGATATTTTGAAGAATATGGGTAACCAAACAGTTGATGTACCCCATTGACTAGTATTTTATTCCATAGAAGTCAATGGGGCCCATCAACTGTTTGGTTACAGACATTCTTCAAAATATCTTCTGTAAATTATGACAGAATTTTTATTTTTGGGTGAAGTATCCCTTTAAGATAGCATTAGCATTAGTACCATTTACTAGGGAAATAAGTGTAGGGAAATTTGGAAATGATAGCATAATGATGAAACAGGGAAAAGATGTTATGAGAGTTGGTTGAAGGTGGAGTGTGAGGGTTTATGCAGTCTTTTCTACTGTGTGACCTACTTAAGGAATACAAATGTCACACCAAACAGCAAAAGGTCGTTTAAAGGTTCTTTAAGGTGACTCACATAGACTTAGCCTCTGGCCACAGTCTTTCACACTTTCATTACGGTTTATTGGTCTTCCTCATACACCCCCTGATCATTTCATCTGGGTGAATGCTATTATCGAAAACAAATCCTGTGCTATCCGTCTTCTCACTACTTTATTCTAGAATCTAAAATTAAGCTAAAATTACCCATCTAAATTCAAAATTTTAGCACTTGACTCCCTCCTACTGTGGACGTTCATGCAACATCAACCCAAGTGCTGAGAATCTTTTTGGCTGTCGCAGTCACTTCCTATCCAACACTTCACCGTGGAGGTGACACACACTAAGTTGCCCTTGGCGACTGCATTCCGTGGGTCAAAGTTCAATACCTTGATTTACAGCATCCTGTCTGGTCGGCTCTGCGGAAATGAGGCTCCTCAACACAGCGTCTTCAAGAAAAAAAAGCACCACTGCCAAGAGAAATTGACACACGGTTATCTTTTGGCTTTGGTCTTTGATATCAAACCTGGTGTGTCGCATTTTGACACTATATTTAGATGCACACAGACGCGATTGAGATTTGCAAGTTGCTATGATTTTCACTGAATAACAAATTTCATTCTATTCCTCACAATTTTTTGAAAATTACTTTACAGAAAATTACTTTTCTGTTGTTTTTCGAGAGTCCTCATTCCCATTCACTTCCATCATTTTAAAAAGAACAGCCAGGATATTCTATAAAATGTACTTGTTGTTTTCAGCAGCATTTATGGGTGAGACTCCTTTATTTATCCAGTGATTTACATTGAAATGATTAAATTGAAATTTTGTTCTGTATTCTCTCGTCTTTCTGATGTGGGATGCTTTCCTTATTGATTAGTCCACATCTGCGTGTACAGGCAAGCCTGTAGTTTTGAAATTGGAATAGATTTTTTCCCTTCCTCATTGATTGGCCCAGGTGACAGCTAATTACTCAAGAGTGTGTTTGTGCGTGTGTTATGCACAGTTGATATTATTTCATGTGGTTCTTTTGTTAGGGCGCTCTTGTTGACTGACATGTTTTAACATCTGTTGTATTGTTCCTGCAGAGCACAGTCTTTTTGCAGGCGCATGTACGTAGCGTGTTACGATGTACTGGCATGTTTGTGTTTTCATTTCCTCTGGTTAATATTTTGTTGATGTGGCTGTCACAAGATAAGATACTGCAGGTGTGTTTGTGTGTGTGTCACGTTCCTGCAAAAACTGTGTGTCCATAAGTCTGCTGTGGAGAAGCAGTCTCTTTCAAACAAGGAATTAAAAAACAGATTAGCAAACAGTGGTGTTTTCTATGAAAATGTCTCGTCTTCTGAGAGAAACAACTGACCTTTCACTCAAACACACACAAGCACTTGTACTCGTACACATCCAAACAACAATGCCATAAGATAATCGAACCTCTTCATATGTATTTTAAGGATGATGTCACCGATACAGTAGCCTCACAAAGCATTTGGACAGTATTTCTAAACTATTTTCTAAATGAATTTAATTTCTTATTTTGAATAATTCATCTGCATATCTTAATTTTTTTTTTTTAGCTTGTAGTTTTTTAATCAAATCTCATAACTGACATGACTTCTCTGGTGACATTCTCTCTGGACTTCTTCAATCATTTAGCTTGCTTAAACTCCACTTCACTCCAGTGTACATCACAATACGGAAGGAAATATGTATTGCTACTGAGTTTAAACGTACATGTCATCACATTAGATGCAAAAATTAAAGTAGTGGCATTTGGAATTTAACTTTTAACCAACTGGTATTAAGCTTCTAAGTCTATTACTTAAGTGTCCAAATACTTTTTAGGGCCACTATACACTACCAGTCAAAAGTATTGACACAACTGACTAAAAAAATATATAAATTATGCCTACATATACATTTGTTTAACCACATAATTCTCATACTTCCATTTTGTGTTATTTTAAAATTTTGAAGACTTTACTATTATTCTAAAGTGTGGGAAATTGTAATAAATAAAGAATGCGCAAGTGTGTCCAAACCTTCGACTGGTAGTGTACTTAAATTAAGTAAAGCTTAAAAAACTAAATTATCAGATAATGCTTTCTCTGGGTAAATTTGTGAAATAATAACACTCTTTTTGTTTTCATATCAAACAGATCAGTGGAGCCTCTCTTTGAGCTGGGATATTATCGTTAAATTCTCTGAAGAAACTTGGCTTAGAATGTTTAGCATGTGCAGTTTATTGTCTCTTCATCTTTTCCCTATTTTGTTTATTTTCACACGTGTTAACGACTTCACAGCTTGCCCAGAACAACAGGGGAATTAGCCAACACAGGCTTGATTAAACAAGCGAAAAATATGGTACGACAGACCTGTGTTGTGTTTAGAGATCGGGAAGTTTGTAGAGGCGTAGAGATGTGACAGATGTGCTGTGCATGTAAGTGTGTGTATCTGTGGCAGTCAGAGCTCATGGCCGCTGGATATGGATGTTCTAGCCAGAACGACCGTGTATGTCCACCTCTCTTATCTCCTGCAGATCCCTTCCTTTCATCTCCCTTCAGACCTACAGGGTACTGGACAAACCCCCTCCCTAAAATATAGTCCCCCTCAACACTCATTCACACACGCACACCAAGGCTGCTATCTCACTGCCACAGATGAGGACCTTCATGTACAGGCCAAATGACATCCCCCCCGATCCTCGTCCCACTACCACACACACATTAGGGTTGGTTCCCATCTCACCTGGCTCATTCTAGGGTCCCCTCCTCCTTGGTTAGCCATCTTTCCCTCCCTTATCCTTCCCCTCCTGTTGTTTTTCTGCCTTTGCCTCGACTCTAATCTGAGCCTGCGTGACATCTGGAATGTCCTCTGGTTTTGATCGAGATAGTCAGGAAAGCGAGGGGGGGGGACGCAGGCGGACACATTTAAACACTGTAATTTAAAGAATCTATTGTGTTAATTACACAGCAGAGGTTCAGTTCTGTTCTCTGTATTTGTTTTTTGTTCAGGATCTTCAGTGACAGTGTGGCAGACATGAAAACCCAAGAGCACCGTTCCAGCCCTCTGAAATCACACACACACAGTGAGTATAGAGATAATAATATGCAGTCTTATGAAGCACATCTTTTAGGGTCAAATAATAATACCGTTGCAGTTGTAGTCACAAAAATGCTGTCTGTTGATTAATCTATTTGAATACTACAAAAGCGGAGTACTTTTTAATTGTTTAATGTACATCATACAAACATTTTGTTCACTTAAAGTTAAACACATTCTGTTCCATTCAGCTCACTGTATCCATAAAAATGAAGAATGCTTTCTGTGTGAACGTCCTTTAATCCTGACACTTATTTGCTAATTGTTCTCTGATGAATCGGATCACAAAGAGCCACCATTAATAACACTGTAACCAATCACACAATTGGTTAAATTAAAATGAGCCCCATTTTTCATGGCTGTGCATAACTGTTACTGAATTTATATCAATGTAAAATGTCTTAAGTTTGAAAAAAAAAATTCACTTCAAAAGTCACTTCTGTGTACTCGGGTACCTGCCCATCCCTAGTAGTCATAAAGAATTATACTACAAAATTAGAAAATGTTGTATCATTAGCCCATCAGGTAAGTCCCCATGACCTATTGACCAACATCTGGCCTGCATTCCTTTACACATGGGTGGGGTGTAAACACACACATATGCACACTGAATTCATTCTCACAAACACATTCTGGTTTTTACAACAAAAAAACAGACCTACACACAGATATATGTGGTGGCCGGAGCGTAACCTTTCTACCAACATAAACACCAGATCTCACCTTTGAACTCTTCACCTTTCATTCTGCTAATTGGTCCGTGATGCTCCTCTTTTTCTTCATGAACATTACTGTGGCTAAAAATAAGTCCCTATTTCTTGCACCTAAAATAGAGTACTCTCCACTCCTTCTGCTGTTCTCATCTTCCCCTTTTAGGCCTGGTGAAAGCCAGCTCTGTATGAAGTTTCTTTTTTTAACCTAATTAATTCTATAGTTGCCTAAATGGGATTAGGAATGACCCTGCTTTGCACATACAGACTTTTGAAAAACCATGGAAACATGCTTTAAATTTTTTTCCATCTTCATTAGAAATCTGATGATCTGATGCATTTAAACTGATAAATGCATATTTTAAATGCACTGTAAGCCACTTTGGATAAATGTGTCTGCCAAATGAATAAATGTAAATGTACCTTTTTTTTCCCTTTTTTTTCTTCTTTTTTTTTTTCACTGCTGAGCTTTTTCATATATTCCCCATTAATTATTTTTCACGTCAGCCGTTATATTAGACAGAATTCCGCAAGGTTCACAGCCATGATGTGTTTTGAATATAGTTTAAGGAATATAGTTTATTCCTGTTTATGTAATAAAGCTTCTTCTGCTTGGCCATATTTATGCTTTAAAGTAGGGTGTGTGTGTGTGTGTGTGTGTGTGTGTGTGTGTGTGTGAGAGTGAGAGTGAGAGAGAGCGTGAATTAGAAAGCATGAGAAGTTATAAGACTTAGTGAGCTTGAATCAAAGTCTTTGCCCCAGGGTGAATTGGTGTATGTGTGTAAGAAACAATGTTAGAACAGGGTTAGACCCTTTTTTATTCGCTTTAGTTCTGTACATCTGATTTCTTAAGTTGAAGGTGTTATCTTATCTTGTTTTGACAGGTGATGCACGGCCCCCCTCCCAAATTAAGGGTCTCCAGTTTCGCAGCATTGCACCCAAAGCCCCAGCAGTGGTTCCATCATCTGCAGTTCTGTCCTGCCAACCTCCCTCAGCCCTTCCAGAAGCATCCACGGCTGTCAGCCCTAAATCCATCCTGGTTCCTGCCCAGAACTATGCACTCATGCAGGTGGCTGGACAAGAGGGAACCTTCTCATTGGTGGCCTTACCTCAGACACAACAGCAACAGCCAATCCAGAAGAACCTTAAGCTGCCTATTCCTAGATACCAACCGGTGAGAAGCAAGAACACTTCAGAAAAAGGCAGTAGCAAGTTGCTGAGTCCAGCCAAGGTTTCTGCAACCTCTCAAGCTCAATCATCTGTTGTGAAATCAGAACAGAGTTCAGACCTAGTATCTGACCAGCTTATAATAGACACTCCTACTTCGTCTGAAATCAACATTGCACCATTGTTTCCAGGTGCACAGACGGATCGAAAAATGGAACAAAAGAGCGATTCCCGTCCACTCAAAAACCAGCACTACCCTCCTGGAACCTCCCTTGTTGCCCCTGTCAAGAAAATCTCACCAGTTAAAACCCAAATAGAGGGTTCAGCCTCGGCTGGCAGTGCCATCACAGTTCTCTCTCCCACTATCTTTAGCAAAGCTGTTCAGATCATTCCATCTCCACCCAAGGGCAAGCTGCCCATCCTGCCCTATGCCAAGGTGAAGAACTCCCTCCTGGTACCAACCAGCCTTGCCAGCACCCCATTCTCAGACAAGCAGACTGTGAGTGGAGCCAAAAGCAGCCTGAAAAGCCCTCCAGACAACAACATCAAGTGCGTAGACAGCCAAGTTAAAAGTGAAAGCCTAAGCCAAGACCACAACAACACCCAATTCAAGAAAACTCCAGGCAAGAAACGTGGGAGGAAGAGGAAAACCATGGAGGATATTCTGGCCTTTGAGGCCCGAAAGAAGAGATCCTTGTCATTTTTCAGTAGGAGGGTGCCTGAGAAACCTCCAGTTGGTGTTCCAAATTCTGCCTCTCAAGAGAAGTTGCTGGACATATCCAAAAAGTATCGTAGTATTCGTCCCAAGCCGGTACTGGTAATGGAAACCGCTATTCCACAACTTGTACCGCTTCCTCCTTTGTCAACACCAGACAACCCTGATCAGGAGCTATTATTAGGACAGCAGATATCAGGAAAAATATTGAGTTCTCCCCAGTCTTCACAAGCTACTGATCAGCAGCCTATGGCAGATTGTAAAGGTGGTGGAGGTGTGATTTACACAAGTCGTCCACTGTACCGATGTCCTACCTGCAGCAGGTGTTTCCAGTTCAAGCATCACTTGCAGAGCCACATGAACAGCCACAGTAACCTGCGACCCTATGTCTGCCCGGTATGCAGGAAGGCCTATGCTCACTCGGGCAGTCTTAGCACTCATATGAAACTGCACCATGCGGAAAGCAGGCCCCGGAAGAGCCTTTGCTGTGAATTCTGCGATAAGTCATTTGGCTATGTGGGTGTCTACTTCAGCCATTTGAGAGAGGTGCACCGGGTAATACTCACTGTTGAGCCATCCATCAGTCAACATGAAGAAAACATGTCTGTAGAAGAGTAAGTAACAAACACTGACTCTTGAGCGTTGACTCTTGCAAAAGCCTTCTTGTTCTTGACTTAGATGTCCCTTTTCTTGCAGGTCTTCAGATGCTGATGAACTGGCCTCAGAACAGCGTGTTGACCCAGTCGAGCTACAAATTAAGTGTGGGCGCTGCCAGGCCATCACACCTACCTTTGCTGACATGAAGCTGCATTTGTTGTACGTGCACGGAGAGGAGGTCCAGGTCCGACCAAGGGATGGGGCCATGCGCGGGGGGCGTGAAGCAGAGGATGAGCTGGTCAAACATGCAGCACATTACTGGAGGCAACTCAATGAGAAACGCAACCTAGTGCACTGCGGCACCTGCAATGAGGAGTTCTTCTCCTTTTCCAAGTTCAAATGCCACCTCCATTCTCACCATCAAGGAGCTAGAGAGAGTCGAGAAGAGGATGAGGAGGAGGAGGAAGAAGAAGAAGAAATGGTAGGTAAGGAGGGCCATGTATTAAGGGGCCTCAATAAAAGTATGTCCCTGAGGGTGGGATCTCACTTTAACTGCATCCTTTGCAGTAAGGTGTTTAATAAGAGACCAGAAGTTATTGAGCATTGGAGGGCACAGCACAACTGTGAAAATCCCACCCTTCTTTGGGATGTCCTGGACCTCAAAGGGGAGAACAAGCCTAATGATGGGCCAAATTAACTGTAAATGGGTAATTTATTATTTGCTTCACGTGTCGATTGTGTGGTTTATACAGGAAAAATCCACTAATAGACTTTTATGTTGTTGTTGATGTTTTGTTTTGCACTGTTTTTAATATCACAAATGTTGTTTTGTAATGCTTGAATTTTGTAATGTTTATTTGTTTTATTGTTGGTCTTTTTTCTTTAACCTTTTAATGTTTTATGCATAAAAGCATTATAAAATAATCCATAACATTCAAATCACAAACCTCAAATTCTATCAAAAACAATACCATGGCCTAGCTGTAGATGTAATACCAAATGAAATGTAATACCAAAACGACCCAAGGATGATAATCATAATTTTTAAGGTTTGTGGAGACATAGTGTGCTAATAACTGCTTCAGCTAAAGTGAATCAGGTGAAACGGACTAACAAAGGCTCATCAAAAACATATTGGCACTCAGACAAATTGAAAATTTGCAGTAGACTGAATACAAATGGGTCATGATTAGCATGCTTGAAATAACATATCAAAGAACATTCAAAGTAATACGAATTATCAGTGACATTCCACAAACACATAACCATAATCACACAGTTTCAGTCCTCATTCCACCACTAAAATAAATACTGGCGGAAAACCTCTGCTGACAGTTACTTTTCAGTCTAAGACAAACAGATCCACTAATACATATTTTAAATATCCCTGAGAATATAAAACTCAATTTGGCCAATCTTTAAGTGTGTGTGTGTGTGTGTGTGTGTGTGTGTGTGTGTGTGTGTGTGTGTGAGTGAGATAAATATTCTGTGTTGTATTGGAAATCTTACATATTTTAAAAAATGTTCCATGGTGAAATGTGTGGTGCTTAATTTATATTATCAGTCTATTCCACATATTTGTTTTTCCGTTAAAGGTAAAGGAATGTTAAAAACCCTCAATTGTTATATATGTATAGATAGATTACAAATATATATATAAAAAATACTATATACAAGCTGTATATTGAAAATATATATTTACACAAAGACTTCCCTTCCTGTTTTCTCCTAAAAAAAAAATCAATTAAATATATTTATTTGTTAAAATGTCTTAAAGGGTTAGTTCACCCAAAAATGAAATTTGTCATTAATTACTCACCCATATGTCGTTCCAAACCCATAAAACCTTCGCTCATCTTCGGAATACAAATTAAGATGATTTTGTTGAAATCCGAGAGCTTTCTGACCCCAGATAGAGTGCAACGTTATCATCAATTTCTAGGCCCAGAAAGGTCGTAAAGACATCGTTAAAATGGTCCATGTGACTACAGTGGTTTAACCTTAATGTTATGAAGCGACTTTTTGAATACTTTTTGTGTGAAAAACCACGGAAATAACGACTTTATTCAACAATTTCTTCTCTTTTGTGTCAGTCTCCGATGCTGTTCACATGAGCACCACAACGCTGTTTTTACAATGTGAAAAGCATCAGAGACTGACTGGGCAGAGAAGAAATTGTTGAATAAAGTTCAATAAAGTCACTGTTTTTGATTTTTTTTTTTTTTTTTGTGCACAATAAGTATTCTCGTCGCTTCATGACATAAAGGTTGAAACACTGTAGTCACATGGACCATTTTAACGATGTCTTTACGACCTTTCTGGGCCTAGAAATTGATGATAACGTTGCACTCTATCTGGGGTCAGAAAGCTCTCGGATTTCAACAAAATCATCTTAATTTATTTCATCAAAACTATCATAATTTGTGTTCTGAAGATGAACAAAGGTCTTAGAGGTTTGGAACGACATGAGGATGAGTAATTAATGACAAATGTAATTTTGGGTTGAACTAATCCCTTTAAATGTTTTTTAAAAAACCTGCAGCTTCAACTAGTCTACACTACCAGTCAGTGTACCAGTGTTTGAGCACACTTGACAGAGTTCTCAATGTTTTAAAATACATTTTATAAACAGTATGTATAAGGTCGCCTAGGTGTGTTTTATTTTTTATTTAAATTTTTTTTACAAAACTAAACTTTTAATTAAAATGCAAAGAAATGGATGATGGGGCCTATTAGTAAAGAGTAAGAAGCTAACAAGTGTCCAGCAGACATGGCATCTCCTTCAGAACTGTTTAAAAAGATATTTCATGAAGTTTGTGGAGAGATTGAGTGTGCAGAGCTGAAATCTAGGCAAAGGTTGGCTACTTAAAAGCTAAAATACACTGCACGATTTTTACCCTGATTTGCAGTCTGGAGGAGTCGACTGTTACGGAGAAGTTGCTGAATGTTATAGGCAAGATGGAGATTTTGGGCAGTCCGAGTTGACAAATTTGACAGAAAAACACATATTGTATAATGTGCACAGAGTCAAATTCCATCTAGTCGGAGGATATTAAATATATTAGGTATTTTGAGTTGATTTTAAAACCGTTTGTTGTGTTCGTAACAACTTGAAAGTCTGGTAGTGTGTATAGTATATGATGCCCAATTTTTGTCTGTAACCATTTACAAGTGTATAGTCAGCAAGTATATGATGCCTAGTTTTTTTTTTTTTTTTTTTTAATCTGTAGTGTATTCCAGCCTTAACATAATTCTATTTGTTATTTAATAGTTGACTTCACTATTATAAAAAATATGGACTTCAGAAATGATAAATAATGAATAAGTGTGTTCAAACCTTAGACTGGTGTACGTTCTGTAAACGGTTATCTACTTGAACGGGTGCTATGTAAAGTGAACTGATAAAGTTCACTAACATTACTTTCTTGGCAACAAAACAAGCCGTAAATCCCAAAGCACCAGTTGAATTCATATTTTAGATAACCTAAATTCAACAATTCATAACCGAAGTCAACAATTTTATCAGTCATCAAACAGACAACTGCTGCTTGTCTTGTTGAAATTACCCCTGAAATGTTTTCATTGTGGAACTTACTCTTAAGAGAATGAAAATAAATGTTTTGTTTAAAATGTGGACTTATTACATTTAAAGTGATTGATTTATTTTATAATGGGCAAAATACTTTTCAGGCTTTATGCCTTAATCAACACTTTCTTTGTGGTTGAAAGCCATTAATGACAAGTGTCTGGTAGCTTTTCCAGTTCTGAAGATTTCCCTGCCACTGTGATAGTTAAACTTGTCTGTTTTCGGCTTAAACCAAGCAAGCCCTGAATAGCAAGAGAGCGCGCCGTCCCTGCATTATTGATATTGGTGCCTAAATAAAAATATCTAACTACAATAATATTCTGTGTGTTTATTGTATGCCACAACCTCATGGCTGTCTGACTTCCAGCATCTCTCTAATGAACACAATCGAACACATAAGCTGCTGCATCTTAAGGCTTACCTTATTCCATACAAAGACATTTACCGCAAGACTTCATTTGTAGGTTGCACAGAACAGTGAGCAGTGTAAGGCAAGAATTAAATCAATTTCAGCTGGACACATGATGGATTCATATTAGTCTGCGTATTTTATGCAACAACCTATATTCACTGAAGGAGTGCTAATGCTTCTATAATGTCTGCTTGAATGTGTTGCATCATTAAATTATCACTGTAGTCCTCATTATATTGTAATATTAATAAGACACATTTCGAACAACATTAAAAAAAGAACGGCTTTCCCACCTCAGTGTGATTTTAATCACAAACGCAACATCTGGTATTTTACAAGTATATTGCTTATGATTGTGAATTAAGGTTTTTCCTATCACATTTTTATATTGTATTCCTTAGTGCTTCCTGCAGCTCAGCCTCTGATTTATAGCCTACATTAAATGATCATAACTTCTCCGTCCCAATAGTGCAGTCACTTCAGATGCAAGTAGTGAAGGAACGTCAACACCGATGCATATTCCTCTTTAATCTGTGTGGCACTCTTTCTCACTTCTACTTTCTCTCCCTTCGCACCAGAAACATGATCACTCGCAGGAGATCAAAGCCCATCCTTCTAACAGGATTAGAGGATGGAGCTTTAGAAGGAGAGTGTCTGTTTTAAAGTAAATGAAGGATGTAGGGCTGTAGAAAAGAAAGGAGGTTGCAGGGAGAGAGAAAGGAAGTAGGAGATGGCAGAGACAAGATAGTGCTGGGGGGGAAAAAATAAAACAAGAAACGGCAGAAGAAAAGGGGAGAAATGACGGAGAAATCATTTGCAGAGATGACCATGATGAGGAGGATGAGGATTAATTCTTCATGAACTATGATGAATGGATACTGATAAAAGAATGATTGCAAGTGACTGAAAGTTCTCACACCCAAAAAAAGAAGCAGCCATTTTAATACAGCATTAACCTGCATGGAGACTAATGGGAGCAAGAAGCTGTATCGATCGGGTTTGTTTGGAGGAGGAGGGATAGAGAGATTATGTTGAGCTGAAGATGAATGAATAAAGTAATGGGTGTGTCTAAAGTAGATAACCATCACCTGCGTTTACAGACCCGGAGTGTGATGTGAACTGAATGAACACATGCACTGGAATGAGAAGTTTTAGCAACATCGAAAGCTGTTAGATGACCAGCACTTTATGTGCATCTCACCTCTTGTTCGTAATATGATCCATTCGATGTTATAGAGGATATTCAATAATAAAAAATGTAGGATAAGACTTTAATTGAGCCACAAGGAATTGAGTGGAATGTAAAAAGCAAATTGGTAAGACAATATCTAAACATCCCAAAAACAACATACATTTATTTAGCAAAATTGCGTATTCGACCATTGGCCAATCGGTTTTTCTTGTTTTATGTGTAAACCTGACTAAATATACACTATTGTTCGAAAGTTTGGTGTCACTCATTTTTTTTTATTAATAATTTTATTAAGGATGAATTAAATTGATCAAAAAGTGACAGTAATGTTACAAAAGATTTACATTTCAAATAAATGCTGATCTTTTGAACTTTCTTTTCATTAAAAATATATCACGGTTTCCGCAACAATGTTTAGCAGCGCAACTGTTTTCAACATTGATAATAATAAGAAACATTTCTTGAGCATATTAGAATGATTTCTGAAGGATCATGTGACACTGAAAAAGTAATGGCTTAATAATAAATTACATTATTAAAATAGAAAAGTTATTTAAACTGTAATAATATTTCACAATGTTCCTGTTTTTACTGTATTCTTGAACAAATAAACACAGCCTTGGTGAGCATATGAGATACTTAATTATTTTTAAAAAATTATATTTACGACCCCAACCATTTTGACAAATTTGTCAGTGGTGTAAAAAATAAATATATATTCAAAGCAATCTTTTAAAAAAGTCAACATTCAAAAATATGAATGTTTCTATACATCTTTCTATTGCAATATATTTGTACTACACCTGGAGACACTTGTAAGTATGAAGCCCATGTCAGTGACATTGCTGCTTTTTGGTCTCTCTTGTGTGCTGTGTGGTCCAGATGGTACAGAATCAGTCTGTTCCACTGGGTCTCTAGTAGACCGCCCAGAGGGACAGTAGCCATCTGCCCAGGACATCTCACTACCCACACACAACTCTGATCTGGAACACACACATGACTACACACAGAAACAAAAGAGCCACTAAACTGCTCATCTATATTTCCTGATTTCTTCAACGACGGTTAGAGTATTGCCACCCCAACATAGTGGCCCAGACTCCACCAAGGGCCAATAGGACCTTTTAGACTAGTAAGTAATGATGTAAACACTAATCTTGTTTGCAAATATTTGTTTGGTTAATTTTTAAGGGCCGTTTACACAACACCGTTTTCAATTAGGCCTACACATCAGACAACTTTTTATGCTTTTTGACCATTACCTTACACGCCCGAAAAGGCAAACTTTTGAAAACGGGTTTAAAAGTGCACGTTTTTGAAACCGATACTGTTATTAGCTGTCTCATTTCGAAGGCTGCATCCTCCAGAGGTCGCATTTTTCAGCCACACATCATTCAAGCTGCTTCGTTTCAGTAGACTAACCACTACATTCCAAAGTCATAAAGAAATTACAACAATTTAAGCTTTATTAGGAATAACGGTCAATTGTATAATGGTTACAGTTCTGAAATAAGACATCCTTTAAGAAGTATTCGGCCGACAAATGCGACCTCCGGGAGGACTTTGAAATGAGACACACGCTGCTTCCAAAATTGAATACTTCCCTATAGCCTATAGTATGCAAAAACAGTAGGTGAAAAGAAGGCGGATGACCTACTACTTCTGGGTGAGATTCTGAAGTGTGCATTCGATGAAGGCCCTGTCCCAAATGGAACCCTAAGCACTCGTGGGCTGCGTCCCGATTCGCCTACTTATACTACGCCCTATAAGTATGTACTCTTTTTGTGAAGAAAAAGTACATACTTTTGAGTGTGTAGCAAAAGAGTAGGCAAGCTTTGGGACATACTACTCCGTCATCTTTAACGGACAGCTCTGTCGCGTGCGCTGTCACTGTAAACTGCCCTGTCAATCATCTTGTCACAGTTAAAATCCTCCATTCAATCTAATTTAATTTCCTACCGTTTCTGAGAGAAGTGTAATAGCTCTTTCCTCTGCCCGTCGCGGGTCTTTCATGCGGAGACTCATGTGTTTGCAATTTGAATGTAATGATGCATTTAAAAGTTAATGATTAAACGTATCTTTACAAAAGTTCACAATGCTGATGCAGATGCAATATAATGTAGACAACATTGAATAAATAAATTTTCGTCAGGTTAGATACTGGTAATTAATCACTCAAACCCCTTTATCTAAACCTCTCTACATAACTGCCGGACTCGCGCATCCTCCATGTCTGTAGTTTTTTAACACTTTTCACTCGTGTTTGTAGTTCTAATCGAATCCTCGTCCAACGCGCGATGGGTTGTGGGCAATATCAGCCGTTAGAGTGCGCATCGATCTGCACTTCGGATTCTGACCGGATATAGTAGACCATCCGGGTATCTTTGGAACACTCATTTCAACATACTATGATTTGGGACGTACTAATTCTACTTTCGAATACTATTTAGGACGATAGTATGCGAATTGGGACGCAGCGGCGGTCTTCCTCTGAGTCCGCACTTTCGTGACGTAGGCCAATGCCGCTTTGACTGTCGGGAAGAAGTCTGCTGCGGAGCCAGTGTCAGTGCGGGCTCGGCATAAGTGCGCATCAAGGGCGCAAATCGACCACTTGGGGGGCGCTCGCGAGCACCCTTCTGAGATCTAAAAATGACAAATGGGACACACTGCGGTCTCACGGACTTAACAGACACGCGCACGTGGCAGCCATTGTAAGTCCACAAGACCGAAAGTGCTCATGAAGTGTGCGATTTGGGACTGGGCCTATTTGGGACGCACCGACAGTGATTGTCTCTGTGTAAACTACAAAAATGCAAATTTGTGAAAACGGTGATTTCATGCGCATGCATATTACGTTCAGTCTACAGGCGCGTATAGTTTTCTTTACAAAGTGACACCGCCAACTACTGGTCTGGCATGCATAATACAGCGTTTTAATCATTTTTGTGGATCCGTGTGAAGTGAGAACGCAAAGGGAAAACTTTTCCATTTTTAGCACATTGTTGTCTAAACATACCCTTAGTTAGATATTCCCTTGTTGATTAAACACACTCCTGTTTTCATTCTCACCCAATCAGTGCTCAATCATTCACTGGAATAGATTAATGATAATTGGCTCTCGGTTGTCAGTACTTTAGCATCCTAATGAGAGCAGTATTTACTAATCTAGAAAGGGGAGTGAGAAAGTACTCCAAGTTTGACTGCTTTTAATGAGACCAGGTAGGCTAACCGGAGCAGTCTGGAGTAATTAGGAAAGGATGTAGAGCATTTTCTCTCACCCCGTCCCACCCCCCACTATCTTCCAGTGTCTTCCCACAGGGAGGATCCTGACACTGTAAAGCTGAGGGGGGGCTCTAGGGAATTAGGTCTGCCTGAGTGATAACCTACATTCACCCAATCTGACGTCTTTCTGCTCTCCGCTCGCAAATAAAACTAATGACACACCGCAGGCCTACAGACATGCATGAATATTATGTTGATGTTATGTGCATGTGAGCGCTACATTAACTAATGTTCAAAAACTGTCTACCTACACACGTTAAGACATCAATGCACAACACATCATTTTCTTCTTCCACACGCATGCATACAAAATGCATGGAAGAACTTGAAATTGTTCTCACACACACATAACCTTTGATGATGCTCCTCTGCTTCTTTGATGGCAATTACCTGCGGCATGCTCTGAAATTCTCTTAACCTTATCTGATAGGTTAATTAGCTAATGCATATTCGTCGCACTGGATGCTGGGAAAATGTCAGAAGCGATATGGAGAAGTGCTTTACGTTTACCTAGCCGACATCACAGCTACAACTACAAGTATTTCTAAGACACTCCCCATTTTTATACTCTTTCTTTCACGGTTCATCAATAGCCGCATATAATACAGTTTATCATTTATCACTACGGTCGTCCTTTCCTCTGTTTTCACTTTCACGCCCGTTTGCAGGACTAATGAGTTCTTGCAATTTGCAATTAAGAAAAGCATTTTATCATTATCACCTCCAGCTATATTCCAACTCTCCTTCCTTCCTTACTCCCTCACATCCCCTTCCCCAGATGGAGTGTTCCAGTGTGGCCTCTCGTTGTGATGATCCCCCCTCGGGAACCCTGGATCCCACCTCAGCGGTCAGAATCAATTACATTCATATCTCTCTCTCCCTCTCTCCCCCCCCCCCCCCTCTCTCTCTCTCTCTCTCTCTCAACTGTTTCCATGAGTCACATTTTGCAGGCACAGCATAGACTCCCCTGTCAGGTCCTGAGAAAACGCTCCTCCTTTCAGTGCGTTTAACAGGTTTAGAGGGGGCACTGGAGAGGTGATAAATTCACTCAGAGCAAGAGGAAAATGGAGAGAGGGGAAAGGTGTATGTATGGGCTGGGGAAGCAGATGACAGGTAGGAATAATAACCAGACAGATGAGGGAGGAAAAACAGGAACAGAAAAAGGAGAGAGTGTGCATGTTACAGTGAGAAGTTGTTTAGAAATCTATCTATCTATCTATCTATCTATCTATCTATCTATATATCTATCTATCTATCTATCTATCTATCTATCTATCTATTCCAATGGACTTAGTATCATTTTAAAGTTTGAAGGTTATTGTTTTATAACAGGCTTTAAAGAGAGTTCACCCATAAATGTTGTTGTGTCATCTCATATATATCTCATATATATATATATATATATACATATATAAACTCACCTAAAGGATTATTAGGAACACCATACTAATACTGTGTTTGACCCCCTTTCGCCTTCAGAACTGCCTTAATTCTACGTGGCATTGATTCAACAAGGTGCTGAAAGCATTCTTTAGAAATGTTGGCCCATATTGATAGGATAGCATCTTGCAGTTGATGGAGATTTGTGGGATGCACATCCAGGGCACGAAGCTCCCGTTCCACCACATCCCAAAGATGCTCTATTGGGTTGAGATCTGGTGACTGTGGGGGCCATTTTAGTACAGCGAACTCATTGTCATGTTCAAGAAACCAATTTGAAATGATTCGAGCTTTGTGACATGGTGCATTATCCTGCTGGAAGTAGCCATCAGAGGATGGGTACATGGTGGCCATAAAGGGATGGACATGGTCAGAAACAATGCTCTGGTAGGCTGTGGCATTTAAACGATGCCCAATTGGCACTAAGGGGCCTAAAGTGTGCCAAGAAAACATCCCCCACACCATTACACCACCACCACCAGCCTCCACAGTGGTAACAAGGCATGATGGATCCATGTTGTCATTCTGTTTACGCCAAATTCTGACTCTACCATCTGAATGTCTCAACAGAAATCGAGACTCATCAGACCAGGCAACATTTTTCCAGTCTTCAACTGTCCAATTTTGGTGAGCTCTTATAATAATAAAATAATAATCCGTTACATTTATATAGCGCTTTATCTGGGACCTCAAAGCGCTTTACATAGAAGGTGGGAATCTCCTCAACCACCGGAGCTCTTACAAATTGTAGCCTCTTTTTCCTATTTGTAGTGGAGATGAGTGGTACCCGGTGGGGTCTTCTGCTGTTGTAGCCCATCCGCCTCAAGGTTGTGTGTGTTGTGGCTTCACAAATGCTTTGCTGCATACCTCGGTTGTAACAAGTGGTTATTTCAGTCAAAGTTGCTCTTCTATCAGCTTGAATCAGTCGGCCCATTCTCCTCTGACCTCTAGCATCAACAAGGCATTTTCGCCCACAGGACTGCCGCATACTGGATGTTTTTCCCTTTTCACACCATTCTTTGTAAACCCTAGAAATGGTTGTGCGTGAAAATCCCAGTAACTGAGCAGATTGTGAAATACTCAGACCGGCCCATCTGGCAGCAACAATCATGCCACGCTCAAAATTGCTTAAATCACCTTTCTTTCCCATTCTGACATTCAGTTTGGAGTTCAGGAGATTGTCTTGACCAGGACCACACCCCTAAATGCACTGAAGAAACTGCCATGTGATTGGTTGATTAGATAATTGCATTAATGAGAAATTGAACAGGTGTTCCTAATCCTTTAGGTGAGTGTATATCAGAAGAAAGCAACGACATGAGGATGATAATTATTTGGGTGATCACTTTAAGGCCTGTATAATCTTAACACAACAAACTTTAAGATGAAACTATTTTAAACTACATGTCCAGCTAGATTTTGCCAAGCCAACGTGAGGTCTGTGTAGTTTGGTGCCTAATCATGGAGCTAAACCAAAAATGTTAAGATCCCATTCCCTATCCTTTAGTTACTTGCAATGTTGAAATATTTGGCATGCAAGTTTAAAAGATCTCTTGAGTAACCTCTCGTATTAATTTTCCTTTGGAGAGGGCTGTCTTGGTAACAGAGAAACCGTAAAATAAACATAAAAGAAAAATAAACAGGCAGAAACACCACACAAACATTGGCAGGGTCAAACCAAACTGTGTAAATCTCTCATTCTTTCTCTTCTGTTCAACTACCTAAAACACTCCAAAGGCAATACAAAATTTCTCTCTGGCATGAAACACACATTGTGGAGATTTCACATTACATTGCTGTTAGGTTTTTTGCATTCAATATCAAACAGGCAAAATGCCAAGCACAATGAAACCCATCAGTCTCACTATGTTACCAGATCATGGAATACCAGTTGTGGATATGAACATTAAATTCTTTACATATTATTAGTGCGAGGGCTCTGAACAGCACTGTCAATGCAATGCCTACCTCTCATATATCTCTATAATCAATACCATGTTATGCAGCCACTGGAGGGAGAAAGAGGGAGTGAAAATAAAAAAGCGAAAGAAAGAAAGAAAGAAATAGAGTGAGCAGTTCTGAGCTTTCCTGTATTAAACGGCTGAGTGAATTTACAAGCATTTTCAGCACGTTAATGCATTGGCTGTGCCTTTACCAGCTGACAGTTGAGTTCTGCATACAGCTCATTGACCTCACACATGTACCTGGGCCGCACGTGTCACTCGTCGCATCCAAGTTCTATTACGGGACTGGTAGAATCAATATATCAAACATCCTACTGAACGCAGTAACATATAGGGGCTTTGCTTCAAAACTGCACACTTTAATAATGTTTCTTTATACATTTATCACTGAGATCTTGTGGTTTTCAATACTGCCATGCCTCTAGGGCTCTGATATCTGAGGATTGATATTTTCTTCTAGGCTTTCCACCTGCTGTTCACTTGGACAATAGCAAGAGAAATCACACATCAATATTACTGACTCAACAGAGCACAGAAAGCCAAGAGCTCAAGCTTACAGTTTACACCCTTTGCACTGCTTTTAAAGGGCCAATTAGGAGAGGTTAAAAATGTTTGCCAGAACAGTGTGGCAATACATTGTATAAAAGATTGAGGTAAGTACTGGCTCGCCACATGCTCGTAATCTCACATGTTCTGTCATAAAGGGGTTTATTTTGCAGCAAGTAGCTCTAACTTATTAAGCATTAAAACATTTTTAAAATGTATATTGTTTATATTTTCATTTTCATTTTTATTATTATTAGTTATACATTTTTTACATTATCAGCTGTAATATACATTATCGGAAATATTTTATTTACGCATTTATTAGTAATCCATTACACATTAGACATAAAAAACATGAACATTTTAATCAGGACATAGCAGAACAGCTTCTAGAGCTTTGCTTAAACTCAGTGTGAGAGTGTGTTGTCATGTGTGTTGGGGAATAAAACTTGCAGGATATGACTTATTGTTCTGAGATAATGTGCGATGTAATGTTCTCCAGCTCTCTTGGACAGAGCACGGTCAACGAAAAAGCCCTATCGCCGCAGGCTACAAGGAGCGCCAAGAAACCCCACCTGCCAAAGACAGACTCCATCACGAGAGCCATATCAGGTTTTACTGCAGGGATGTGTGTGTGTGTGTGTGTGTGTGTGTGTGTGTGTGTGTGTGTGTGTGTGTCTGTGTGTGCCTCTGAGGAAACAAAGCCTTTTAAACACCTTTTCGTCTGCACATCATCCAAAGGTACAAGCACAACCTCCAAGCAATGCCTTTAACTCTGGGAAAACATTACAAATGCAACACATGTTCGGCTTCAGGACAATGGAGACGAAAGGGAAATAAAAAAAAAGTATAAAGGTCTAGCAGAAAGAAATGTAGAGGAATAAACGTCAGTCATGTAATATAAGTAACAAGCCATATGCATAAGTAACAAGTAAGCATAAGTAATGCATGCGTAATTATGCATAAGCATTAATAACATATGCATAGGTAACAAGCCACAAGCCACCCCCTAACTCTTGGTATGCCATAATCCCCCTGTGAGCTCTGCTATAGGCCTGGTTCAGCACTTTAAAGTCGGACACAGAGAATGTGATGAGTCTATGGTAAAACAAATCAAATAAATAAAAACCCTTGGAAACTTTATATAAACACATCATCATACCCAGTTGCTTTGCTCTTCACTAATTAGTTGATGCAGAACTTCGCAGTAATTTTGATACTCAAAATTAAAGACATTGAATCCATTGCTGATCTAATCCAGTTTTTTCATGGATTTTTAACACGATTCATTGATAGTCATAATGACAGAATTTTTATGTTTGGGTAAACTAACCATTTAAAGACTTCCAAAAATGTTACAATACACTTGCGATTAATACATTTAATAAAGTGATAAACAATGAGCGTTCTTCTCATTCTATTCAGATCAACCTATTGCTATGCTATGCTTCTGCTGGAGAATGAGACTTCTATTGAAATGCTGAATAACTTAATATAACTCTGTGGGCACTAACAGGTTTAAAAAACACTGTTGAATTTTTTTATATTTGTAAAAAAATATATATATATCGCATACTTTTAATATCCCCTTAGTCTTTTGTTTTGACTTATTTTGGGGAAGCCTTTATCACCCCCATAATTGTGTGAAAGAACACACATACACAATGTTAATTTAAAATCTTCAAGCCCACTCTTTTTTTTATTTCCTCCTCTTTCACCTAATCTGTTTTTGTTCCACACAAATATTTCATAGAGCATCTTATTTTTGTGGTAACCAACAACACACATCAAACCCGAGCTCATATTTAACTTTATCTGACAGGTTTGTGGCGTGTATGAGGGGTACAATTTTTTTTAATGAGACCAGAAAACAAGATAACAGAAATAGGGAGTCATCATGGTTGTATCCATTAGTACAGGAAACTCTGGGATATCAGCAACTCAGAACAGAATTAGTATTGGGCTCAATAGAATATAGTGTTGCATGACATTATTATTTTTTTTTTTTTGCCAATCTTCAAATATCATAGAGCTGTACAGTACAGTATACCCCCTTTGATAAATATGTCCTAATGATTATTTATTAAAGTGTTTTGTTTAGGTGTGTGTGTGCGTGCGTGCGTGTACTGTACTGTACTGTACAAACTGTATATTCTATCTACTAACCCTACCCCTAAACCTAACCACCACATAAAACATTCTGCATTTTTATATTTTCAAAAAACGGTGATGGTATGGTTTATAAGCTGTTTACCGCATGGGGGAAAAAAATTCAGATATTGCCATCTTCGTGGGGACATTTTGTCCCTATAACGTAGAGTATACCTGAACCACAGACACACACACACACACACACGCACACACACACACACACACACACACACACACACACACATAAGTAGTATATATATACTAAGAAATGTATAATTATTTTAAGAAAGCTTATATAAACATCCACATATCAGCATCAAAACAGATGTCTAAGAAATTCATGCCTGTGTGCATAATTGCATTCAGAATGAGTGTAATCTCTCCCTCCCTCCATCTTCCTCTTCCTCTCTCTGCTGCTTTTGCACTCTCTATCCCGCATCAAAGAAAGAGAAAGGAAACATGCAGGCATTGTGGGAGGATTACGAAACAGGAAAAAAGGTGTGTGTGTGTGTGTGTGTGTGTGTGTGTGTGTCAGAAGGAGCAAGGAGAACACAGTGTGGGAGACTGGGATGGTACACATGAATTACAGGGTTTAGTGTGCTCATATTTCAAACACACACACAAACACACACACACACACACAGACACACACACACACACACACTTGTATGGTTAACTGCAGTGTAATTACAGAGTGTTATCTATGATTACAGCGGTGGCTTACACCTGATGCCAGAGAAAGTGCTGCACAATTTAAATATTTAATCAAATCCTTCAGAATGAACCTAATGAGGCAGAGGGTGGGGGTGGAATTACGCTTGCTTACAAACATGGAAACATACCTGCACACTCACATGCACATACACAGCAAAGGAGATCATTCTGTGTGAGGAGGAAATAAAGAGGAGATGAGAAGAAAGTAACCCTTTTATAGGCAGATGGAAATGAGAGCAGAGGGAAAGGAAAGATTAAAACAACCAGCTGAGAAGGAACAGAGAGAACAGAGTGATTATTCTGCATTGACAGTATACCTTTAGACCAAGTCTTTAGTTCTATTGTAGAGTTTAATAATTAATATACGCCAGAGTCGTTATATGTTCGTTCCTTTCCTTCTGTCCTCCCTTGAAAAACTGTTGGCTCTCCCACTGCCCATCTCATCACTCAAAGAATTGAGTTCTGTTTAGACACATAAATAGATAGATAGATAGATGGATGGATGGATGGATGGATGGACGGACGGACGGACAGACAGATAGATAGATAGATGGCATTTTTCTTGTATCATTAATGGTGAGGCAATTTTGGGGAGCAATTTTGGGGCAAATTTGAGAATTTTGGGAATTTTGAATCATAAGATTCAATCCTTCAGAGCGTCTCCAAAGCCACACATCTTTGAAAAAAACACAAACTAACAGAGCCAGAGCAGAGTCTGCAGAGCATCCCGAGAGATGGGGTTAAATGACCTCATGTCTTAAAGCACATAACATTACAATAATAATGAATGTAAACAACTTACAGAGTTCGGACTTGTACCACCTGACTGCTGCAGATTAATTTCACCATTGATAGTGTTGCCAGAGAAACACGTCCGAGTCTGAGGACGTAATCAGCTCCGGGTTGAACGTCACGAGTTGCCACCTTGCAATTACGGTTACGCCATGGCATGAATGCAGCATGAGCTCATTGTTTTGGTTCCGGAGGAACTGTAAAAGGCGGCTGCAGTTTGTTTCCGGCACTCTGTGATTGTTTAAAACTCTGCATAGTCTTAAAGCACTGATGAAGTGTGATGTCTGCGTGGAGGTATGGAAATACATGTTGACAGCCACGTAGGACATCCTATTATTGCATTTGGACTGAATGCAATGATTGGATGAAATTTTTTGACCTGAGACTTCCACAGAACATAGATATGTAAAGAAAATGTATATTTAGATCACTTTTATTATTGTTTGCTATCAGGATGTGAATATATTTTTAACCAGTATAACAAGAAGTGTTTATGATAAAATTGCCTAGCCTACATTTAAGTTGAAAAAATATGAGTATACTATTTCCACACACACACACCAGACTGCATTCAGGCACACACACCTTCACTCTGTCACCCTTCCATCTGCCCAATGTCTCACCTTACGTCCCTAGCGGGGCTCTACTTTACTCAAGGTGGTGTAGGGTTTGCGTAAAGGGTGCGATCCTGAACGCAACCCTCCCCCCCAAAAAAAACATTGATTTTCCTGTTCCCCAGTAATGCTATCATCTCCTGGAAACAAACCCACCAAGGAGTTCAGTTTGATCAATTCATGTCCCTATGCACCTTTCTCTCTCTCTCTTTCAGAGGTCACGTAGTGGTGGTACACATGCACCAGTATGCAGGTGGCTTTATGAAGATCATCTCCCTCCCGTTTCCCAGTGGAAATGGATGTCCATTAAAGATGACATCACACAGGCACTACAACAGCCATGAGCAGCTGTGGCCCATAAGAGAGGCTCAGCTATCCTGTAATGTCTCATATGAGTCTAGCAGACTCACACACACACACACACACACACACGCAGAGAGAGAGAGAGAGAGAGAGAGCAACGCCATGGCTTTGGTGAAAACTAATAGCACAGCTCACCTAACACGTAGAGAGAAGTGACTTAAACAGCACACACACAAACCCATAGGATAGAGAATAACATTATGCAACAGAAACAAATGAGATTAAATTGAGACTTTTGCTTAATTCTCCGGGGTTTTTTTATCTGAGAATTTCATCTTTCGTCGTCTCAAGAGTTTTGAAGAAGATGCAGATAGTGCCGGCTGAGCACCAAAGTCTGCAATCAGATTTTAATTTAAACTCAAACTGTTCTTATCTTATTTTATTTTTTTTGTGGTGTTATTTGTGTCTATTTTTATGAGGAATGTTGATAACTCAATGATACAAAACTGAAAAGTAGAGATACAGCAATTGTTTAATTCTGCCCAATATGAGCCTAATTATTTTTATGTCATGCCCAATAACTGATAAATGATAATATTATAAAACACAAAACTAATTTTAAATGTTTTAAATGCTAGTTTTAAATGCTACAAGTGACAAGTGGTATCATAACATTAAAAACAGTATGAGATTTTCTAAAGATTATATTTAACTAGGTAAGTATACTGTTTTTAAAGATTAATAAGTGATGACAAAAATAAACTAAAACTAAAAATAGATTGTATGAGCATATCCCATATCGACCAATAAATTATATATATAAAAATAAAAACTCTATTACGGAGTTAATGCATCCAGAAATCTCGGTAACACATTAATTTGATTGTTCTTTTGAACATATAAGTAACTTTGCAACTATATGTCAACTAACTCTAGTTAGAGTATTTGTAGACTGTCGGCTTAGTATCTAACTCTTTATTGTGACGATCCTCCAACAGAAATTCTACTGACTAGAAGTAACTTTGTAACTACATGTCAACTTATTCTGACCCTACCAGCTACAAAAGAGCAATATCTGAGCAATACAATTGTCCTCTAAAAAGTTAAGGAGAGGTAAAACATTTCAGCCCAAAACTGTACTTGACGCAGATCTCATTCACAGATAAAAGTGCACTGACATAGGTCATTTAAGCAGGAATAATTCAATCTTATTCATCATCACAGAGTCTCATACAGACTTCCTTCTCTCTTTCTCCTCATGAAGTTACACATCCGTCAGGTGCTCTGCTTTCGGCCAGATTGTTTTGAGGGACAACAGCAACTGTTGCGTCCACCTGTCTTTCCTCTTTTCTTTTCTTTTTTTTCCTTGTCTTTTTAGCCCCTGTGAAAACAGCTTCACACTGAACACATTGTGCGTATTGGTCACTGAGTGTTTGATGTCATGTTTGAGTATCAGGATTTTAACAGAAGATGAACTCTCAAGCCAATGTCACTGGCAAGGCTGATATTAAATCTGTCACGGTATGGGTCCATAGAAACACACACACGCACACGCACACACACACACACACACACACACACACACACACACACACACACAAACACAGTCACACTAACACAGCCCTGCAGGGCCCCCTAGTGCTGCTGAATAGTCACTAAAATGGAAATGAGCACACACACACACACACACACACACACGCTAAAACAAATATGCATGCACATGCATACACTTCTTTGATATTTGACAGGTTGTGTTTTCCTTTACTCTTTGCTGAATGCCTTCAAACACATTTGCTGACTGAGAATTTTCAAGCTTATATTCAAGAATATGAATATCAAAATGATAAAAAAAAAATAAATAAAAAATAAATTAAACAAAAACTAATATTCAAAAAAAAAAAATGTAATAATGAACAGAACATTTGGAGAGATTGTCTAAGTTGGTCATGTAGATGGTCCATGCTGGTCATGTGCTTGTTCGCTTGTTTTATAGCTGGTTGTTAGCTGGTTGACCACCATGTTCCCAAAACAACCTTTTACTTTTAGCTATTGCTGGTTTGTTGCTGGTCTGAGATGGCCAGGTAATGACCAGCTTGCGCAAACTAATGACCAGCCTGGTCCAGTTAATAACCAACTTGTAATGATAAGCTTAGACTGGCAAATCTTTTAGTTCATCTTTAGCTTTGATGCTATCAAGTTGCATACAATAATAAATAAAAAAACCTTTAGCTGATATACACATTTTATTTATATATTCTTTCTCAGAGAAAACATATACATGTTGCACACAGATTTGCAGATGCAACCTTCAACTGAAGAGCATGCAGTAAATCATGGTTAAAAAATGCACTGCCTAAATTTATAGGAAATACATCAACAGGAAGGATAACTGAGCTTGTCAAACTATTTCACTATATCCAGCTCAATAAATTATGCACAATCCTGAAATATTTCCAAAGGTGCTAAATGTTTTAATTAAGCTGGTTTGTTAAACTGTGACTCAAGACATTGATCTCACTGGGCTGCTTACTGGCGTATAGCTATAAGGTTATGGCTATAGCAGTGTTCTGTGCTGAGTTAGCAGTATTACTATGATGTATGTCGCTCTCCTGAGGGATGCAGAACACATGCTGTTGCATGAACAAGCAGTCTGAAACATGACAGGGAGGCATTTGGCCTCTAGTTTCTCTCCAATGCTGAGGGGAAAAAGGCGGACAGAGAGAAATGTAAAATGCTCACCAAGGAAAAGGGCCTATATGACATCATTTGACATTTTGTTTAAAAACACGCATGCACACAGGAACTTCATAATTCAAGATGTTCCTGCTCCTAAGGAGGAACACCTTTAGTCCTGCTTCGTTATTCCTGCAGACATGAATGATATCTCAAATCATATGGCTTTTTGAGGTGAGGCGTGCTATTGTTTTTTAAGCGATGAGACTTGCAATTTCCACTCGATAAAGCATAAAACAGGGACCATATAAGGACCATATACGAAACTAAAAAACAATTAATATTGTATGGTTTTGCATGAGACATAATCCTAGCTTCTTTAGCATCTATTGCTTCAGAAGAGTGAAATTGAAAGCATATTTCTGTAATTTGGCACAATCTACTTTGGATGGCATTACTCCACCGTTCTGTTTTTCTTCAAAAGGGGAGGAGGCCACAATCAGTGTTCAAGGTTTGAGATTAACTGAGGAATCTTTTAGGTGAAATCTTTCAAGAGTTGGGTTTCCATTCCATAGACATAACTCTAAACTTACTCATCACAGAAAGCTTTCTGTATGTTTATTCCCCATTTAATCCCCATAACGTAGGGTATACCTGAACAACACACACACACACACACACACACACACACACACACACACACACACACACACACACACACACACACACACACACATATAATTCAAAAAGTAGATTGCTTATTTCCCTGCAAAGAAAGCAAACATTTTCTCAGAAAATTAATTCTTTCTTATTTGAGATTTACTCAACACTCACATTTGTGATCAAAAGCACCGCAACCTAATGTTTGTCAAATGCGTAAGTGATATTTTCCTTTCCCATTTTCTGAGTGCTTTGCGTGAGGTCCCATACCTTTTGATAGAGCATACTGAGAAAGAGCATGACATTTACCAGCATGTGAACACACACACAAACATTCACATCCTCATTTCAGACTCTCATATTCAGGGCATAGGTAAATCCTGTCACGCTGACTGGTATCTGTTTTATATATTCAGGAACATCAACATAAAATACATATCCTATACCTGCATGAAATAATGTCTTAACAAATGTTTGGAATCATCTTGGAAATGGGAGGAAAAGCTTCACTCTTGCTTTCCACCTTTAACAGGAAACATACAAGCACGAAAGAAAATCTCTTGCCTCTCTCAACACATCAGTTTATATTTTACACATCAATCACAGGCCTGGCATTGGCACAACACTAAACCTGGATCACAGGCTGCATAAACCACAGCTCATTGATATAGACTCTGGCATGAGCACATTCATCTTCTTCCCAGTTCACATATGCTACTGATCACAGTAGAACCAATTTGATTTACACACCGTCATCCTTCGTGATAGAAAAGGTCAAAGGCCAAGATTCTAATTATGGTTAATTCAAAGTGCTTGTGAAATTGGGCTTCTGAGATGGTGATGACATGTTGGGGATATAACGGTGGGAAACAAGCACTTGCAGAGCTGAAATATAGCCAATGGTGGTTTCAGGTTTCATCTGCCTTCATCCTTTATCTGTACATAAAATTTCTCTCACCTAGCCTGAGGCGGTCCAGTACTAACAATATTGCCATAACGCCAGCTGTCACTGTAAAAGGGAGTGCGGGGCTGCTTGTCACCCCCTTTTTTTTGTTTTTTTCAATGAAATTTTTTCAAGATAGGCACATCAAATCAAGTTTTGAAAATCCTGGCAAAAAAAAACTTTATGTGACATTTTCACTATTTTGACAGGAAAAATCGTTCACTATGGGTACACCTTGCTAGTACTGGGTTGGACCCCCTTTTGCCTTTAGAACTGCCTTACTTCTTCATGGCATAGATTCGACAAGGTGCTGGAAACATTCCTCAGAGATTTTAGTCCATATTGATATGATAGCATTACGCAGTTGCTGTAGATTTTTCGTCTGCACATACATGATGCGAATATACCGTTCCCAAAAGTGCTATTAGATTGAGATCTGGTGACTGTGGAGGCCATTTGAGTATAGTGAACTCATTGTCATGTTCAAGAAACCAGTTTGAGATTATTTGAGTTTTTGTGACATGACGCGTTATCCTGCTGGAAGTAGCCATGATGGTTACACTGTGGTCATAAAGGGATGGACATGGTCAGCAACAAAACGTAGCTCTGGCATTTAAATGATGCTCAATTGATACTAAGGGGCCCAAAATGTACCAAGAAAATATCCCGCACACAATTACACAAATAGCAGCCTGAACCTCAGTTTCCTGTTCTTAGCTGACAGGAGTGGGACCTGGTGTGATCTTCTGCTGCTGTTGCCTATCTGCTTCAAGTTTCGACATGAGCATTCAGAGATGTCCTCTGCAGTCCTCGGTTAAAATAGTATGGTACGAAATACCAATTTGCAATATCAAGCATGGGCTGTTTTTGTACAGTTAAAAATAACTGGCAGTGGATGACACCAGAAGCCTTGCACATTCAAATTGCAAATGGTTGGGCGTGCACACACGTATGTTAAAAATAAGGTGGATAATCACACTACACAGGGTATGTTGTCACAATGAGGACCTGCCATTAAACAGTCTATTATAGGATGTCCAACAAATGTAACAAATCAAACAAGAAATAGCAAAAATGTATGTATAACATTCAAAATATCAGAAAAGCATATCTTCCTTACAGTTCTTTCTTTCTTTCTTTCTTTCTTTCTTTCTTTCTTTTTGCCTCTTTACATTCTCCTCACTCAGGCTTTCTTTTCAAACATGATCTGCATTGTGGACAGACTCACAACCCCCTGTAACGATGGATATGCCAACCTGCATCTCTGGCTCTCTGGAGAGGGCCTATTTAAGACAGATTTGCACCCCAGGTCAAAGAACCTCCAACTGGGCATGTTAGCCAGCAACAGTAGGCCTCCTCATCCCGGTGTTTAACCCTTACTCACCATGGCACTAATACAGAAGGGGGTGAAGTGTGTTGACCACCCTAACTGTTCTCTAACATTAGGACAAAGAGACATACATGTTTGTGATTTGAGTCTAATAGCTTGAAGCAGTGATAATCAGAAGCATTAATTAGTCTTAAATGTAGGTGGAGAGAATTACAGAAGATAAAAAATTGTGGACATAAAGTACAACTGACAAGTTCAGCAAAAGTTATTTAAAGCATCTGTCCATTGTGAATGTGCCTATCGTCTTTTGTTCTTATAGTCATTTATTTGATGGAATAAAACATACTGAATCCTCACCTTGGTGATCTGCCTCAACAGGGAAGGAGAGTGGCTCGCCTAAAGGACTCACCCAGGATTTTTACATTAACATCAAGACTCCAGCTGACATTCTTCATGAGTCAAGCAAAAGCCCCCCACTGCTTTTACACCTGAAGCCCCCTCTCTCCATCCCTCATGTTTTTTTCTCTCAAAGAAAAAAAAAACTTGCGTTCCCCCTCTTCTCTTTCACCAGAAGGTATGCATCTGATTTTTCCAGAGCAAGCTGAGCCTTCTTAAGCAATACTTCATTTTCCATAACCTTGTTTTACATGCAAAAGTTACACTTTCACAGAAGTTATGATTAAAAAAATCATTTAAAATATGAGGATTCAAGTGGATAAACACTCTCTGACTGAATATTTCAATAGGCATTTTAGAAAGAATATTTATAGATTTATAAAAAAATTAGGAAAATGTTTATTTTACATTAATGATGGCTGACTGTAGTAAATTTTCTTTCTAGCTATACTCACAAAAAAATTCATTGACATTACATTGGTCTAACAATCTAAAAACAGATAGTATAGGCACATACCAATAAGATGAACACGCAAAACAATATTAGAATAAAATTAATATGGACCTGATTGTTCATGCCACCGGTTTCAGCGGTCATAGATGAGGGGGGATATTAGGACATATCAAGATGGTGCTTTTGACCAATCAAAATAAAGTATGCAGAGAGCGTTTAATTATAAGAAATAATTAATTATTTATTTCCCGAGAATCAACCAGTGCTATCAACCCCATGGGCAATTTTTGAGCATTGCTCTACAGTTTAAGCTAAAACAACTGTAAAGTTCAGACAGGCAAGGAGAGTGGGGGACCTAATTTGAGCATTTTCAGCAGTCAAGGCCTGGTCCTCTATCGTCCTTCACTGCCGTCACTCCTCTTTTTATCCACCGGGAGCTCCTCTGTGAGACACTCTTGGCATGGCACACAAGTGACGCTCATTAGCAACCGCACTACCGGCTCTCGACCCACCCTGCTTACCACATACACCCATCGCCCCTCAGGACCCTCGAGGCTTTGTTCTACTCCTCCACTCTCCGGGGGGTCCAGTCACGGGCGGCCGCAGCACCTGGGGGTAAGGGAAGACGAGGCGAGAGAAAGGGAGATGTAAGGATGAGGAGAGACAGAGACGAGAGAGGAATAAAAATCTCGGTCCAGTTCCCAAAACGCACTGCCATCTGGTCCTTCATCAGGTGGGTGAACTCCTCCGCAATGCCTGGCGTTGGTATTGGTTATCCCTCTGTGGACAGCGCTCTAGCCCCTCAGACGCCCGCTGTATGGCGACGGCTCCTCCATGTTCGGGCAGTCGGCAGCGAGTCCTCCATCATAGCGGCAAAACAGCGGCAACTCCTCCGCTCCCTCTCGGATGGCAGCCACCCCTCCACAACCCAGGCGGACGGCAGTGACAAACATAAACAAAATGTAACGTAAAGTCCAGGCCTGGTCCTCTCTCATCCTTCACTGTTGTCACTCTTCCTTTTATTCATCAAGAGCTCCTCCATGAGACACTCACTCTGTTCCCGCGGATCTCGGCCCAACCCAGGTTGCCACATACAGACTAAAACAAATTGTTATAGTATAATAAATGTATCAAAATGAGTCTCTGAAAGGAATAAACACAATTAGCCATGAAAATAACACTCAGTTTTTGATATATAAATCTGCTCCAATTGAAGAATATATATGGAAGAAGAAGTAGTTTTATTTGTATAGCGCCTTTCCACAAGCCCAAGGTCGCTTAACAAAGGTAGTTGAACAACATTGACAGTTTACAAACAACACAAAAATAAACATAAAATACAATTCATTGAAAATACATACATATATGGGCTTCAGTATAGTTTCTTTAATGAGTAGGTCAGGTATATTCCTCTTAATAAGGGTATTACAAGAGAACATGATGTTGAAGGATATTCAGATATACACAGAGATGACAACCAGTTCAAATTGCATATAAAACACATACAAAGATAGCATCCTGATCCTGAACATCTGTATGTAGTTCCAGTGTTAAAAGATCTTACCTTTAGCTACAGACCAGTCTCTTATAACCAGTAACAGATCACACCAATCAGTCTAATGCTAGAAGATGCCATCCAGACATCTATTGGGTTTAAATATCAGAAAATACTCATCTTCAAAAGATGACATCCAAATATTTTTTTATTCCCATTCCTGTTCTGGCTTTCATTTCCTGCCCCTAGGAGAAGGGTGTGTGTGTGTGTGTGTGTGTGTGTGTGTGTGTGTGTGTGTGTGTAAAGACCTGGAAGCCGGAGCAGAAAGTCACATGGCTCTGGTTTAGGTGGAAAATCAAACACAGTTGTGGGCAGGCACCGATTTAACCAAAATAGGTGCTTTAATCATTTTTATGGATGGTGGGAGTTTACAACCTTTATATGTATTTATGTACTCTCAGACTAGGAGAGAGGCATAAATCATGCGGTCACTGCAGGAGAGGAGATCGGAAGAAAGGACAGAAGAGTAAATGGAAGGGCAGAAAATGAAAGAGAGAGCCAAGAGAAGAAGAGAGGATAGGCAGAAAGGCAGAAAAGAACCATTAAAACCACCCTAATTTGACAAAGGCTTCTTAGTCAATTCAAATGTCATTTAAAATTATTATATATCTGACAGACTTAATGAAATGAATTTTTACTATTTATAATTACACTAAAGGACTCAACATTTACCCTTAATGTTGCTGGGATAGGGTGCCAAAAGCCAGGTGATTCACCTTCATTAGTTTAAATGAACAGACCCATTAGTCTCCTTTATTACAGACTAATTTGGCCATTAGATAAGGGCCAGGTGTTGGCATGCAAAAAGAGCACTTTTGTCACCTTAAAGTGAACTTTGTTGTGATGGAACTCAAAAAGCTTTCTCCATCCCTCCCACACAGAGTATTTTACAAGTCAACTCCGACCGCTGCAGGAATAATAACAGGGTTGGTTTTGGAGGTTGAAAATAAACAGGACGGGTCCTTGAGCTGTAAACCTGAGTTGGGAGTGTTGTTTTTGTTTCCATGGCTTTCGAAGCTCCACTGAGAGCTCATGGAGAATTGATTGTGTCTGAGTCACTCCCTCCGCCTGGTTACGAGACCTTTTTGTTTGTTTTTCGCCCATTTGCTTGTCGGCCCAAAGAGGTACGCCTGACCCCTTTGTCTCCCCTCAGAACAAACTCACATGTATATTTTGGTAATTAAAAAAAGTTCAATGATTCACACAATTCACACAAAAGTTCAAATGATTCACACAATGCCATATATTTACTGGACGTGGTGATAAAATGGTATCATAGCTGCGAGCAGGCAGGGGATGTGTGTACAAATGTGTGTTCTGGGGCTATGGGGTGGGATGTTATGGCGCCTGCATGCTAGAGAAAGCACTTGGGGAGAGTTTGACGGATAGCAATGAGCAAGATATGTTTTGAGGGTGTGGAAAGAGTTGGGTCATTCTGAAAATCAAGAGGGAGTAAAAGAAATTGGATTTCTGAAAGGAGGTTCATAATACCTGGAGAAAGCTATCTGTCAGCATTCCCACTGAAATCAATGCAAGTCTCTTGAATGGCATAGGACGTCACAGAACTTTGGATGAAACAATAGAAAGCCTTCTTGTAGCTCAAAGAGTAGAGCGTGGCACTAACAATGGGTTTGTTACCCAGGCAGGGAATGCTAACAGTTCTCTTTGCTTAAAATCCCCCTGTTGTTTTTTTCGAGAAAATCTTCATGCCTTAAAAAATAGAATTGAATGTAACTCTACACCCATGTCTCATTTAGTATAAGTGGTTCTATGAATATGCAAATCAGCCCGCTCACACCAGCTCAGAGATGATCACACGTTGACGTGATTGGTTACAAGGTAGTTTGTGACATCAGAAACACCAGCGATTTCAAACCACGTTTTTGAGACTGTCTTTGGTCTTTAAGGAGAAAATGGTTTCACTTTATTTTGATGGTCCCTTTGCACATTCTGTTGACTATTAGTAATGCTGAATCTACATGTCTACTAACTCTCATTAGAGTGTTAGTAGAGTATTAGTAGACTAGGGTTAGAATAAGTTGACATGTACTTGCAAAGTTACCGTCAGTAGAATGTCTGTTGGAGGATCATTACAATAAAGAGTAGCAGATATTAGGCAGATAGTCTACTAATACTCTAATGAGATTTAGTTGACAACATGTATTTGCAAAGTTACTTAGAGTCAAAAGAAAAAGAAGCTTAAGTGAACTAGTTTACAGATTTTACTAATAAATAAACATTATAATAAACAAGGCCTCAAAAGATAAATAAATTATTATAAATGAAGAATGAATGATGAAAAAGAAAGAAAGAATGAATTAATGAATCAGTCAGTCAATCAATCAGAGCAATAAAAAAAAACTAAACTTGATGTATAGGAAAGAGTTTCAGAAAAAGAAATAAATCGTCAGGACTATATCCCCAAAAACATTTTTGCTTGTGTCCTTTTGAAGAAGCTCTCTCTGTCATTAAACGGGAAGTTTGAGGCTTTTCCAGAGAAAGGGAATGAAGAAACCACAAAAGAAGAGAAACAGAATCAGAAATGCCAAAGTAGTGACTTGACCCATAAGGAGTGTCCCAGCTGAAATATCACACCTGTCTACAATTTTTTTTGAACACTCCTTCTAACAGTTTGTACATGACTGAATAGAAAAAAAAAAGATTTTATTAATATTTATTAATTAGTTAATAATATTGTGCACATCTGGCAATCTGCACTACAGATTGTACATTGGCTGTTCTTTATTAGAAGATATTTTCACCTCATGTATGAACTCAATAGACATTTTGGATGTGGTACTGGAAACAACAGTAATTATGTTTGTAGAATCGTAATTTCTTTTTAGATCATATAGTGACAAATACAATTTATTTTTAGGCAGGGTCAGGGTCAGGGTCATTAAGTATGTTCTAAATTATTTGTTACAAAACTCACATTTGCCAGAGCTGAGCACAAAGGTTAGATTTGTCTAAATTAAACTTCATTACACAAGATGTCACAACCAAAACGTATTATGATTTATTTAGTTCACAATATTTAGTTATAATTTATTTAGTTCTTTAAACTATTTAAAATACTTCCAGAAGTGATGTAACTATACAAACTACACATACGAAAGTGTGGATGAATTGAGCTTAACTGGTTTTTGATATGATATTCACAAAAAGCAGTGTGTTATCCTCTTCTACACTTGAGACCCTATGCACCCACCAAGGTCATTCACTCTTAAGGCCGGCTGTGGAAATAGAAGGCAGAAATAAAGCTTATGGAGATATAGCAGCCTTTTAAAGAAGCAGACATCCACCGGTAAAAAGCATGAATGGAAAAGGAGCAGAAAGAGAGGACTGAATACATCGTTTCATGTTATATAAAGCAAACTGTGATGTTCTGATTCTGGCAGAGGAGAAATCAGCGACTGTAAAAATATAGACGATCATAGTATTCAGCAACCTCCAGGATCCACTGTTCTGAATCAACCCCTTCAGCTAAACCCGAACCTATTCAACGCCGGGCTGGATGCTGTCAGCATGATGGCTGCCGGCCAAACATGCTAACTGTGCAGCAAGAGATTGCAGAGCCTCCACTGTGCCAAACTGTGTTGAAATTAACCCAGTAATCAGAAACATTTTGTTCTTGTGGGGAGAGCCCAGGCGATTGGCAGATGGCTAAGAGCATTAGAGAGATACCTGCCAAACGTTAGCCCGCTCTCTCCACCTGGTGTGAAAGCCATTGTGATAAGGAGAGAAGGGCACCCCTGTGCATCTGCAGCATATGGTGGGGTAAATATTGACTGATATTATAATTATGTACAGCATAATCTAATAATTAATCATGCACATGCTCAAATATTCAATACTCAAGCAGACACATACTGGAGGAGAGCCATTTTTACATTACACAAGCAGGGAGACTATAACAGATGCCACAAGACCTGTAGCTGTCCATGATGCTTTAATCTGCAATACTGATCACTTTCGATCTAAAGATGCTGCGATGGACATGAGACAAGCAAATGAAAAGTCATCCAGGATTGGTGTTCCTACATAGCTTTTCTGAACTTTTAAAGACAAAATCTTGACGAACGATTTCATTTAAGCAACAGGTTAGTGAGAGTCTTAGATTTATACAAGAGGAACCAGTTTCATATCCAGGTTTAAAAGTAACGCGCTACTTTCTAAGTAAAGTAACTAACTGTGTTACTTTGTCACATTTTATGGAAAGTAATGCATTACAGTTCTTTTGCCTTACTTTTTCTCACCTGGGATGGGCTTGCTTGGTTTATTTACTTAAGTTTCGGCAAAAGGCCCTTTCACACCAAAAGTGAAACAAATAAGCCTCAGACTGAAAGAAAAGCTAATTCACGCCTGTACAGTAGAGTGCATAAAGTACATAAGGAATTTGTATCATTTAACATTTAATTATTGCGTGATACTGAGTTTGCATTTCACTGTTTTTCTTCAATTTGAGGAATAGGCCTACTGAATCTGGTTTTGTGCAAGTGAGATGAGTAGCCTAAATTCCTCGTTTAGTGTAGAACTACAATAACGTTCACACAGCTCACACAACCTGCACCTCACTCACGATTTCGCTCAATATTAAATAACATTTTCATATTATAGTGTGCCCATTAGCATAGCAAGTTGTTCTTAGAACATATTTTTGTTAGCAGGCATATACGGCCTTAGGCATAGCACAGTGATAAAAGTGGATCTGACTGGCTTATGAATAGCCTACTAAGACACTTATTGCGGAGTAGCCTACTACACAACCATTAAACTTTAAGGTTGGCCAACATTTGGCACATGAACAAGTCGAGTTTGATAAGTCATGATAAGTAGAGGGTCTCCATTAATTACGTACCGTTTCTCTCTCTACCTTCTTGAATTTGTCTTTCTCCGTTCTAAGAACGTCAACATTGCAGTATGAACATAAACAGCCTGGAAACACGCACAGAAAAACGCATTCATACATACATTGATGTGATCCATTTAAGTCTTTTAGAGATAAATAGCTTGCAAAAGTCAAGCGAGATATAAGCTTAGTTCCCTCAATTTCTCAGAGAGAGAGAGAGAGAGAGAGAGAGCGAGAGAGAGAGAGAGAGAATTTGAGTTCAATCATTTAAGACACATTCCTTGGCCTTATGGTAATTGTAAAATAATTATGCACACTTTTTGAAACCTCTCTTTTCTACAATTATAATAGCCTACGAACATACAGCTACGAGAGAGAAAGCCAGCATTAGAAAATTATGATCAATTGTACTACATCTCCCCCTGCTGGTCATATCAGTTACACACACGTAAATGCATATATTATGCCGATGAAATCAACAGGTGAACTGAGCCATTTAAAAACAGGATATATATTGGGTGATAATACTTTTCCATACGTGTGAAATGCAAATTTCTACAATTATCCATCACACCTTATGACTAGAAAAGATAAATATGAGAATTTGAAGAGTGAAATGCATTTTCTTTTCTCATTGTTCTCAGCTTTTTAGTTGCACAGTTAGTAAGTCTGTAATAGTTTTGCTAGAAGTCGATTATTTTTATTTATTAATAAATGTATTATTATTATTATTATTGCAACAAAACAGTTATAAGCACATAGACAATAGGCCCAAGGAAAGCATTATAAGAGGGTTAAAAAACATGAAATTCCGAAATGAACTACAGCGAATTATTACAGTGATAAAATAATTATCAACTATTTTTCGGCTAATAACAAAGTTTGATGATAAATTTAATTTAACAAAAATCGAAAAGTCAACCCAAAACACTGCAATAAACACGGATGACAAAAAGAACATTTGGGCGAACCACTCATACAAGTCACTAGAGTGGACATACAGCTATTCAAGCTATTATCTTGCGAATGCATGGGTTTTGATGGCATCGAAGCACATAAACTAGTGCAGGCTTTGTATGTGAAACTCGACTACCATAGGAATTAATTGAAAATCTGCTCCGTGCTGGTGTTTTTACTCTTTACATTAAAAAAAATAATCTGATCGCGTAATGCACTATTAGCCTACTTGTTTACCCCCAACACTGCTCATTTCAGATGAAATTTGAAAACGCCTGATCGAGTTTTTCCAGTCTGAAAACATTAACAGATCTGTAGGCTAGATAGGTTTTCTCAAATAGGAGAGCTAAATGTTAGACTGGAGGGAGCTTGAGCGTTATCTACATTTTAACACCTTATTACCGGTTTTAGAGATCTTTGATAGAATCACGTCATGGTCTGATATCAAAGACACGTGACATTCAACTTGTAGGCTACTAAGTTATTCTCTGTCTGCTGGTCGAACCTCTTTTTTTTTTTACAGGATCGAACGGGAAACAACTTAATAGGCTGAAGCTTAGGATATATTTTTTGTAGGCTAGCTATATATTCTAGAGTTTCAACATGATTTTATAGCATTTGATGCATTGCTTTGTAAAATACACACAGTCTTACTGTGCTATTACTGCATTATGTTTAATAAAGTATCTATTCAGTTAAAAACATAAACTCATAGCCTACATGTCCACTTGATGTACATCTGAAAATCCTTTTGTAAATTGTGTAAAAAAAAAATGATATATATATATAAATTATTAAAATCTTGTTTTTCATGCCCTAAGATCCTGATTGTGGTTATCATAATTCATGCATGAAAGGGTTAATACTGTGTAAGCTAAATACATTTAAAAATGAAACGAAACGAGTGCGAAAACGTCGGAGGAAATGACGTTGGAAAGGTGTTCTCCCCAAGTGTGCACGCCACGATTCATAATTTCCCTCCGACAGACAACTAGCGTTCCCTTGCCTACCACAACTATCCTTACCAGTTTCCATAGGTTAAAGTAATGGCGCCTAATATTAGTGCAGATAAAAAAAAATACATGCATACTGACTCTTAATATAGCTCGATAGACACCATCAGTGTAAATGTAAACATGTCCTGGCAGTACGCATGCGCACCGAGTCAAACGCACTCGTAATGTTGGGACATTGTGCAGATTCAAGCCTGAAAATGGGGGACAAACAGCAATAAAAGTAAAGTAGAAAGCTTATTGAAGACGCGTTTCTTCTAATCGTTGAGGATTTACCCTGAGCGAACCCGTTATTATGTAAGAAATGCGGTATAGAGTGGATTCAGACTGAACTGTGCAGCGAAAACGACATAACCTCGTTTGCTAACAGCGGCTAGCTAGCAGTGAGGATCAAAATGGAGGCGCGCTTTTTTATTATTAGCTCAAGTTAAAATGGTTCATATCTCTTGAACATAATGCATCATAGCGTTTAGTAAGAAGATTCACATGTATCTTTAGTATTGGTATAATAGACGTGTGCCTGTCTTTATCCCAAGTCGAACCGGTATTGAGCTGCAGTGATCTGTTGTTTATGACCAAGCAACTGATTTTTAGCCTCTAAACAACGTATACCATACGAGATATTATGTGGACGTTTTTTGGTGTTTTATTTAGTCTTTGCTTAATAAAACCCACTGGTTTTATTGTAACTTTATAAAAAAGCATGTGTGGTATATATAGACAGTAATGAAATGCTTCTTCACATTTCCACTGCATTCACTGGGATCTTTAAATAATAATGTGCTATGTTCATATTCGTCACTTTGCTTTAAAATTGATTCTAATGGAATATTTTATGTTTTTTCAGGTACAGGTCTGCAGAGACAGAATTGTTGATATCAACTCTATAGTAGCCATGGTTCAGAGGGTAGAGGTTTCTCTTTGCCATGAATATGCGACCTGAATGCTTTTCTAAAGTGGGATTGTACTCAAAAAACTGCGACTTCAGCCCATCTCAAACAAGACACCCAGTTAGTGTCCGTAAAGAGCTCAGTGATCCTCTTGGTGACACTCCAGACAGCACCAGACAACATCTGTTCTTGGACAAGACTTTGGGTGGGAAACCTGAACGGACTTCATTGCCTTTAAAGCTTGGCAGAGAGTTGGCTGTGGCTTCAGAGGCTGGCTCTGTGGGCACAGAAACACTGTCATCTCAAGGTAAACAAATGGGGGGTGAAGGCACCCCTGTAAAAAGTAAAACTCCTCTTGGACAGACCAACACCATTGATAACAAGCCAGAGTTTGTATCCATGAATTCACATAGTAATTCTAGAGACCCTGTGGGTGAGAAAAACGCCAAAGGGTTAGAGACCATGGGGGTGTCACATGAACACTCGGAGGGTAAAAAGACAAATTTGAGGAAGATCACGGGTCATCCTCACGCACAAGCCACCTGCCTTAAACAACTGCTTCTGCTTCAGCTGGACTTAATAGAGCAACAACAGCAACAGTTGCAGTCTAAGGACAAGGAAATAGATGACCTCAAATCAGACAGAGACACGGTATGTGCACTGTCATTAGGGTCTGCAATATTTTATTATTCAGCAAGGATGCATTAATTTAATCAAAAGACATTTATAACAGATTTCTATTTCAAATAAATTCTGTTCTTTTGAGCTGTCTATTCTATTCATAAAAGAATCCTGGATAAACCTGTTTCACAGTTTCCACAATAATATTAAGCATAACAATTGATTTCAACATTAATAATGTTACTTGAGCACCTAATCATGTGGTAATGTGATACCGAAGACGAGTAAAATTTCAGCTTTGCCATCACAGGAATAAATTACTATATTAAAATAGAAAACCGTTGTTTTAAATTGTAATGATATTTCACAGTATTACTGTTTTTACTGTATTTTTGATCAAATAAATGCAACCTTGGTGAGCATAAGAGACCTTTAAATAATCTTACAGACCTCCAACTTTTAAATAGTAGTGTGAGATTCATGGTTTGTGGGATATTGATTTTTATTTGTTTCCTAATGTATTTGTCCTGCCTTGAAATAGTTGCTTGCCCGTATTGAGCGGATGGAGCGCCGTTTGCAGTTGTTAAGTAAGGAACCACGTGACAAGAAGCTCTTCCAGCCATTAGAGCGATGGGTCCCTGACACGGATGACTTTTGGGAATCAGATATGGGGGACAACCCTCAAACTCAGACATCTAAGTCAGGTGGCAAAGTGCAAAAGAGGTAAGAATGGGAAATTCCCCTGTTAGTAGAGCTGCAAGATTTTGGATAAATTGAGAATCATAATTTGTTTTGTTTCAGATAGAGTTCACAATGCTGAAGAGACATGAGACAAATAAAACAAAATAACCTGTTATATACTATAGGTTCTGACAAATTGTTAATTGCTGCAGTCTATTTAAAATGTTTAATTAATTTGAATTAATTATTTAAAATCAGTTTGAATAAATGAATGACTCGATCCAAAACTTGTTTCATTACTGGATGATTTTTTTTAATGTATGATTCAATGACATACAATTTTAAGTCCCTTGTCGTCACCTATTGCCATTACGATGTTATTGATACAATCTTTATTTAAAGCATCAAGCTACTTTCAAAAGGATTTTCTCCTTTTTGATCGTTTCCGTAGACATCAGTATTTATGTACAAGTTATAAACTTTTATCCTAGTACTTCTGTGTTGTTATGAATATTTGTAACAGAAATAACAATACTGTGTGGTTGAAAAGACTGTTTGTGAAGCTGTATCGTGCAGCTCTACCTGTTAGTCACTCTTTCCTGTTATTTTTCACTTGTTCTTTTTTTCTTGTGGCTTCTGCTTGGCTGATATAACTTGAAAATACTCTGTCTAGAAAGATGAACATGTTGGAAACAAAGAGGTCAAGGGGCAAGGCCTCAAGAATGACCCCCCAAAAATCAGATACAGGAGGCACGTCGCCATGTCAGCATGACCTGCGAAGCAAAGAGACCCCGGAGAAGACAAACGTGAAATCATCCCGACAGATGGACCTGAATCCAGAGGGAGACAACAGCAGAGAAACCGAAGAGCTTCCGTACATGACAACGACCGAGATGTACCTATGCTGTTGGCAGCAACCTCCGGCCTCTCCGTTACAGGAAGAGTGTCCAAAGATAGAAGAGGATGTTGCAAGTAAGTGCCTGGTTCAAATGCAAAATGGCCATTATAAACATTGAGTTTCAAATTCTAAATCAAAAAATATTTCCTTAGTCCCATCATGGAGGGAAAACATCATGGAACCCATCCAGGAAGAGGATGCTGTTGACATCCCCGAAGTAAGAGTCATCATTTGCATCATATATGTATTATACAGTCACAAGAATCTTTAGTATGAGGTCCATTGTCATGTATCCATCATTTGTTTCTGTAGAGTCTTGATGACAGTGTTTTTCTGAAACGGCACGCAAAGTTAGAACTGGATGAGAAGAGACGAAAACGGTGAGATTTATTTCTAGAAGAGTGTTTTCCTAATCTGTGTTTGAGGCATCAACACATTTTTAACCCTTTTATTTAGTTTTTTTTCATGTGCATGATAATATTGCACACTTACCATTCAAACGTTAAGGGTCTCTTTAAGATTTTATAGTGCCTTTGAAAGAAATCTCTTAGGCTGACCGTGGCTTGGTTTATTTGATCAAAAAACTGTAGTATTGAGAAATATTGATTTAAACTAAATGCTTTCTATTTAAAAATTTGTTGAAATGTAATTCGTTTCTGTGATGGCAAAGCTGAAATTTCTCAGCCAATCATCTTTATGGTTACATAACATGAGTTCCCTTAACTGATTAATTTTGTGGTAGGTTGTCTTCACAACAAAATATAATATACTTTAAATGAATACCTGTCAAAAAGGTTTATGTATGGTTACAGACTGCTTAAAACAACACCTAACCCTTTTAATGCTCTTAATATTCTTCCTGTTTTTTCCGTTAGATGGGACATTCAGAGAATACGTGAACAACGTATGCTTCAAAGACTGCAGCAGCGGATGGAGAAGAAAAAAACAACAAATGTTCAGGAGAGCGAGCCAGAAGTGTCCTCGTTTCATCCTGATTTGGAGAATGGTATGAGCCTTAGAAAGATTCATTTGATAAAATATTCATTTTGTATTGTATTAATGAAAAAAACAGCTGTTGTCATATTGTGTATATATACTATAATTTCACCAATTTTCCCTTGTACAGTGGAGGCCATCTTGGTCACACCCTTTCTGCCAGTAGTGGCTTTTGGTCGGCCTTTGCCCAATTTACCTGCACAGTAAGAGCCTTTTTTCTGTTGGAAATGTTCTGTGTAACATGTAACCGCTTTTAACTACTGATTAAGTGTCATAACAATCATTAGGCATAGTGAACCTGTCAATCCACTTTTGTTGTCTGCTAGGAATTTTGAGTTGCCCTGGCTTGATGAAAGAAGTCGATGTCGCATTGAAAATCAGAAGAAACAAACTCCCCACAGGACCTGTCGGAAATAAGCCGCACCGATTCTGGGCACGTGTTTGAGTTGAATGCCACACAGAGGAGTGCTGCTTCATGTCCAGTGGCAAAACAGGGGTTAAAGGAGGCAAAGCACTGTTTGGGACGAGAAAGAAATAGCAGCATTACAGCTGAGTTTATTTTATTGTGCCGTGAAAATAAAGCAACAACTGCCCGTTAACTGCTATTTTAGTTCCCTCACAATCAGTGTGTGGCCTTGATTTAATTCTTTACTTGTAGTCCTGTTCTGTGTACTTTCACTGAGGCTAGTGATAGTGGTTATTGCAGGCTCCACTGCAAATACTGTTTTAATGTGCACTAAACTGTGGTTATGGAGTATTTCTGCACATTTGCATGTAGTTGTGTTCCGAAGAGCTTGTTTTGTTTTTGAAAATGTAATTGTGCATGAATGTCTTGATAAATCCTCTGCCTCAATTTTTGTAAGCATAGCATAGTCGTTTAGAGAGAAAAATATTGGCAGGATTAGAGTGAGGATGCTAAATTGTTTAGATGAATGACCCTTTGTAAAAGAGTTGCAAGAATTTGTTTGTTTGGCATTTTAGGGTTCTCTGAAGCTGTTCAGCATCCCATGCAGGTTTAAGGACAATGCCCTTAACGTTTTTTTTTGGATCGATTAGTTGGTCTGTTGATAGTTGTTTTTTGATCAACATTCTTATTGAAAATACATTTCACACCACCATTTTCATTAAACCTCATCCATGTCCAAAAGTGTTGCTTGTCTTTATGAATTGCGCATAAAATTTTGTGCCTCATGGGATTCATTTCAGGGCCTTTGTAATGCATTTCCTAAAGATCTGTTCTAACTGAAAATTTATAATTTTCCTGAAAAAGTTTTTTTTTGTGTGTAAATGTGTTGATTTTGTGAACACCATACACCGTTTTTTTTTTCCTTCTATTTTTCGTGAATGTGTACAACTGGACCGATGTAAATAGCCTTGCTGACACATTGGCTGTAAATAAGGAAAATGTTGCTTTTATTTTTTTATTTAATGTCAGAAATGTTGTATGTCCAGCATAGATATATTGATAGCATTATTTACAAAACAAGAATTTTTGTTTTTCAAAAAAATAAAAAGTAAATAAAACTTACTCTTGTGATTTCATGATTGATGCACAGTTTTTAATGTCTTGTCCATATTTGGTTTTACTGTAGTATTTCTTCCCAAATCACTTGATTTGGCAGCTTAGCATTACAAAGATGTGATTTGCCACAAGATAATGAAAATAGATCACATTTATTCAAAGACTTCATGATTTACGTATTTTAACCGTTTTTTTTATGTATTATATAAACACTTAAATACAAATTAATCTTGTGTATTATGCAAAATTCAGTTTGGGGTAAATTAATTCATTTTAATTTCATCATAAAATTGTTCCTTTTTTGAAATCCACAGAACCTAGAGACGTCTGAGAATTACCCACGCATGCATTTTATCTGACGGGCGGCCATTGTAATGCAAGTGTAACACCAAATGTCACAAAACTCAAAAGTGTGAAAAATGTTTATTGACCAAAAAAAAAAAAAAAGCAAAATAAGATTTTTTTTCTCTCCAAAATATACCACCTCTTTTGATTCACCATGAGATAAATACATTTCTAATATTTCTTTAGATTATTCTGTGACAAAACAAGCTTTGGAAACCTGCCTCCAAGATTTTTTTAAACTGAATGAGAAGTTATTGTGAGACATTGCCTTGCAAAAACTTTAGAGTTCAAGAAGGTTTATAGTTCACTGAACAGGCCTGGGACTTGAGATCAATCACTTTGAGAAACAAATATACTGTATATATACCACCACATTTATTATATGAAAGTATTTACCACTAAAAGATCACAATAAAAATATTATTAGAAGATAATGATAGTATAATAGCACAGATATTTCAAAGAGAATTCTCTGACCCTTGGAGTGACTCAATTTTCCATTTTGCACACACACATATATGTATGTGTATATCTATATATATATATATATATAAAAAGATTAGTATCACCATATGTTTATTAGAATTAAGAGATGATGTGTGATAAACCAAATTTTATAGCAATGAAATAGTGTTAAGGCTTCCTCAAAAGTTGAAGTTGGATTCGCAGGGTAAGCAGACTCTTTGTTGATTTTATCACCTTTAAATGGATTTGTCTAAACAGAAGGAGCAGTCTGATGCATTGCATCTTCATTTGGGTTAAGTGTTTGGTAACATTTATATAGCACATGTCATAAAAAGAGGACAGAAAAACAAAAGGGACGCATTAAAGCGTCAAATGTCAGAATAAAAGACAGCATTCCCATCCTCTCTCTTTGCATCAGTCTACATTTTAGAGTGAGCTTTGCGCAAACATATCTGAATGAAAACCTTCACTGAAAGTCTTTCTCAGTCTCTCCTGAGGTTGTTCAGCCTCTCCTCTAAGTCAGCATCAGCGTCTGCCAGTGTAGGCTGCGGTTCAGCTTTCTTCCCAGCTGCAACCGAAAGGCTCCCTCCAGTAGAAGGCAGGCCTGTTTGAATGAAATAAAGTTAATATGAGAACGACTGAGTTAATAGAACGACAGAAATTTTGGTGTCTTTTTGGCTTACTTGAAAGTTCGTCAGACAGATTCAGACCCAGCTCATCCAGAACTTGAGAAACAACAGCATCACTGCATTTGAAGCAAAAAGAGTGCATGTCAGGAGAGCGCGAAGTCTGGTATAGAGACATCTCTGTTCTGGAGCTACACTACTGATTTTTTTTATGTTTTTGAAAGAAAAGGCTCCTTTGCTCACCAATGCAGCATTTATTTGATCCGTGTAAAATAGCTGTGTTCTATGCAAATATATTATACATATTTATTCCTATGATGACAAAGCTGAATTTTCAGCATCATTGCTCCAGTCTTTTTTTAGTGTTACACGATCCTTCAGAATTCACCCTAATATGCTCATTTGGTGGAATTCTCACCTCTCCTCTTCATCGTCTTCATCTCCCATTGCATCATCGATTGCATCATTCATCATCTCCTCCTTCATGTCCATGATTTCACTTTGGCGCTCAAACTCCATCATGATCTTCTGAATCTGTGGCAACTTCAACTACATTGAGAGAAAAATAATTCACATCAAATAATAATAATAAACGGAGCAATTCCAATAGGGTCCTCTCACCATCTGTGCTCGGGCCCTAATAAATGCACATCAACAAGCTGTCTGTTGACAAGACAAATAAAAACTGAGAATGCTATTGCAGATATACCTGTCTGTTCATGGTGGCCATAGCTTTGGTGACTCCTTTCATGGCCTGCGCCATGCTGTTATTTGATTTGAGGGTTTGGATTTTAAGGCTGACAGCTTGAATATTGGCTCTCATCATTATGAATTTCTTAACGTATCGTCTTGTGCGGACCAAGTCCTTAGCCATGATCTTCACAGCATCCTGTCGGTAAAAGAATATTACTTGCACTCAAGCGAGACTTCATGGACATGTCAAGTAACAGAGACATATCAAATTAAAACTCTCCTAACCATCTGTCCTTGTTTGGCCATTTTCTTAATGTCAGCAATTATTTTCTTTTCCTGTTGCTCCATCCTCTGGCGTTCTCTGTCTAGATCTCGCATGGCTCTGTTTAGCGCTCTCTGATTCTGTCTGAGCATCTCCTCCGGAGTCTTTCTTTTTCCAAACAGGAAATCCATCTGACATGACCAAATACAAAAAAAGAGAGAAAAAAGACCAGATTGTTAGGGTTTGAAGAAAAATTTTAAGGATTCATTTTAGAGGGATAGTTCACCGAACAACACCGTCATTAATTACTCACCTTCATGCTGTTTCAAACGACACAGATAAACATTGATCAGTGAAAATGAACAGAAGCTCAACAGAACCTGCTTGACGCGTGAGAACGGACCTCTTGCGTAAGCTCAAATGTGCGGCGTAACACGAGAATGAACCTCATTGGTTCTCCCATGTCAGGCGAACATGCTTGAGCTTGTTTACCACAACTAATGTGTGAGTTGATTAATGTTTATATGTGAATAAAAGCCTAAATTCAATCTGTTCATCATATAAAGCGATTGAGTTTCTTCAGAAATTTTTGACTAAACTGCTCAATTCATATGGATTAGTTTTATGATCTCTGTATGGACTTTTTGACGCGTCTAATTGGTAGTTGTGTTGCTTGTCAATGGAGAACCAGAAAGCTCTCAGATTTTATCAAAAAGATCTTAATTTGTGTTCTGAAGATGAACGAAAGTCTTAAGGGTTTGGAACGACATGAGGGTGAGTAATTAAATAATTTAAATTTTTGGTTGAACTATAACTTTAAGGGTTTCCACAATCTGATAAATTACCCAAACAACAATACAGAAATATGATTATGTCACAGATAGGAATTCATATTTCCATTTGTGATTTAATGACAGTGACTCTCGGGCACGTGATGCTATGACATCATTCTTTTCAGGAATGCCATAAGGTGAACAAGTGGTTTCTATAGCTAGTCTCAAATTAAAATATTTAAAAATATTGTTCTCTTCTCAATATAAGACAGATACAAATGAACACTCATACTATTTCGTTTATACATGATACTGTTATGACAATGAACAACGCCATATAGCTCTAACGTTACACACTCTGTGACTGACTCGAAAGGACACCGATAACCCAGACTCAAACTTTAAAAAATAACATATTAAAATGATTAACGTTATCCTTTTATAAAATCGCCCAGACTTTTCCTAAAAAACATAAATAATAATAAGCTCAGTTGCTAAAATTAGCTCAACAAAAGAAAGAAAAGCTGGAGGCCTTCATCTTTCTCGTTTTTACCTTGCCCTTTCTTTATGTGAAAAACGTCCACCAGAGACAGAAGAAGTTTAGCAGGCCAAATATCACGCCGTCGTCTGTTTCTTTTATTTCTTATTCAAAGTTACAGTTCGTCGATCCCACCCGATTGTTTTGGTTTCCCCCAGTCTAGCTTCTTCCGCATATGAATGTCAATACTTCCTTTGTAAAGACCTACGTCACAGGAAATGCGTCATGCAATACTTTCGACCATAGACATATATATGATGTCTATGCTTTCGGCAACCAACAGGTAGCCTACATTTATGACCGACTAAACTTATAAATTACAAATTGTTCTGCAAATATCTTTTGCTATATGGCCGTTATATATATATATTTTTTGTAATTATACATTATCAATCTTGTGATTTTACTTGCAAAGTTTCATATTCATCTGTGTATATTCAGCAATCTGAAACCTCTTTTTTAGGTGGTCCTGAAACGAAAATTACTATTATGGAGAGCACAAACATAAATGCTGTTAAAACGGTCTCTTTATTTAATACATTTAAGATTTTGTGAAATAGCCTAACAATCCTTTAATAGTTTTATTTATTATTTACTATATATAGCCTATATATATATATATATATATATATATATATATATATATATATTGTGTGTGTGTGTGGTAGTTTTAGGCTATTTCAATAAATTGTATTTATTTGAGATATTTTATATGTACAGCCTTGGCATTTTTATTATGCAATTTCTGTTCAAGCATTCATAATAAAAAAGTGACATTTATGACTCTTTCATTTCTTATTATAAAAATGTATTGTTTATTGTATTCATCAAATTCAGGATTTGACTGGTTATTTTCTTCTTACACAGAAATATATTATTTTATCGTATGAAATCAAAGATACATTTCTTGAAAATATTGGTAAAATCTTTCATTTGTTAGATACATTTCATATTAATAATTCGTATTTAATACACTGTAAAAAGTGATCAGTTGACTTCACTTAAAAAATGAGGATACCCATTGCCTTAAAATTAAGTAAATAAACTTCATGCGTAATTACAAAAATTAAGCTATGTGGAATTTTCAAGTTCACATAACTAAATTTTTTCAATTACACACGAAGCGTATTTATTTAATATTTTTAAGGCAATGGGTTTCCTCTCTTTTTTAAGTTAAGTCAACTGATCACTTTTTTTGCTATATTTAAAATGTATATTTATATTTAATGCAATTATTATTAAAGTAAATAAGTGTAAATAAGTGTTCATATTTTTAAGGCAATGAATTTCCTCATTTTTCATGTAAAATCAAAAAATCACTTTTTAAAATGTAATAATAATAAAACGTTTGTAAGGTACCACTTTGATATTTAACCTCTTACACTGCACATACCATCTCTTTATTTTGGTATGGATGTATTCTACAATGCAAATTTGATATATTCTGCACTGTTCTAGTATGCATATGTTACTTAGGAAACACAAACAAATTCATACACAGTAAAAAAAACATCAATGAAAGTTGGATTAAATAAAATCTCCCAAAAAATTTATCCAAGTAAAATATCCAGGAAAACCATTAAACAGGCACGTTTCAGTTATTTATACATATATCAAATATGATGACAAATGGTAATACAGTTAGAATGAAATAAATATCTAAATATCAACACTTAAAACACTTGGTTTGGATGATGAGAACAAATGTGTATTACTGCCAGGACCTTCTCTGAACATCTGATTCTGAACCATAAACTATATTTGTAAATACAAGGCACTTACTATCGTTCGTGCCCTTCAATGACAGTAGATGGCAGTACTGTCGTCCCATTCAGTGCAGCCTGTCTTCAGTGAAGCAACAGACGAAGAAAACCCGACAGAAGCACACAATGCAGTTTGACTGCTACGGGTTATCCACCCAGGCTTCATGTATGCTTTAGCTTCCCAAATAAACTGAATAAATCTATTTATTCCATTTTGACGATCGCAACGAAAAACAAGCTTTCATAGGTCCATTTTCACGATACACTTGAGAAAGAAAACAGCTTCTGCGGCGGACACCGGCGAAATCTCCAGCTTGACCGCACACAGTGGATCACAGAGCGGGCCGCGGAAGGAGGAGCCCAGGCTGCGCTGACGGGGCTGCGCTCAACATCCCTGACGGAGCAACTCCAGACCGAGGCCTCGGGGCCTATTGTATATTATTATCGTTTTAAATGGAGGCTCGGACGAAAGCAGAAGCCAGAGGAAAATGGCCCTCTGTACAGCTCGAGTGGTGGGTGTGATTGGAAATAATGTCGTTGTTTTGTTCGTGTCTGTGCCTTTGAGTATCGTTAGTAAAGCAATAAGGAGTGGGTTAGTTTAGATCAAAAAGAAGGGAAAAGGTTTTATAGTTTAGTTGAGATGTAAACCCATCGCACAGTGTCCTCTTTTCTCCTCTGCTCGGTAAAGAAAGCTGAAGGGCTAGTATGTTGTTTCAGCTGACGGGTTTTGCTTTTAAATCCGCAAATAGACAAGTGGTTAAGATTCGTGTTACATTCATCGGTTGCATTATTGTACTGAACTGAGTGATTCGTTTAATTTCCTTTTTAAATGTGAAGTGCTAGGTGGGGTGTCAACGAAGCACAGGCTAACGTTACATGGTTAGCTTGTTTAATTGGAGTCATATTAAATGGCTTTGGGCCCCCTGGACAGATGTTTTAGAAGAGATATGACTAGCTAGACAATTGTACAACGAGTGTTTGGACTTTTAAAATGACATTTGATATGTGGTAAGGTGGTTCACATACGTTACGTAGGCTGGTGTTTGCTCGCCTGGTTGTTTACACCGGATATATAATAATCGTTGAATAATTGGCAACATCAAAATCGCATAATTCCAATACTGTCATGTAAGTTATAGTACAATAAACTAAAATGTTACGAATTTGGTCGGTTAAAATCGAGTGTTTAATCCGCGATCCTAACCTGGTTAGCTAACGTTAACTAGCAAGCTAACATCGAGCGATTTAACTCGTCGTTTCATTAACCGATTTATCTGCTTCAGATTGAGAGAAAAAAAAGACTTTGGTTGAAATATTTTAGTCTATAAGGATCTTTTTGCGCCACGGTTGGCCTCTGTTTGTACAGATCATCTACCTTTTAATAAAGTTTAGTAACGAAAACTCAGCCCTAACTTTTAAGGTAGCATATTTGTAGGCAGATATTCACATATGTCATTAACATTATGATAGTTATAGTTTGTAATTTTAGTAAAAAAAAAATGTTTTCGTCTTTTAGTGAATATATTCTATATGAGGAAAACCAGTTGTTTCCACCATAAACAATGCATATTTTCTTAGTAAAACAGCCATATTGAATCTTTAAAAGCCTGACTACGCCACTCATGGGTAGTTTCTCCTTTTTTCATTCCCCAGATGAAAGTGACAATGTCTTGACAGAAAGACAGTAAGTGGATTATCTAGAAGCTTTCATAATCGCTGTGTTATTGGATAAAACAGGCCCGGTGATGCCCAGACATGACTGAACTCAGACTGCAGTGTGCTCGCACCATACAGCTTCCACTGGACTCTATTAAATTATAAGACAGAAACCTTAAACCACAATAACATCTGAGATCCAGAGCACTGGTCCTGGAGGCGTTGGTTTTTATTCAGTAACAGTTGTAAAGTATCCCAGGCCGGACCAGGGTGTGTTTTTAACAAGTGCCTTTGTACGGACATTGACATGGATGGTCCCAGTCGAAGCGGAGGCTTCAGGCAGAGCCGCCGCTCCCGCTCGCAGCGTGACCGAGAGCGGCGGCGGAGGAGAGCGGATCTCGCGGAGCACAGGGCCTCGTCGCCATCCTCGGCCTCGGACCAAGAACTCTGCAGAGGAGACTCCCTGCTTCGTGCCAATGGAGGAGAATGCAGACCCGGCTTCCCTGGGGCCAGACACCGGCCTCCGCGTCGGAGGAAGCGAGAATCGGTGTCTTGCGAGGAGGATATAATCGATGGATTCGCCATAGCCAGCTTCATAAGCCTGGAGGCCTTGGAGGTTTGTGTGCTTCATCCATCGTTCACTACTCTGTAGTAAATGTTGCATTACTGTATGGAGATTAGAAGTTGTGAAATTTTGCATATTACGTTTTGGGCAAAATATGCTTGTAATTATATACTTATAATAATAATAATACCCGATAGTGTAAATTGTGTTAACAAATAAAAGCACAGTGAGTTGAGTTACAGCAGTCTAAGTACAGAGCTTGAACATTTGCTGCTCTAACATGTTTTACTGTGTTACTTTGATAGATGGACTGTTCCCTAAAGCCTCCAGAGCGATCTGGCTTGTTAATGGGTAGAGGAAGCAAAAGAAAGAGAGGTCTAGATGAAAACGGAGGGCCTCTGTCAGAGCCGGAGGAAGGACCTCCTGCTACGTACACCAACAGTTGGGAGCAGCGCAGGAAGATCAAATCAAAACTGAAAAGAAATAGAGATGCTAAGGTTAGTACTGCAGTTTCATCACACCTTAGTTGACAAAAAAAAAAGGATCTGACAACGCCCATTTAAATATCACTACAATATTTTTGGTGCAGCAAACATTTCTAGAATAGTCCTGCGTAGATGCGCTTCTGAGCTGATAGACCAGTTGGGTATATTTAAAACTATATTTTTAGTATTGAGCAGTAATGGTCCCGTATTGTTGGGGAAATTAGACGTAGTGACTGGTCTAAACAAAATTTGCATCACATGTGCATATGCTTCTCGCTGTCCTAGCAGCAGTTAGAAGACTTCTGTACAGATATATGGAGAGCAGGGTAACCACTGGCCAATGTGTGTACATGTATGTAGTTATGCAATTCAAAGGCAGCACAAATTGGCAATGTGTCAATTTCAGAAATTATGCCAGGGGGAACTGCCACTTCTGTTAATCAAAGTGTACATGGTTATCAGCCATTGCAGTAATCTCATAATGGCCAAATATCGGCTGATTAGTTAGTCTGACCTATGTATCAGCCTGTAACTAACTACTGGCAGCCGAACCTTTTAATACAAGATAAAAATAAATATATTTATTTGCTACACTGTATTCTTTTCGCCATGGTTTGACTTTTCCAAATGTCGGTTTCAGATATCTGGGAATCACATGGAGACAGGATACATTGTAAGTTGTTTTTTTCCCGTGTGTTGTCTTTTTCTTGCTGCCCATAAATGTGACTGAAATGTTTTCAGAATTTCAAAATGCATATATTTTGCATTACCACTACCACGTAAATTTGTCCCCTCATAGTATTTATTATTCATACTATAAATCAGAGGGCGCTCTCTCGCAGAAAGTCCGAAACAGACTTGTAGATGTAATAACAGAGATGTTATTATTATTGGGAGATGAGGGTCCGTGGCTCTACCATTTGAGAAAGCTTAACTGCTAACTTGGATCATGTGTGCCTTGATAACCATTCATATCACAGCCTTGACGTAATTGAATTTTGTTCATAGGTGTGCGACAGTCAATGCATTTTTGTGGATACCATAGAAATATATGAGAATTGCTGTAAACTGAATCATACCTATTGCCTAAGGCCGGTGACACACTGGTTGCGTGGCGTAAGCGTCTCAGCTGCGTGGCGTGTCTGTTTTTATTTCGGCTCCCATGTTAAGAGGTTAGAGCTTGCAGACTGCCTGCGTGACTCGCGTCTCAGGTGCGGCTCGAGCCGCACGGAAAACGCGTGCATGCTAGAAATAGAACCGACGCCTATTTTTCACGCGTCATGCAAGCGTGTTGGAAGCGTTTCCAGGCAAAATAGAATAGGAAAATGTTTGTCATTTTGTACACAAATACATATTAATAAATTACATTTTGATTGTTTGAAAGTCTAGGTTTTGACAAATTCAGATATAAATGTCTTTTTTTTTTTTTATCCCATTATTTTTGCCTATAGGCTACATATAATTTCATGTCATTTTATTTGTTAAACAATCGAGTCCTGGTGTCCACTACAGAGGTCATAACATATGAATAAAATATCTTTTTTTTTCTTCCATTTGTTTCTTATGCTCTTAACAATGTGATTAGATGGCAAAAAAAAAATCAAAAAACTTTCTGGGCCTCAGGTGGATATAAAGATAGGATAAGCTACAATAACAACGTAGTGTGTCTTCTGAGTGACGGTCCAACATCAGGTAGGCTAAATATAGGCTCTTTAAAGATATACAAAATTTGTAAATGTTATTGAAATAAACAGCCCACTTCCCTATTTTTTGGATTTTGGAAGATGTGTGATAACAGTTGAAATAGTTGTCGTAAAGGCAAGAGCAACACACAGCTAATCCAAATGTAGACTGGTCTGTCAGCGCTCCCTCTACGTCACCTAGCAGCAGCAGCGCCGCGCCAGACACGTTTCTGGTGTGCAAAGACACAGAAAACGCGGCCCAGCCGCCACACAGCTGACACGCAACAGAAACGCCAGGCCCACGTCATGCAACCAGTGTGTCACCGGCCTAATTGTCTGTGACTTCTCTAATTAATTTCTTTTTTTCTTTTTTTCGGAGTAAACTCTAAAAATAAAAAACAGATCAGTCCAAAATGAAGTGCAAACTTGTTGAAGATTAGCTGATGGGCTGTTGATTCATTAAATAAGTTGTTTTCCCACAAAAGCTATTTATTCAGCGTAGTGAACAGGGCTTGACATGAACTTTTTCGCTCACCAGCCACTGTGGCTAGTAGTTTTTTAAAGTTACTAGCCACTCCGCATTTTCTGATGGCGATATGTGATTGCGACAATACATTTTTGTTTATGTGTGGTTTGTGTGTTCTTCAAGCCATCTCGGGGTATTTTTAATAAAGTGTATTAATAATGCAGTGCTAATTGACAAAGCCTTTACTATAGTATAGAAACTATCAAATATATCTGTATTGTATAAAATCCATGATGACTTACTGCTTGTAGTACAAGTGTTTGTAGTACATACATAAATCATAAAATTGTCATAAGGAAATTATAGGAAAAAATATTATAGAATGCAAATTAGTGGTTATTGTTCAGCTGTGTATTTGATTTCTTAGCCAATATGTATGTTTTGGTTTGTTTGCATGTCATAAATTATATCATGAACAGGGAAAATTGTCATTGTACTGCTATCACTTAATTCTTTTTAACCCACAGTGCGATACAGAGAGTGAATCGGGAGATAAGGTAAAAACCTTTTTGTTTACCTGATTTTGCATTTATGTATATATTGTGATGTGTTTTTTATTAGTGACATTTCTCTTGCTATTATTTAGGCTTCTGACAATCTGGAGCCAGCATTCATCGTCTGCACAAGAGAAGGTAAATATCAGCTGCTTGTGGCAGGTTTATATACTAGGAGTGGGAGAAAAAAATCGATTCTCTCTTTGACGATTTGAATTGATTCGAGTGATTGATACGAGCTTAGTTTTTAACCGAAGATGCGTGATGATGGCACTGTGTGCGCTTTAGAAACAGTTGTGTTCTGCTTGCTTTCAGTTCCACACACACACACACACACACACACACACACACACCACACGCACACGCACACGCACACGCACACACACACACACACACACACACACAAAAACCCTCTAACCTTCCATAAAATAATCTTCTATAAAGTTTGAAATGGTTGAAGCGAATTACAAGTGCAATCACAGGCTTCATTACACAGGATATGCACTTTGCTTGATGTTACGCTTACAATGTGCGGTCTCGCCCGCCAGTATTTTAGCCATAATCATCTTATTGCATTGAATCGTGAGATGCCTAGAGATTCCCAACCCTAGTACATACTGTATGTTTTAAGGATTTGAATTGCGCAATCATGTTCATCATGAATTAAAATGCATATGCAATTAAAATGCCACACAGATATTTTTTTTTTATTAAGAACAATGCTTTTGTTAATTCTTGCATAAAATTGTTGGATTATTTTGTTGTCATGGATGGAAAACAGTATTACATGGATTACATTGTAGCTCTCTCTTTTTCCAAAGCAGTTAACTCCAACTCTGCAAGCACTGCTGTGGGCAACGGTTGCCCTCTCTTGCCCTCAAATAGCTCGATACCCCTTCTGTCAGTCACACCACGGGTCTCTGGCCTGGAGAGGAGTCAGGAGAGGAGTATGGAGCAGCCTTACCCTGAGCCCATTTCTACCTCATCCTCTCTGCCTAGCCTTGCAGCCCATTCCACTGCTTCTGTCTCCAACTCACTTCCTGATCAGCGTAATGGAAATGGTGGTCCCCATCACCGCCATGATCCTAGCCCACCACAGCACAAACACAAGCCTTTCCTCCCTTTCCATGGAAAGTCACAATCGATCTACTCATTGGGCAGCAACAACAGGTCAGTGTAGTGAAACAGCATTTCTGTGTATTTTAACTTAATGCGCTCAGCCTTTAAAAAAAAACAATCATGCTGTTGAAGCTAATAGAATAATTTCGGCACACTGTCTGTTCACATATTTTCTAATCCATACTGTACACAAAATATTTCAATGTGTTTGCCTGGCTCGACACAGCTTCCGTACAGGTGTTTTTTTTCCAGTCCACCTGGAAACAAAGTAATGTTTACAAGATATTAGGTTGATACTGCACCTAATTGTTCAAGTTACACTACCGTACAACAATTTGGATCTGAAGAATTATGAAGGCTGGATTAATCGCTGATGAAAGTTCTGCTTTGGCATCAGAGGAGTAAATAGGAGTTTCAGTCATTTTAAATTGTAATAATATTTTACAATATTACTTTTATTGCATTTTTTATCAAATATTTTGATCAATGCAGACTTGGTGAGCATAGATTTCTTGAAAAACACATTTTTTTTTTTATCAACTCCAAACATTTGAAAGGTAGTGTAGGCCTACATCTTTTAAATAATTTGTGCTTAATGCGTTTGGTGTGGATGACTACTTTTTTAATATTTTCAGTACTTGATCCTGTCACATGATCCTTCAGGAAAAATAAAATATTAAGCAGCACAACTGTTTTCAGCATTGATAATATAAATGTTTCTTGGAGCAGCAAATCAACATATTTCCTGAAGGATCATGTGACACGGAAGACTGGAGTAATGACTGCTGAAAATTCAGCTTTGCCATCACAGAAATAAATTACATTTGAAATATATTAAAATAGAAAACCGGCATTTTAAATTGTAATAATATTTCACAAATTACTGTTTTATTCCATTTTTGATCAAATAAATGCAGCCGTGGTGAGCGTAAGAGACCTTTCAAAAACATAAGAAAATCTAACCATCCCCAAACGGTAGAGTATAATAAATAATTGATACTGGTGCAGAATGATTGATACTGATACATACTGATGTTTCAGACATCAATCTATCATTTATGGCGAATATATTTTTATTTACATGCATCAGATGGTCCCTATCATATTGCGCAGCTCTTATTTAGCTGCAATCGGACTTAAGTTATTTTTCAAAAGAGTGTCTATTAATATAATAGACCGATTGTATTCCCTAAATGTGATGTGACATTGGTTTTTCATCAGGAGCAGTACCTCAGGCAAGCCTCCATCTTCATCAGCCTCTTCTTCATCAATCAGACCCCCTACTCCTGCTACAAGTGTGTCCCTAGTTCGAGGCCCAGGGGGTGTGGGGACAGTGAGACCCTCCTCTCGACCAAGTCCTGGTGCCGTCTTCACACCGTCCCCCAGCCTTCCCCCTCCTCCTCCACTAATGCAGGTGTCACCCCACCCTTCATCAGGTAAAGTTTACTAACCTATACACTACAATGAAATGTTAACAGCTGTTATTTCACGTGGGTCTGTAAAATCTTCATAGAAGCGAAACGTGTATGTTCTTGTTAAGAAAGATGAAGTTCTTTCTTTTCTATTCAATTAACAGATCAGGATTTAACACAATCAAATGTTGCCTCTGTAGCTGGAGGACCTTCTGTTTCAAGTTCGAGCTCTGGGACCGGTAGCAGATCTTCACAGGCCCAGACGTCTATCCCACAAATGGCCTACCAGTACCATCAGCACAATCACCAGCACCAGCACACTCATACTCACCAACACTTCTTACATCCCACAGCTGCACCACCACCATTGGTGAGGAGTCAAATATAGCCCATGGATGGCTCATTTTAGAAAGTGGCTGATTATGACATTTCATGCTTTGACATTTCTCTTGTGGTTGTTGTCTTTCAGTTTGAGAAGTATCCAGGCAAAATAGACAGTCTCTTTCGACACCCAGTAAGTGTTGTATGTGGGGCCATTTTCTAACTTTTGGAGAATATAGCAGTGTTTAAGGCCTGTATAAAACACTTTTTTTTTTTAGTTTGTGATTATTATTAATTTCTTTCCTCTCCTGCAAAGTTTTTTCCTCAGTATCCACCATCTGTGCCTGGAATACAGCCCGTTCTTCCGCCCACAGGACCTTTCAGTTCATTGCATGGAGCATTTCAGCCTAAGGTAAGAGTTGCTTGTCATTTTGTTTGTGTTTTGAAAATTGATATCTAAAAGCTCTGTGTATAAATATTTAAAACGGGTGAAGAATGATTGTATTACCATAATATCCAGTGATCATAAGGTTCACCAGTATTATACCATTTTCCGCTCTTTCTTTAATTGGCAATTTTATACTGTATCTTTGAAAGGACTTTATGAATGACCCACCTGTGAAGTAGGGCTACGATATTGAAAAAAACAAGGTCAAATTTGTGTTTCTTTAGCTATAACCTAGAAACATATGTAAATGTCATAGGTAACACTTTGCAAGTCCCATTTGTTAACAAGGATGTATATTCACTTATAGCTTACATGAACTATATGCATTATGCAAAATACATTTTTACAGCATGTATTAATATTTGAATTATACAGTTGTACCTTGATCATTCATGTTAGTTCATAATCCATTAACTAAGGTTAGCAGATAAAATCAAAATTAACTTAATAAAAAAATTGATTAGTAAATTTTGAAATTAACAAACTAACAATAAACAATACGTATACAGCATTTATTAGCCTTAGATAATGTTAGAATAGAATCTTATTGTAAAGTGTTGCCATTTCATATAAATCCAAACAGTCATGCTTAAAGATGGCCATCTTTAAATATCTACACAAAGGCCATAGCATTGAAATGACATAAATTAATAATACATCTATAGTCTCGCACTTAATCTGCTTCTATTTTAGAACACTTGCTGAATCAAAATGAACTATGTATTGCAGTGATGATAAAAGAACTGAAATCGAATGCGTTTCTGATTTTTTTGTTGTTGTTGTTTGTTTCTCTTTGTGTCAGCAGCATGAACATATCAATTTGCTTTCTCACGTCAGTAGCTTTAAATTAGGGATGGCGAAAACTAAAAGTTTTCTTGACCGACCACCGAGCCTCATTAGCCGGTTGAAACCGGTTAACCGATTAGTTTAAAATAATGCTGTGCTATTTGAAATAACAGCCATTTCGTGCCGCGCCTGCAATTTCGCAACTCTGTCGCATCTCTCTGCCGCTCTTCCTCCCGCTCAAGGGGGTCGCACACCGGACGAGAATCGCCCAGCTAACTGTTACGGCTCAGGACTTTGTTCAAAACCCTGCCGCACCACAGAGCGCCATTTACATAGTTTTATATAAAATTTACATTTATTTGTCTCAAATCGTCATTAATGTACATACTGACTTCACCATGTGCTGCAATATACATTTAGTTTTACATTACATACAGAAATCAGCTGCTTGAATGGATTCGCTCTGAGGTAAAGTGTTCAGACTGCAGACTTAGCAACGATTAGCAACGAATCATAACATAGTAGGCTATACATTATCTTAATTCCATAATGTATTTAAACATAACTATATTGCTGGCCATAAACTGAGAAAGAGTGCGCGTCCGGTGTGCGATAGTACCGCGAGTTGTCCTAGACGCGACGCGGCACTTCTCGTCCGGTGTGCGACCCCTTCACAAACACACACTTCCCCGGCGCCACCCTTCCACTCACGTCACTTTTTTGAAATCCCCTACAGCGCGAAACATGAGTCCTGCAAACGTGGTGCCGAGGAGCTTGTATGTGAGTGTGACGGATTTGTTCACTTCACACAAAAATATCTTGGAATGAGATGGCTAACTGTAGTAGCGTTTAGTCCACTGTCTATAACAGCCTAATTTATTAGATTTATATATATATTTTTTTTTTTACCGACTACCGACAACTTTGATAGGTTAACGTTGATACGGTCAACCATCGGTCAAATGGTCATTGGTTAACATCCCTACTTTAAATATGCAATTTCACCAACTAATAAATGCATAAAAGTGACCAGCCAGATATAAACTAATGCAAATAGATGGTAACAATTGCAGCATTAAACATTTGGGTCGGACTAGATTTATTTTTGTCACATTGTTTTAACCGCTTGAGGTGCTACGAAATGTTAGCGTCCTCTAAGCCTTGATTGCAAGCAAACATACTGCTGTTTAGTCTAGTCAGCAAATGAATTACTTTATAATGAAATGGCAATTCTAAAGTACCCGTTTCAAAACGAACAACACGAGGCATCAGTTATTCTTCCTTTAGAATGACAGGGGACCCTTCTCAGCCTTTCAGCAATGGCACCAATTCAGCCACTTTTTGCCCTGTTTTTATTTTGAGTCCCATGAAGTGGGTTTGAATAGTGTGTTGTTATTGACAGCTTGTTGCCCTTCAGGGAGCTGCTCCAGAGATGACTTCTGGTTTGGGAGTTGTACCGCCCCATCTGCAACCTAAAGCAAGGGTAAAGATGTTGTATTATGTACATTTGTATCATACATCATCAAGAAACTTTAGTTCAAAAATAATGTTTGGTGTTTGTGTTTCTGTCCACAGCTAACTGACCCATTTGCACCACCACCAAAAGTCAGTAATGTAAGTTTGACTCTTTTGTTTTGTACTTGATTTATTTTAGTTGTTGACCTCTACATGAGTAGCGGGGAATTCCTTTCTAACTGTACATAGACGGTCTCTTTACAGAAACCTGGAAAATGGTGCGCTATGCATGTCCGTGTGGCTTGGATGATTCTAAGGCATCAAGAAAAAGTCAAGGTTTTTGCGTTCATCTGTGTTTTCATTTAAAAAAATGGGTTATCGATTGGTTTAAATATTTTATACTATTTTATAAAAATGTATATTATATACAATCAAATTTTTGACCATGAAACAATTCGATTTTATAAATGTTTTTTAGACAGTGGTGTCACTCCTGTTGACCTTCTCTTTGTCACCATCTTCCTCAGCTTATGCACGCTGATCCACAAAAGCTTGACTTCCGCAGTGACCCATTGCCTCGACTCCCTGGCCCTGGTATTGGTGGACTAGGAGGTCTAGGACCACTTGGTGGTCCCCTTGCCCCAAATCATGATCTTACAAGGCCAGGAAGCCTGTTTGCATCTGCTGGTGGGTGATACTCCTTACACTTGCTGCAACCAATTTAGGAATTTTGCAGGTGACCTAAGCCTGTGATTATTCTTAAGCCGTTGAAGCGAGTTGTTACCACATAAATAATAGTTTTTAGATGCAAGACACTTTGACAGCACTACTGAAGGATTTTTAGAGCACTACTGTGCTGTCATACAAAGGTTTTAAATTAGACTTAAGAAGTATATAAGGCACAAACTTGGCTAAATGTCAACACTCAATGGTAGTCCATTTATGGGTGTTTAAGCTTTTGTCTGAGTTGACCTATGTCTTCTCAGGTGGAGTCAATCCGTCCTCCACACCATTCATGTCGTCTTCAACGCCCCACACTTTCCTCCCAGCAGCACATCTGGGTAAGAGACTGTCTCTGAGAAAGTAGGGGCAACAAAAGCCAATGTTACCCTTGTTGCTCTGTTCTTCAGGCTTGCTTCACTCGCTAGCTTTTTAGAGCATAATTTTCTCTTTTAGTAGAACAATGATGTCTGATTTCATCGTCACTAATAGCTATGTTTTTTGTTGCAGAACCATATGTTCGTTCACCTCCCTTCTCCTCTTTGGGAGCCCTGGGTTCTGGTGCCTTTGGAGGCCTAGGCAGCCCCACAATAGGTTTGTCATGCTGTTTTTGTTTTTTATGAAGATATATTAATCAGTAGGATTGCTCTTACTTATTAGCCCTGGAGTCAAAAAGATTGAAAATCACTTTTTTGTGATATATTGGATAAAGAATTGTAAAAAAAAAAAAAAAGCCCATAAAGTTAAGATTTCACCAGTTTACATGACATTTCCAGTTTGAGAAATTAGTTTTAAAATTAGGCTTCCTCGTACATCAAGAAAATCCTGGTTCTCTAAAGAAAAAAAAAAGTTTTTTCTGGGTGAATAAAAATCTGATATATCTTTTATTTTTTACTGTTTTTAGTTTTTGTGTCATTGTAATGCTAATTTTGTCGCATTTTAAACCATTTTAAATCATCTTAAGGCCCCCCTGGAAGTTTGCTGAGGCCCCTGGTTGAGAACCTCTGCTTTAACTTGAATGTGTTTTTTTATAACATTTCTTAAGCATTTTAATTAAAAGGTTTCTCAAATGTTAATTTAAGTACTGCTTTATCAGTCACATTCTTCTCTCAGCCAAAGACTTATCAAATTTGATACCTTTCCTTTTAGCGGCCAGTGTTTTTGGACATAAGACCGAGCCCTCTTCAAGTGCGGTTGGAGGATTAGGTAACCCCCATGATCCATGGAATCGTCTGCATGTTACCCCTGCCTCTTTCCCCTCTGGATCGTCTTGGGCCAAGGGACCGGAGAAAAAAGAGGATCGAGGAAAGGAGATGGAGAAAAGAGAGCTGACTCATATAAAAGATGAAAAGGACAGGTATGACATTACAACAAAATCCATTTCTGTTCACTTTAACTTTAAATGGTTTGTTGTCATTAGGGGCTTTTAAGATCAAATGTGAATTATGTATGGTGTCTCAATTTGACACATACTTAAATGGTTTAATACTGTTTCACACAGAGACAGTCTCATGTATGGACGCCCACCAGTGCGAATGTCACCTGGTGTCCCATCCCTCAGGCACCGCAGCAACACCCCCAGTTCACATTTGAATGGCTTGGGTTCACTGAGCGTAGGTGGGGTCCCTTCAGATGGCCAAAGCAGAGAGCGTGAACGAGAAAGAGAGTCAGACAAGAGACAACATTCTGCATCCAGGACACCAGCGTCGGCTTCCTCCACAGCACCAGACAGACCTCGATCTTCAACATCTTCTATTCTCACAAACTCACCTTCTAATGTCCGCTTAGCTTCTTCTCCTCTGGATCTATTTCACCGACAGCCACCACACACACTCAGCACTGAATCAAGTCACTCTTCGCAAAGAGAGAACAATGGTCCAGCCTCTTCCTCTTCTAGTTCGCTTCCAGTAAAGAAACCTGATCGGACCACAACTCCCGTATCCAAGCCTGCACTTGGTCTAACCTCTGGACTGCTCCTCCCCCAGGTCAAGGTCAAAGAAGAGCGTAAAGAGGAGCCTGAGCCAGTGCCCATCTCCTTACCGCATCAAGCCATACCTCAACACAACTTTGAACGGCCTAGTAGTCGACACACACACCATCCATCCACCCCATCCTCAACCCTCTCATTGACACCTACACCTGGCATGTCGCTTCCTCCTCCAACTCCACACCCTCCCCATCATCATCATCATCTGTCCATTTTAGATCGTTCACGGGCCATTGATGCCTATCTCGGTGGGGCTGGAGGCTCAGCCGGACTGGTATTAGGTGCTGCAGCTGAACGTTTTCCACCCCATCCACATGGTCCTCCGCAAGGTCATTCCCAAGCCACTCACAGCTTTCCCTGGGACCCTTGGAGGGATCTGGCTGCCCAACAACAGCAGCAACGCAGGGAAGTATTGACTCTGAGGTCAGATCACCACCTTGCACTTCGCTCTGATCCACACTTGTCTAGACTTCTCCAGCATCAGCAGGTGCAGCGATTTTTGGAGGCTGAGAGAGCTGCAGTAGCGGCCGCTGTGGCGAACAGCCCGCACCATCCACAAGTACCTACCTCTACGTCTTCTGCTTCAGCAGGCAGGTCAGAGTTTAGTTTGATGCCCCACCCGTTTGATGAGGAACAACGAGCTCAGATACTGCGGGAAGACTTTGAGAGAGCACGGTACTTTGGGATGCATCCACATCCGCATCTGTCTGCCCCTCACCTTCCTAGCCCGTCTCATGCTGCCCACCTTGAACAGCTTCACGCAGGGCTACTTTCTCACTCTCATCTCCATCCAGCTGGAGCACAAGCATCACATCACCCTGGCCTCTACTCTAGACTTGGACCTCTGCATTCACACTCTCATGTACCTAATGGCATTCTAACCAAGAATCCAGGTCTAGTTGGGGCATTGTCAGTTGGGGCTCCACCACCTCTCATTCCATCTGTTAACAGATCCTCTACTCCACCCCGTGGCTCCAGACTTGGAGGGGCTGGAGACTTGGCCCTTTTTACCACACATAAAGACGGCGAGTCGAGATAGTACTAGGTAAAGCTTGAGGAGCTTCCAGAACTACTTTGCTGAAGAAACGGCTCCTCACATGGCAGGGTTCTGTTGGACACTCAAAAAGAGCTAAGCTTCAATGACCATACACAAGTGTTGAAACAACCTGGGGAGGGAACGGAGACACTTCCCAGGGCTGTTTATTTATCCACTGTGGTTATGTTGGTGCAATTTAGGTACTCTTGCTGTGGCCTGATTTTTATGTAGGGTTTTCTTTAAAAAAAAAGGCCTATGGATGCTCAAAGACAATTCATTGCTACTAATAATATGAAGACAAGTTATATTGAAAAGTGGTGGATCAAAAATTGCGAACCTGTTTGTCTTAGTGAACTCAAGGAAACCCTATTGTAGAGTTATTGTCCTCCGCTTTGCATTTGAAGAAAGAGAAATCAGACCCTGGCTGAAGTAATCAAGTACTTCATTGTCTGAATCAGCACTGTTGACAAATGTATGAATTAAAAGAAACACTTGGTCCACATTCTGCTTTAAATATTCAAGTCATCCATCAGACAACTTCCATTAACATCAGAATGAACTTAAGATTTATTTTATTCTTTAAAAAAAAGTTATTATGAACTGTATGTACATCTTGTTGGAAAATATTTTAAAATTTAAAGGGAAAGAACTGTCTCCCATTCATTAGTCTGACTCGGTACAAGAGCTGGGCCAGAATATAGTAGAATAGTGATATTGCTTTTGTAATAATTATTGTTAACATTAATTACCTTCCATAATAAATATATTCACTGTTTATGTTATGTCATGTTTCAGGTCTTACCAAATGCACTCACTTGTTGAAATAAGTCAAAAATATGATTATTGTCCAGCAAAGCACTCCAGTGATATATTTTGTTCCAATATACTGGTTATGTTAAAGTCAATGTACTGACGATGTATCAAAGCCAGCCTATACAGTTCAGATAATTGTATATCTTCATACTTTGGGAGAGAAGTGTGTGTGTGTGTGTTATGTCTATGTTTTCCACAGTTTAAGGCTTTGGAAGTCTCCAACAACCATCATCCAAACGCAGAGTGGCACGAGGCATCTGTTGACTGGACAAAAGGAGTGCACGTCTTGTACTTGCAGCTAAACTATAGGATTATAAATACTCTTGAGATACAGGACATTCTGGATTAATTATTTGAGCAAAATAATTTTATACATTTTAAATATGTCCTTTTCCCCCTTGAAAAGAAAAACAAAGATTAATTATTAAACAAATGGTTGGTTATTTACATGTGTTAGTGTATTGATTCATTGCGCAAGTATAATTGATGCATGGTGTATCAAAATTTCAGGGTCAAATTGTGACTTATCTGACTAAACTTTGCATATGTTCTTTTAATTTATGTATGTGGCCCATGTGCACTAAACAGTAATTGTCACCATAAGTAAAATTCAGGAGATCTGAAAGTGTATCTTGAGTCATAATTGTTTGCATAATATTTGTTCGTATCTGTGGATAAAAAACTTTCTTAAAATTAATCTAAAATTAGTGAATAGAATAATATCGATAACGTTTACCTTGTCAAACTGCTGCCAGTCAGGCAGTGACAGATAATATTTTAAAAACTATAGTTTGAAAAAAGAAATATGCGTTATAAAGTTTCGTGCAAACAAGTCATGGGTTCGTTAGAAATAAAAAAACAAAGTGAACTTTCAATAACGGCTGAGGTATCTGTGATTCTGTGCAGTCTCAGAAGCCTGCAGTGAGTGAAGTGTGCGCTGAAGCACGTCTCGCGAGATGTCTATTCGCTCCGCAACTTGGTCAGCAGTCGCTCGTTCCTCCATTTCGCTGCGTCGAAAGTCTCCTCCCCGCAACCGCTAGATTCAGCGATTCCGGACCCAGTCTCTCTCGGACCGTTCTTTAACTTGATCCTACGAACCTGCCAGTACCTCACTGGGTACCGAGAGGCAGTTCGGAATAGTCTCAACACGGATTGAGTACGATTTGAGGCGGATGGCGACTCCTTCAGCGAGAATTTAGTAAAAGAAAAGTGCTCGGAAATTTCAGGTAGGTGGGAACTTAAGATGGCGGTGGTGAGAGGAGGGGGGAATGCTGGGGAGGAAGTGATAGAAGAGGGCGGGGGAGGAGGGTAAGGGGGTCACTGGGGGGGATTTTGACATGGCGGGACAAGTTGACTTTCAAGCGGTCGGGTGCTTAAAGTATGGGTTGTGTTAGATTAAGAGTAAAGGACGGCCTTTATTGAACTGACTCAATTTGGATCAACTGCACATTTGTGTCATTGCACCTAACGTTACCTCCGTATAATCTAATTTAATTGCAAAATACAGAATTGTACCCAAATCCGTAGCAAGTCGGGTTCCGGTTTCCTTTGTACCGCACACTTTTGAGAGGACGAGCTGGAAACGAAACTGTCGTCTGTCACTGCGAGTGGAACAACAACCAAGTTGTTATTATGTGCGTTTTACGTTATCCTCCAGTACGTTTAAAGTGTCTTATTTAAAGCAGTTATTCATTTAAAATTCCATATCAACCAATGCACTGCTCTGAGTCATGAAGATAAAGTAAATCCAGTATATAGTAAGCATGACAGATTGTTGAATTATTGACTGTAGTGATGGAAAGTCCAACTCATTTCTGCGCATCAGTTCTTTCGAGCAAAGAACCGGCTCAGGAACCGACTAACTTAGTGATTCTTTGTCATCGGGTGGTCCCTTAAAAACTTCCTCAATAAAGCTACATGCGGGCAGATTTGGCTGTTTATTACCTTTTTCTTTCAAATTATTTGGAACCTAAATATAATATTGCATACATTAAATAGTTAGTAATGCTAGTAGTACTGAAATGCACTCATATCTTGTCAAATATTTTACAAAGGTTTTAATCAAATGCTAAAATGTTATTTATTAAAAATAAAAAGTGCGACTGTTTCGTATGCGTGTTGATCGAACTGTCAAAGGATTACGTGACCGGATACTTTTTTATAAAATTCTTATAAGATAACGTAACGTTTTTTTATTTTTATTAACAATCGTGTATGAAACTAACTTTCATTTCGAAAAGATCCGACTCAAAAGAACGACTTTGTTCGCGAATCGGGCATCGCTAGTTGACTGGCATTTTTGTGTAGCGTGACCCCGCGTAGTGACGTCGTTCCTGTAATGGGTGTACAATAAATATCCAATAATATGTTAGTTTTTTTGCCAACTCTTTAAAAAACATCGATATGGATAAGGATGAAATATAGTTTATTCTTGATCATTGCATAACTTCTTATGGAAGCCGATGTATTCACGCGTGCTCTTTGCCCGAGCAGTGTTTTCAGCGCGCGCGTGAGAGCTTGAGACGGTGTGTGTATTTATATAACGTTATATATAAATATCAATGTGTTTGTTTGAGTCATATAATTAGATAATAACAGACATCCTCTCACACAATATTACACAAAACAGCCAATGAATATATCTCCCTGTCATTTAAACGCATATAACATAAATGAAACGTTATCGTGTCCGTCGGCTCCATTGCAACGTCTATAAGCTATTAGCATTGCTTGCTAGCCCGCTAAAAGGCCCATGTGTGTGCGCCCGCATCATGTATACATAACTACCGGCTGCATTCGTTATCTGTATTCGATATTACACGTTAACCGCCATACTATCATCTGAAGTTTATGAACAGTCGTGGGAGAATAACGTCCGAACAAGCTGTAACTCGTCGCTAAAGGCTAGCTAAACGTGAAGCACCCGAACTATTGTACTGAATGAGACTGTTTGTCCGGCAATATATGTCCGGCTATACAACAGTTTTTCTTTTTAACTTTTAAGTGTGTTTTAAAATGTGTGGGCAGTTAGTGTTCCTGTTCAAAACCACAATATTTTATTTCGTTTAGTATATGCTCGATAGAAGCCGGCAGTTTGAAAGAATTAGTATTAGCGATAAATACTTAGCATTTCCTATAGGTCTAAAAGAGAGTACTGACAACAAACACCATTTACCCGAGTTTGCTCTAAATTGTTTTGCTGCACTTGCATTTAACCACCGACCACGTAGAATAGATAGGGTTTTAAGGAGATTTCATAGTCCTTCTGCAGCTAATTCATCTATAATTTGCACTCTAAAAAACAAGTTTTTATCTCATGTGGCTTTATGCACTTGCTGTATCTTAAGGATAATAGATTTGATGTTACATTCATGATATTCACTCTAAATGTTTATCTTTAGACCCTCAGATGCAGCGGTACCCTTGATCTCAGCATCCTGGAAGTGGAAATCACGGAAGAGACTGGTGCTTCATCACATAGAGGTATTTATTAATTTCATTCCTTTTTTAGTTATATGCAGGCCCTTTCTGAATGTGCAGCTGTAGTAGAATTACACACTTTCCATAAAACGAATGTCTGTCACCCATAAAATTATTTAAATCTTTCACCCCTTGCTTTTGCTCTCTCAACTTTGATAACACAATCTTTAAATACTGCTTGGAAAAATTATCTTGAAACATAACAGAAAATTAGACAAAAAAATGTCAGCCAATTTCACATAGTTGTTTAATTGTTTTAGATGTTCATTTCAACATGCGTGTCATGTATTTTTTACATTTTGTAAAGGGTTAGTTATGACGTGACTTACTGTTCTTTCAGGTTCAGTGTGTAGCACTGCTGGTTCTGAAGCAGGGCAGTCTGGGGAAGAGGCGGTGCAGCAGCACACCTGTCCGGCAGTGGCTGTGCTGGGTGGCACCTCCGCGGCTGCGCAGAATGTGGCTGGGCCACCCCAGCATGCCCTGCAGCCAGTCGCAGCTGCCACTCTACCACTGTCATCGGTTAATATCGGCACTGGATCTCAGCAGCAGAAAGGAGACTCAAAGGCTGCATGTAAAGAACAGACCATCGCTCGCGTTCAACAAAGCAGCGACATCAAGGAACCCGAAGAGACATTGGCGGTCCAAAGAGGACTGGTGTCAGCTACTGATAAAAACTCGCAAAAACTTACAGACGCATTGGAGGGTCAGACTCCCTCAGACAAACTTTTTGAGAGCGGGACTGATAGCATTGGGCAGAAACAGGATTTGCTTTACGGGTGTAACACAAAGAAATCAAGCCTTGCATACAGGGAGGCCAATATGGCGGAAGGATCCAGCACAGACCACTGCCAAGATTGGAGCCAACACCCTGGAGATGCAGGGAGTGTCTCTGCCCCTATTGTGGCAGAAAAGGCATCCTTGCCTTCAGAGACAATCAAATTGGACTACAAGAACATGTGTGGAAAGCACACACTTGGAGAAAGCCCCTGTGACCCAAGAACAGAAGTCAAGCCACCAGTCTCGAGTGCAGTTAAGACAACAGACAGAGACATGGAGCAGCTTCAAACAACTCCCCTTTTTCAGACAAATCAGACTGCCGCCTCATCTGCATTTGACGTCCTACAAGAACAAAATACGACAAATTCAGCGAAGCAGGCTAGTAAACTTGACTCTAAGGAGGCTATGGAAGTTGTTACACAAGATCTGCCTAAAACAAACAAAGAAGGTGCCGTTAGTCCAGGTAAACAAAACTTGTCAGCTGAGGGAACAAAACAAGGTATTAGCGGAAATTCTCTTTGCTCAGGATATTCATCATCAAAACAAGGGGGGCAGCACATTACCCCTGAGAGTGGAAATAGCATGCAAAATGACTCCGATAAGGGCAGCTGTTATCCCTCAGAGGACTGCAGTAAAACACAAAGGGCTACACAAAAGACAAGCCCCCTTCATAAAACACCTGGTGTGCCCACCCTGCCTGAGAATACAAAGTGTGTGCAGGAGCTAAGCTCTCAGTATGTACATGTAAGTGAAACCCCCAAATTTTTTTTGTTAGGTAAAGAGACTAGTGCAAGGGAGGGACAAGGCAATAAGAAAGTCCCTGTTGATGGAGATCTGTGTTGTAACGTGGCTGCTAAAGAAGTATTTCACAACATTTCTGTTGATGAACCAAAGCTGTCTGGGCATGTGACATGCACTGACAATGTACAGGTCCCCATTGTGAATGAAAGGTCACAAGTCATGGTTTCCGGCTCTTCTGATGCGATTTTGAAGCAGAATGACAGTGCCAATCCAATAGAAATATCTATGTCCTCAAATCACCAACAGGATAGAAGCATGCTGCTCGCTCACACAGAGAACTGTGTGACTTTAGAGGGTCAAGAATCAGATCAGCCAATTCTTTCTGACTCTATGGTCCAACAAGTAAAAGAGTCCATTCCAGCAGATCATAAACAAACGCAAATTCAGATATGCCTGAATGACAACCCAGATATTGTGACTATGGAAGAAAGGCAGGAAGTGAGTGCAGAGACTCTCAATGCTGTCAAGGTGAAAGATTTGATTGAGGCAGGTATTTTAATGCAGCCAGATTTGGAGGATACATGGCTGGTTGTAAGTGAGATAGACGGGCAGTCCGAGCATGCAGAGATGGAGGTCAGCGAGGAGTCTCTGGTGCAGTGCCCCGAATCCCAGTCAACTGTTGCTGTATATGAATGCACCATGCCCTGCTTTACATCAGCTGCCATTCACAGTGAAGTTAAGCTCCTGTTAACTGACAAAAAAGAGGAGGAACCAATGGAAACACTGACGCAAGACTCACAATCCCAGAGTAATCTAGGGACTCATTCTGATACACTCCAACCCATAGAGGATTTTAGGACCATACCTTCTATGCAAAAAGAAGGATTTATAATTGTCAAGCAACATGATGATTCAAGTCCCACTGATCTTGCGAACACATTGACAGGGTTAACATCCACAGAGTGTAACTCTGTGGAAGACGATCAAGAATTTGATGTAGTGGAAAACACACAAGGTGTGTCATTAATTTCATTGTCTTGTGGCACGATTGACCCAAAGCTATTGATCTTAAAGAAGGGTGACAACCCTGCCCTTAAGCAACCTTCTTCTCTGTCTGCTAGGATCTCAACCAATCAGAACTCCCTTGTCCAGGCTGGATCCCCCAGTGATGGATTAAATAAAGCTTCAGAGTGCCTTGCTAAAACTGATACAGCTGCATCTCCCACAGTAAAGGAAGATGCCACGTTACCTGCTGACCACCCTGTCTCAAACACTTTCTCTTTGTCTTCTCAGACTGTTTCCACTTCTAATGTACTTTCACAGAACAGATCTGTGAAAGGAAACGTAAATAAATCAAATAGTCCTGGCAAGATGCTTACAAATGAATCCTCTGCTAACACTTCTTCAGCTTCAGTACAACTCCATAACTCACAAAGCCACCTTACTCTATCTACCGGAGATGTGTGCAGTACCGTATACAGTGTTGTCCCGGAGGGGAATCAGTGTAAACCGTCATCGGCCGCTACACCATGCCAAGATTCAATGTCTTTGGGAGGTGAACTGGAGTTGAAGCAGCAGCAGTTACCGGACAAACTTTTGTCAACAATGCAAAATGTTCAACACACCATCCTGGAGCCACTTGATGCTTCTGTAGAAGAGAGTAGCGATGGAGAGGTTGACAGCTCTATGGAGGTCCAGAATGAAGATAACAATGCTATGTCCAGTCCTGCAGCGAACAAGGTAAAAGCAACCAAACTATTAACTTTTATGACTTGTACATCAAATACAACAAATTAGACTTGAGACCACTGCTACATCATTGTTCATGTTTAGTCACAATGAAGTAGCACAGAGGTAGTCAGCAAAAGTGTTCTTATTATTCAGATAGCCTGTGTACACAGTCCATAACAGTTTCAAAGCCATAGTCTGATGCTAGTGCACTTCTTGGCTGTATATTAAGCCATGTGTGTTTTCCAGCATGGGCAGAGCAGGACAGACAGACAAGGCTTGTTATTAAAGGTAAGAGGTGTCAGGCATCCTTCAAATCTGATCATTGCAAGCTGATGCGATGATCCTGCTTCTTCCAACTAGTGGTTGACCGATATAGGTTTCGGTATGCACTATGTAGGCTAATACAATTTATTCTTAACAAATATGCAGACATTAAACTGAACATTTTATTTGACCAAATATTTAAATGAACAAAAAGGGGGAAAGTAAAGGTGTGTTCAATCAGCCAAGCTGGCATGGTTTCTGACTGATGCCAAAAAGCTCACAATAGCCAGGTAATTGACCTGGAATAAATATCGGTCTGTCACTGTTTCAACTCACTTTCTTACATTTATAAAAAAAAAACAATTCAAGTACAATCTGGAAGAAAAATGGAGCTGAGTGTATGAAACTGTTTTATCACCTAGAGTAGCATGTATTATTTAGAAATAAGGTGAAATCTTGTAAGATGTTTGCTCACCAAGATGTCCTTGTAGACTTTCCTGTTTTTATGAAGCTCTTTTTATCTCTTCTGGGTCACTCTATCTCTCCTTTGTACTCCACACTAAATAATATTGTGCTGTCACAGTCAGATACACTGTTTTTTTGTCTGTCTCAAGGTTTGCCAGTGGATTGCAGGCAAGGTTACAGCAGCCTCTACTCCTTCCTCCTCCCCCGTTCCATGTCCGTCTCCATCTCCCTCATCAGGCTCACCTGTACTCAACTCTCATGGCAAAAACATGCCCTCTACTTCCTCCCAGGGTTCTGGATGCTGTTCTCAGTCAGAGCAAACAACCAACCTGAAATCCACCCCTAAACACACAGACATGGCAGAACTGGCAAAACACGTGAGAAAAGGCCAAATTACATAATTTACCCTCTGAAACATTGATTTACATCCATAAGTGAACTTTATTCTTTGTTTAAATATAATATTTTTTTTAAAAACTTTTAACAGGAAGCAGAAATAGAACATCGAACCCTTGCACTGAAACGTGAAGGTTTCTGGTCCCTAAAACGTCTGTCTCGTATAACCGAACCAGTTCGGCCAAAAGTTCATTGGGATTACCTCTGTGAGGAAATGCAGTGGCTCTCTGCAGACTTTGCACAAGAGAGGCGATGGAAAAGAGGAGTGGCCCGAAAGGTAAATGTTACATTCAGGCTATCCTATTTGAAACATGCTGTTTGTATTTTGAAAATCTCACCAGTCTGAAATCATTTTCAGGTAGTACGGATGGTGATGCGCCACCATGAGGAGTTGAGGCAGAAGGAAGAGAGAGCGAAACGTGAGGAGCAGGCCAAGCTGAGGAGAGTTGCTTCTTCTATTGCCAAGGAGGTCCGTGCCTTCTGGAGCAGCGTTGAGAAGGTGACTTTTATTGTTGTTGTTTTGTTTTATTGTACTAAAGAATGTAAATGATTCACACTTTAACTGTTTCCCGCCCGTTGCTGTACACAGGTGGTCCAGTATAAACAACAGTCCAGACTGGAGGAGAAGCGGAAGAAGGCCCTAGATCTCCAGCTGGATTTCATTGTGGGTCAGACAGAGCGTTATTCTGACTTGTTGAGTCAGTCCCTGCATGCCGCTCCTGAACACAGTTCAGACACTGCAGCTGTCTCAAAAGAACCCCAGCTGAATGCTGTCGATGAGGATGGTGAGGACTGACTGTTTTGTTTTACTGTGTTGTTGTTCAGATTAAGTATCTTGGTAGTGAATTAACTAGGGCTGTCCCCTAATAGGCGACTAAACGATAGTCTTTGAGAAGAGGCCTAGTCAACCAAAATTTGTTTTGTGAATGTATGAGATCAGTTCCACAGAGAGACTGATATGGTTTAAATGCAATCTTCATTTTTAACAGTATTTAATGTTGCATTCAAAACCTAGCAAACATGGTATTTCTTTACTATATTAAGCTTGTGCTATTTTGGTTTGATATTTTATGTAATGCAATGGTAGTCGTAAAAAAAAAAAAACATGGCTCAAGTGTCCAAATTGTGTGAGGCCACTGCACACATAAAGATTATGCTTTAATAAATTTAGTGAATTCGTTTTTGTTTGCAGTATGGTTTGATATGTTTTGACCACAATTAAGAAAATAATTTTTTACACTTTAAGTTAGTTCATAAATTGTCCCTTTTCTGCTGCAGATAGAGACTTTGAACCAACTTGTGAGGAGGAGGATGATGAAGAGACCATAGAGGTAGAGGAGCAGCAAGAGGGAAATGATGCAGAGACACAAAGGCGAGAGATAGAGTTACTGAGGGAGGAGGGCACCCTGCCTTTGGACCAGCTACTCAGCACTTTAACTCTCCCCCAGGTACAGCAATCTCCCAGGATCAACTCCAACACTCATTGGTCACATGCACTTTAGTTAAAGGTGTAGTTTACCCAAAAATGAAAATGATCCCATAATTGACTCACCCTCAAGCCATCCAAGGTTTATTTGATTTTATTCTTTCAGCCAATCTAACACAATCTGAGTTATATAAAAAAATATCCTGGCTCTTCCAGGCTTTATAATGGGAGTGAATGGTTTCTTAGAAGTTTCTTTTGAAACCCAAAAAAGTACATACATCCATCATAAAAGTAATCCATACGGCTCCAGGGAGTTAATAAAGGCCTTCTGAAGCGAAGCGATGTGTTTTTGTATAAAAATAAATAAATCCATATTTATAACTTTATAAACTATAATCTCTGGCTTCGGTAATGGCCGTACGTGAGTATAGTTCTGGCGGAAGAGTGAAATCTAATCCGACGCACTGTCGAACGCAGAAGCACAAAGGATAGAGCAGAGCAAAACAAAACACCGGTCATGAATTAGAAGCCTACATTTTTAAAAAAAAAAATCTACTTCTACATCTTAAGTCGGGTCAGAGGTCACTCTTCTACCAGAACTTGATTAACATACAGCCATTGCCAAAAGCCACTGATTATAAATTATAAAGTTATAAATATGGATGTTTCTTTAATAAAAATGCATCGCTTTGCTTCAGAAGTCCTTTTTTTTAACCCTTTGGAGGTGTATGGATTACTTCAATGATGGATGGATGTGCCTTTTTTGGGCTTCAAAATCTAAGGTACTATTCACTCCCATTATAAAGCTTGGAAGTGCCAGGATCATTTTTAATATAACTCAGATTGTGTTTGGCTGAAGGAAGAAAGTCATATACACTAGGATGACTTGAGGGTGAGTAAATTATGGGATAATTTCACTGATCTATATAAATGACTGGATTGCTCATTGTGTTCTAAACTGCCATCAAACTGCTGCTCCCAATGAGCTGGATGGCGCCTTGCATGGCTGACACCGCCGTCGGTGTGTGAGTGGGTAAATGTGAGGCAATGTAAAGCGCTTTGGTGGCCATTGGGTCTGTGAAAACGCTATGTAAATGCAGTCCATTTACCATCAGGCGGTGAAGCCACCAGAAGTGTTCATGCAGCCATCTTACTATTCCCTACCAAAATTGATTTACAGCCAAAACATTGACCTGACATCACCCAATTTGCAGCGTCTCAGTCTCATAGGATTAGTTTTACGATATATGCATGTACAAATTAATTGTTACTTCAGATGTTATATGTAATGTTTATCGTCTTTTCTGAGAGGATAAGTGTGGGTATGTCTACTGCACACTTCTGACACAGGTAACCGACCTAACACAAAAATATATTTATTTATAATTATTAGGGCCGGGACTTTAACGCGTTAATTAAGATTAATTAATTACAGACTTTAACGCGTTAATTAACGCGATAACTGATTTTAATCGCTTATTTTTGCACCGCAGAACTTTCTCACTGAATGAATAACATTCTCATTTTCCACTAGATATTTTCCTATATCTCATCAGCAATTGTGATGTCGGCCCGCTCTGCAGCAGCTGACCACTAAGGAGCGAATGTACAGTGAAGTGACAACTGCCAGATTCAAACTGTGCTTTCGCGCTGTGGCTGAGCCAAAGACGGACACGCTCAGCGCTTGTCATAGGCGATCACAACTGTTCAGTGTTTTTAACCACATAATGTTTATTTTAGGTTTTAGACATTTACATATAATTTATAGCAAAACAACACATTTATAGTTTGTAAAATACACAATGGTGTCTATGGAAGCAGCAATAACAACCCAAGAAAATATATTTGCCGACGGTTTTTATTCATATATCAGACACACAGTGTAAATAACTATAAAGTCAACTCTCTACTCCCAGTTCACCGGCCACTTACTTTCATGTATTTCGGGAGAAACTGATGAATTCACGCGCTGTAATAAATCCAACAGAGACAGGAATCTCTGAATTGCAGCCCAAACACGGCGCCCATCTCACGTTACAGATCAAGATAATTTATAAAGATTTTTTAAACAACAAAACAAACTCACTTACACATATTTGAGAATCGGAAAAGAAAAAAAGTTGATGACATGGTAAGCAAGTTTTTTAATATTTAAAAATACATCTGTCATGCAGCGCTATTTTGGCTGTGGTGAATCACGTGCCAAGCCTGACGCGTCATGACGGAAACCTTTTTTAACTTAAAAAAAAACAGTTTACAGAAGGTAAACTTCCTACCTATAGGCTACATGAATTTCTAAAATGTAGGCCTACTATATTTCTAAATATGCTATTGCTACATTTAATGGCAAAAATTGCACTGGTCTGCTGGACTTGGTTGAACAAAAATAAAAAATATTTTGTTGCTTAAGCTTATGTATTCAGTCATTATTCAATGGCATACTAAAAATCCATGTGAAAAAAATGACTTCACACTGCTCTCAGGTCAAATATTTATGCGATTAAAATGCGATTAATTTCGATTAATTAATTACAAAGCCTCTAATTAATTAGATAATTTTTTTTAATCGAGTACCGGCCCTAATAATTATTAGTGCTGCACGATTAATCATATCGCAATCGCGATGTCAAGCCTATGCGATTATATGACACAAAATGTCGCGATTTTATATGAAATAAACAAATTAGGGCTATTAACGCACCATCTGTTATTTTTCGCCATCCTTTGGCTAGTGTAACATGATCCCGCTCTTATTCGTGCGAAAACCATTCTTGCACGAGCACGACTAGTCAAGAGAGCGCGCTCTCTGTGAATGTCCTGACTGTGACACACAAAAAGACGCGTGCGGCCAGTGTCATGCGCATGCACAGACCGCGCGCCAGAATACAGTTCTCTTTCGCACTTGAACGAACAATAAAACACAATTATGCCAAAATATCGTTTTGTCGAGTAACTTCATAACATAAGAGCAGTCTTATGATGGACGTAAAAAGTTGTGAGAGAATGAGGCGCGTGTGAGATCCGTGTCTCTGTCAACAACAGCGGCTGCTCTTAAAATGCCAGCATCCAATAATGCTCTGTCAGTAAAGTTAATCAAAGGGGACAGAGAAAATTACTCGGTCGTGATCTTGATTAAATAACTTTTGTAGCTTTAATAAGGATTAGGGCCTAGTCTATATATAATTTATGCAAACTGTTTGATAACTTTATTAAATTTCTGTATATGTCCTACCTTGGAAATTGTTTTGAAGTTTACTTCAATTAAAAGCTGTTATATTTTTTGAAGCCTAAAATGTTTTAAAAAAATTCATAGCTTTCACTTGTAATGACAGAATCACTGTAATGTTGGATGGCTATAATTAATGTAATTTTTATCCAGACATCAATGGTTTATTGATCATTAAAGGTGTTATTAATCATTTAGTTGTTGTTGCTAGTTTGACTATCGATTAATCATTAATATTTTTATATTAAAATGTATATAGCATTTTTTTTTTTTTTTAAGTACAAAAATACAGCGTGTTTTTCCTCTGAGATCTTTATTACAAGAAGATCAACTTGTGGCAGTTAAACTGGGCGTTAGGCTAAACTTGAAGATATAGCCTAGGCTATGCGCTGCAGTGCTCTAAAGCAGCGGAACCTGCAGCTGCAAGCCGGCGTTCTTAAAGACCCTCGATTGTTCCAAAATAATAAATAATTTAAAAAAGAGTCATGTTAAATAGGGCTGTAACGATACGTGATATAAAACCGAAATCGCGAATCCAAGTACCTGTGTCGCGGTGTGAGAAGGCTGAATCACGACACACCCCTTCCAACTCCCAGAGTTATCCTTCCCGTCCAGATCCAATGCTACCACATCTTTACATTACTATTTGAAGTTAACATTATAAAATACGTAGTAGACCTACACCACAAAAATAGTTGAATGGTTTTCTTGTTCGCATTTATGAGTAAAAAACAATGTTACGGATGTGACAAGCTCTGAAAGCGGCACTAAAAGACTGCTTTAAAACTTTCACAGAGACCTCAAACAGAAAGCACGAAGCCTTTCTTTAAAGTGAATTTCGTTTTGTATTAATTGTATCTTAATTTTAATCAATGTTTCATCAACAAATTGCCTGGATTTAATAAATAATAAATAAACATATAGAATAAGATAATCACGACACAGAGGCGCTGGCGCCATGAACTGCAGCTCGTCTCATAAATTAACCGGATCTCAGCATAGCCTTCTTGCCTCACAGACCTGAGAAATGTATATATTATCTACAGAACGCTTGAAATATCTACTTTTAAACAGAACAATTCACGAAAGAAAACTATGTAATCCGTATGATTACATCCGCGTTCACTATACTGTGAAGATCGTGAGTCAGCATCGTCAACTTCATTTTTGCAGCCGACATAGAAAACACTTGTTTATTAAACAATTAAAATGTATCCTTGCTATATTTTACATATTCATAATCATTACTTTAGGTGCTTTATTGGCAGCACCACAGTTACACACATGAACGCGTCACATCACTGCATCAGCACCGAAAACATGGATATGTTTTTAGACAATAATCGCACAACCTATTCGATATTCTATTATTAAATAGGCCTACTCAGTGACTCATCCCAACCAAATATTAAACATTTTTTTACTTGTAAGCGTTCATGTGACTACCTTTCCATGTGAGGCGAGCTAGTCTGTTATTACTCACATACAACTTCTGCACCAGTCTACTGATTTTTGTTGAGAAAGATAAGCATGTTGACATGATCTGGGGTCAGACGCGACCGCAACCTGGTGACCGTCAGTCCAGCCGCCGGAAACACCCGCTCTGAGGGGGCTGACGTTGCCGCGATGCAGTTACCTCCACGCTAACTTGGCCAGCCCGGGCCGTGACCTCTTCGTGATTCTTCTTTATAAATCAAAACGGAAACTCGCAGGTAACTTAATTTGTAGGAACTAAATTTTTAATTGCTGCCACACAGTGAAATTCATTTCATGTTCGTCGATAACAAATTAACGTGATCATCGAAATTCTTAATGATCAATAATCGATCGTCGATTAATCATGCCCATCCCTATTGCTACATGCCATGGGATTAATCAATGCATGCTGATGAATAGTGGTCTTAATCTGCATACCCTAGTTTTGCACTGATGTAAAAAGACTGACAGTGACACAAGACAATGCATGGATTAGCCTCGTATCACAACCATGGGTACTGTCTTAGCCATTGCTGCTGGAAGTAGTGCCTTTTTCTTTTTCCTTTGCTCACTCGGTTCCTCCCTGTCCGCACCTGTGCTCTTGTCATCAGATGTGTCTGTGTGCTGGCTCGTTGGCTCGTCCTTTCCACCAGCATCCTTGACCTCCACACTTTGTTTTTTAAAGTATTCAGCAATTGACCTTATAATTTTTATGACTTCATTCCTGAATTCCTAATTTGCACGTTTCACCATCAGTGTGCAATGCGCGTGACGTGTACGTTCGTTAATAAATAAACTGCAAGTGTCTTGTGGAAGAAGATTGTAGCCGGAGCTACTTCTCTCTGTTAATGTCTATGGCGAGTCACGCAGGCACTGGGCAACTCCGCAGCCGAGCCGACCCCGGGATAAAATAGTCAATATAAACACTTATTATAGGCGTACCGTAGTGATTCAGGATAAGTCAAAAACACGATTTGTAAAATGGATTCATGATGTACTCGTTCATTTTGGACATAAGTTACGGACTGCAGCAGCTGCTGATACAGCGGCGTTCTGTTGTGCATGCGTCAATTTAACTGAGTAGTACATGACCATGCACTCGCACAAATTGCGACCACATAAAATTTTAACTCACATTCTCAAAAAATGGTTGCAGTCTGGAACCCTGTATGAACATACCTTTTTAATAAGCGGGGGAAATTCCCAACTTTAAACAAATAACCATTTACAGGCTCAGGTAATTGGTGTTATCAGATATAAAAATTGTGTCTTTTTAGGGAATGTTTCTCAGTAAAATCATATAATTTCCTATTAATTCAATAAAACGCGTGAGCTTACTAGCAAATACCAATATGGCGGCGTGGTGGATTCCTTTTTATGATGTCATGAGCAACAAAATCAGTGGATAATTTTCATTTTGAGGTGAACTAACCCTTTAAATACTGTTTAAGGGTGTGTTCACACTTGACATATTTGGTTTGATTAAAACAAACCCTGGTGTGATTGCTCTGTTAGTGCAGTTTATTTGAATTTTTTCACTTCTCACATATTAAAATAGACTTATTTTTCCTTGCAAAGGTTGTTGAATCAGAAGAAGAGGCTTCAGATGCTTCATCTTCTGCAGTTGAAGATGAAGACAAAGAATTCAGTGCCAATGAAGAAGATGGTTAGTAGAGTTTTATTTAGATAGACATACACTTATCTTGGGAATCCTGTTGGTTTGGACAGAAAGATAAAACAGATATATAATTATTCTATGCTTTGCTTCAGCAAAAGATGAAGAAGACACTATTGCAGCCCAGGAAGTTATTGAAGGAGAGGGAGACCATGCAGAGGAACTGGATGACCTTGCTAAAGAGGGTAAATTAAATACTGAAATATATTTAAGTGTAGCACTAAATTTAAATACACACAACACGCTAATGTTCAAAAGTTTGGGGTCTGTACAAATTTTTTTTTAAAAATTGCTAAAGTCTCTTTTGCTCACCAATTCTGCATTTATTTGATCAAATACAGTAATATTGTGAAACAATTTAAAATTGTTTTCTCTTTTGATACATTTTAAAATGTAATTTATTCCTGTGATGGCAAAACTGAATTTTCAGCAGCCATTACTCCAGTCTTCATTGTCACATGATCCTTCAAAAATCATTTGAATGTGCTGATTTGGTTAGCGTTTTTAAAACAGTTGTGCTACTTCATATTTTTTGTAGAAACCATGGTAAAAAATTTTTTTTTCAGGATTCTTTGAATAGAAAGTTTAATCACATTTATTTTAAATAGAAATATTTTGAAACAAGCTTTTTCATCAGTTTCAATAACAGTATTGATTTCTTTTAAAAAGTCATACTCAACTCCAAACAAAGAGTGTTTCATTATGAATTTCTTGGTCATATTGTTACTTGTGGTTTCTTTATTTCACAGGGGAGATGAGCATGGAAGAGCTCTTAGAGAAGTACAGAGGAGCGTATGCCTCTGATTTTGAGGAGCCCTCAGCATCACCAGATTCCTCAGAAGAATCAGAGGGAACTGAGGAGGAAGCGGAGGAAGAGACGGAAGGAGAGGACAGTGCTGATGATAGTGGCTCCTCCTCAGGTGAGCTGAAATTTATGGTGATAGAACCACTGAATCTTATGGATTGTTGTATGAAGTGTCCAAATAAAGCACATCATCAGATTTTCCCACTGTGATCCACTCAATATTCAGGTTCCCAAGCGGCTGTAGACAGTGACGAAGAAGAGGTGGATGAGGACGTGCAGGAGAATGATGATGATGATGATGGTGGTGAGGGAATGGAGGTTCTGCTAAGAGAGGGAGACCATAGTCCCACTGTCACGACATCTCCCCGACCTAAGAAAGAAATCAGCCACATTGCTGCTACTGCTGAAAGCCTTCAACCTAAGGGATATACACTCGCAACAACAAAGGTAACAACATAAATCCTCAGAAACACTGGCTGAAGAACACCGTTTCTGTTTATCATTAACTGCAGTTGTTTGTTTTCTTTTTAATATAAGGTCAAAACACCGATTCCATTTCTTCTTCATGGTACTTTGCGTGAGTACCAGCACATTGGACTGGACTGGTTAGTCACCATGAATGAGAAGAAACTCAATGGCATACTTGCAGATGAAATGGGACTTGGCAAAACCATCCAAACCATCGCTCTGTTAGCTCATCTAGCTTGTGTAAAGGGTAAAAAGTCCACATAAATACATATTTCTCTATGATGTTTTTTGAAAATATAGTCGATTATATGCAGTTCGACAAACATTTTCTCTATTTCTCTTACAGGTAACTGGGGTCCGCATTTGATCATTGTGCCCACCAGTGTAATGCTCAACTGGGAGATGGAGTTGAAGCGTTGGTGCCCAGGGTTCAAAATCCTCACCTACTATGGCAGCCAGAAGGAGCGCAAACTCAAGCGACAAGTAATGAATACAATAATGAGCATATTTAATACAAATTAAGATCTTTTAAAAACACCCAAAAAAACACCTTACAAAACACTCTAAAGCAATTATTGTTCATTTAGCCTTTAAATCCTTGTGATTTTAGAATTGTTTTTTCTCTTTTTATAATTTCTCAGGGCTGGACTAAACCCAATGCTTTCCATGTTTGCATCACCTCGTATAAGCTAGTACTGCAAGATCATCAGGCTTTTAGACGCAAGTCTTGGAGGTACCTCATTCTGGATGAAGCCCAGAACATCAAGAACTTTAAGTCTCAGCGCTGGCAAAGCTTGCTCAACTTTAACAGGTACTTGTATACAGTCGTTTCTATAATTCACTTGATAATTTATCGCTACAGGTCCCATTCTAACTTTAATTTCTTTACATTTGTAGTGTAAAGCCCATTTAATTATGAAAATATTTTAAGTGTTTATTTACTATTTTTCCTCTCAATTCTCTGTCTTCCATGCAGTCAAAGGCGATTGTTACTCACAGGTACCCCTCTCCAGAACAGTCTAATGGAGCTTTGGTCTCTTATGCACTTTCTCATGCCTCACGTTTTCCAGTCCCACCGTGAGTTCAAGGAGTGGTTTTCAAACCCGCTCACTGGCATGATTGAAGGGAGCCAGGAGTACAACGAGGGCTTGATCAAACGACTTCACAAGGTAGTACCAGTTTATCAATTGTGTTTTATTTGATCTATTCAATTTATGGATGTAGCACAAACACAGGCAAAGTTCATAAGAGAAGCATGGGAACTGTTTATTTATAAAATTACAGGAGAAACATTTATGCATTTGGCTTTACATAAGCTTCCTTCATCTCCCTCTCTTTCTAGGTGCTACGACCCTTTCTCCTGCGAAGAATAAAAGCAGATGTGGAGAAACAAATGCCCAAAAAATATGAGCATGTTGTGCGCTGTCGACTCTCAAAAAGACAGCGTTTTCTCTATGATGACTTCATGGCCCAGGCCTCGTGAGTAACCAGGGCAAGCAGACATGGGTTGGGTTGAGGAAGATACTTTGAAGCTCTTTGAATTGATTGGCTAATTTTGTGCATACTTTAGATGGTATGTTTTTTTTTCTTATTGTTTGTCTTTTTTTTTTTTGCCCATATACCCCCAGGACACGAGAGACTTTAGCCAGTGGTCATTTCATGTCTGTCATCAACATCCTGATGCAGCTGCGGAAAGTGTGTAATCACCCTAACCTGTTTGATCCAAGGCCCATACATTCTCCCTTCATCACAAAGGCCATCGTCTATTCTACTGCTTCACTGGTTCAGCGGGCTCTTGAGACCTCACCATTTGAGGTAAATAGTTATAGACCAGAAATTACTAAACCTTCACTATCCTCTAATTTTGCTTGTTTATCTATAATAGGTGTGTCCAGTCCTGCTTCTGGAGGGCCAATGTTTTGCTGAGTTTAGCTCCGACCTGCCCCAACACATTTGCATCAAAGTTAATAGTAATCCTCAAGACAGTGGCTGTATTTGAAATCTCACTCTATACTAGGACTCCACGATACTGGGGAAATATTGCGATAACGATATTTCTTGCGATATAACATTTCTCTAGAGAAATGCTGTTTTTATTAAGCTTTTTTTATTATTATATTTGTAATGATCATACTAAAATAAACAGGTAAAAGATATTCTTCTGATCTTCAGGAGTTATATCTAAGGAGTTACACTGTCTGTGAGACTGTTATTGTTACATGGCATTTCGTTAGCAGTTTTGGTTGATTTGGGCTTACACATTTTGAAGTCTTCATATAGCTCCCTGAGGTTGTGTTCCAGATGACTGTGGAGATTAGTATTTTCTCTCGACGTGGCCACAATTTTTCAGCACGACTTAGTGACACCGTCACTAATGTTCACATATCGCATTATTTGCCCGTGCAAATTCATTATTTCAAATGTAGGCCGTGGCAAGATAAAAACATCTCATCGCAAGCATAGCCAACAGATCATGTGACAAAAACCAACCGATCAGCTTCAACCTTTCCGTAACAACATCGTAAGCTCGGCCGAACAGCTGATCATAGCTGTACAGGGCAGGTTTTTATTTCTCGTCTCAATAATATGTATCTAGTAGTAAAGCTAATGCAAGGGCTAGAAATCAATTAATCCTTTGCTGATACTTCCTCGTCATCATAGAGAGCGCAGTTCATGGTTGCATAGCAACGACAGATGCCACTGGAGCGCAAGCGCTTGGAGAAAGCAGCCCGGCCGGGCTTTCCACGCTTTTTTAGAAGCGATATGTGAACGGCCCCTTACACAGTACCTGCATTTGTGACACGTCTTCTCTCTTGAAGCCAAAATACTGCCATATATTTCAGACGTAAAGTTCTTTTTAGGCACAAGTTCTTCGCTTTTGTCATTTTTCCTTGCTTCTCTACTCCCACCATTAGTTTTTATTTTCCGCTCTCTTCTCTGAGCCACTAGGTTCCCCTTTGGGCCCGGTCTAGCCAATAGCATAATAGCACCTACTGGGGAGGCGGGTATTAAGAAAGTAACTTAGGCTCCATCTGATTGATCAAATTTGGATAAACAACCTATGCATGCAACACACAAATGCTTGGCACATAAAATAAATGTAATTTATCGCACCTCTCTGCGATACGGATATCGCATATACTATTATCGCGATAACGATAGTTTTTCGATATATTGTGCATCCTTACTCTATACCCAAATGTAGTGCACTATTTGAGGGGACAGCCATCTGTAGTGCTGTCCAAAACCATGGCTAATCCCACGAAGCACCTCAATAACAAGTGTATAACTGATGTACCTTCAAATGGCTAGCCGCTAGAAAATGCCCATGCACTGTGAGTGTTGCACATTAAAGATGCATTCACACCATGTTGTAATTACTGCAATTATGTGATTTCAACTTGTAACAAGCTTTCACATCCTCGTAGAGCTTGTAATTTCAGTTTGTAAGATGGGAATTGTCTGAGAGCTCCCACTTGTACCATGTGACTGGTGTATCACCTGACCGCTGCAGATTAATTTAGGCATTGATAGTGGTGCCATAAAAACTCATAATTTCCAGTCCGAGGACGTGAATTGCTCCGAATGTAACGTCACATGTTGTCATTTTGAGACTACGGTAATTACGACATTGACTTAATTTTTTTGTCATAATTTCCCATGTCTTTCCAGGAGATGCCACCCATTGGCATTTCTGGTACACAGTGTCGCTTTCATTCCCTCATTCAGTGGACTGTATTAGTAGAATAATGTAGGGAATAGTGAATGAGGTAATATGGGGCATTTTTGGATACAGCCTTGATTAGCTGGTTCAGGTGTGTTTAATTGGGATTAGAACTAAACTAAATACGCAGTATGGTGGAGCAGGACACCTGTGATCTGATTCTGAACCCTTTATTTTTTCTTCTGTCTTCGTACAGGGGTGGGCAGTATTCCCCAAATTACAATGTTTTGTGAAAAGCACTATACAAATAAACATGTTTTTTTTTTTTTCATCTTGACTTTATTTGGGATTCTTCGAGCTCTGTATTTTCACATTCTTCCATGTTTTTTTCCATCATTCCCATTTGTAAATAATGATGAAGTAGCCCTGTCCATTGATCACATTAATGTATAGCTAAGGTGGTATGAATGGTAAAATCTTTATCGGTTTCTACACATTTCTGTGTTTTGAAAACTTTTAAAGTCATGTTTGTGTTTCTTTTTTCTTTTCTGAACCCTCAGTGAAGGTTCATTAAAAAAAATTATATTCTTTTCAAAGCGCTGTGACATGTCCATATTTGACCTGGTTGGCCTGGAGCAGCGCGTGTCTCGATACCAGGCAGATGTTTTCCTGCCTCAGAGGAAAGTGACACATCAGCTTATTCAGGAAATCATGGAGTCCCCTGACCCTGCTCCGAGACCGAAGCCTGTTCGCATGAAGGTCAACAGGTATGTTGTTTAAAATAGTTAAGCACACAATTCTGATTTATATATTCACTTGAGTTTTTTTTTAAAGACTTGTTTTGTGTTTTTGTTCGTATCTTTTAATAAAGTTTTGGCATGTGCTTGCTTCTCTGTAGGATGCTCCAGCCTCTTCCTAAGTCTGATGGGCGTTCAGCAGTGAACAGCCCTCGGTCAGCGTGTCCTTCCACCACCACAGTTCAAACTCCAAAGCCTCTAATCACAGAGGTTACCCCTTCACAAGCTCCCTCCCAGCCAACACCTCAAGGTCAGCTCAAGGGTCCAAGCCTCACATCCTTATCAGCAAGTGTCTTTCTTGTAAGGGTGTAATCGGGAAGAGAATAACATTTTACTCTCTTTTCAGTTTGTCCTGTTACTCCTGTCACTACACTAAGAGCTCCAGTGGCTCCTAGTAGCATCCCTTCTGCACCTGCAGTCAGGCCGCCAGCCCCCCAGCCAGTGACTGTGCGTCCCTCAGCACCCTCCAGCATCACGACTGTGTCCGCTCCTCCTCAACCACCAAGCAACATTATGACTCAAAGGGTCCTGCTCAGTCCAGATATGCAGGCTCGTTTGCCATGTAAGTTAATTGCATAACACTTGTTTCACTTCATTGTTTATCGCCATGAAACAATAGTTGCACATAGTTAAATTATTTTCTTTTATCTACCACGTGTACAGCCGGTGAAGTTGTAAGTATCGCTCAGCTGGCCTCCCTGGCAGGCCGACCAGTGTCGTCCTCTCAGGGCAGTAAACCAGTAACCTTCCAGCTACAGGGCAACAAGCTCACACTCTCTGGGACTCCGCTGCACCAGGTCCCTGTTCCACAGCCACGACCCATCCAAGGTATCCACTGTCTTCCACATAAATAAAAAAAATAAAAAAAATCTGCTTGTGGAAATAATCCACTGCCTGCTTTGGATAGGTTTCGCTTTTCCTGCACGCCTTCAGTCTTTCTGTGAGTGTATGGTGTAGCCTAACACTTTCTTCTGTGGTTGTGCCCTTTAGGAAATGTAATGCATCTGGTTTCCAGTAGTGGGCAGCACCACCTTATTAGTCAGCCAGCTCAGGTGGCAGTTCTTCACACAGTTAGTCAGACAGGTAGCAGCTCAGCAAATCCCTACCCAGCCAGCACAACCCCAACCTGCTCTGGACTAGCATTACCTTTCACCGCTACTCAAGGTATTGGTGTTGTCCTTGAGTTCCTTCTTGTTTGGGTACAGCCTGTATCCTGGGTACCAAACTACCTGTTACTCAGCAGAGCATGTGCATGGGTATTCTGGCACTGGTTCTTTTTTTCTAACTGCATGTGACATCTTATTTGGATGGTTTGTTGGCTACTTAATAAGTCCGGTTGAATTAAGTATTTAAAATTTAAAAAGGATAACTGCAAACAACACTGCGAATATTAATTCAAATGTTGCAGACGGTACATGAGGTTTGAAATGGTTTAGTGTTTTGCATTTTTATTTATTTGTTCATTATTTGATGTAGTTAGTGGATTAAATTGTTCTCATTTCAGAATTTTTCTTTTTTGAATTTTTTTGTTGTTTATTCTGTTCCTTTAAGTCTAATGTATGCAGGTTAAATGTATGAAGTTGTAATTGTTCATTCTTCTATAGAGTTAAAAGACTAAAGAAAGTTTGTGGTCAGAATAGTTTTTTCTTTTGGGAGAAATTAATATTTTGTTCAGCAAGGATGCATTAAATTTGCATTAAAGTGACAGTAAAGACATTTATAATGTTGCAAAGGATTTTTATTTAAAATAAATCTTTTCTATTTTCTATTCATCTTCTTTCTACTTTCTATTAATCAAAAAAATCCTGAAAGAAATGTATCATTGTTTCCAGCCATATTAAGAAGCAGTTTCTCAACATTTTTAATAATTAGAAATATTTATTGAGCACCATGTTAAGCATATTGGGATCATGTGACACTGAAGTCTGTTGTTTTTATCTAAATAAATGCAGCTTTAAGCATAGGAAAACTTTAAAAAAATCATACTGACCCCTAAACTTTTGAGCAGTAATGTATTTGATAAATGCAAGACGTTGAATTGATAGCTCTGCTACTGTAATCAATAGTCTGGTGCCCAGTCTAACTGAACTTTCTTTCCAGGCGAAATACTTGTGTAGTTAGTAAACTCTCTTTCGCTCTCTATTTTTAATTCCAGTCCCAACATCCATGGTAAGTGGACCCGGAATTGTAAAGATTGTTGTACGACAGGCACCAAGTAAAGAAGGAGGGTCAATACCTACTCTGGCCGTGCCTCCTTCTCCTCGTCCTGCTCCTCCTCAGTCGGTCACCCTTCACCCACATGGCACTCCAAGCCCTGTTCTTAGAGCATCCGTTGCTTCACAGCCTCCTCACCGACCTCCGGTTTATGCTGCTCCACCCCGTACTGTTGCTTCCTCCCAGACTCCACCCACTCGTCCTGTGCTGAGAGTAGTAGGACCAGCACCAGCACCACCAGCCCCAGAAGCACCAGGTAAGTTGAGCCCATATGTGGTTTTGAGAATTTACTTGACAGAAGTTTAAGCAGTATATTAAGGAAAAAAAGATTATTAAGGAAAATAATTATGCCTTCTATACTCTGTACTTTTCAGTTATGAAGGCAAATTCATCATCAGTACGTGAGGACAGTAATAATGATGTGATAACTTTGCACATGAGCACTCCTAAGCCTACATCCTCATCTCAGAGTAGTGGGTCAACATCTAAGCGTCTCCGCATTCAGCCGCCGCCACCACCACGTTCCCCCTTCTATGTGGTAAGAAATGGAGTGTTAATCTTACATTGATTGATTGATTGATTAATTTAACTCAAAAGGGAGCATAACGCTGTTTCTACTTTAAATCTCAGTTTAATGACAACCCACATCTTGAGTGTGTAATATTTTGCAAATATAGATGCTTCTTAATGCAAGCATCAGTAACTACATCATAATGCATTTAGGTAAATTTTCTGTACCAGGGCTCCAGACTGCGACCAAATGGTTGCGTTTTTGCGACCATTTTTTTGGCCGGTGCGACCAAATTTAGTTATAGGTCACGCTGGTGCAACCACAACATTGCCCAGCAGCGAATGGCAATCAAAATGAAAGCAAATCACCAACAATCACCATGGATTTAATGTAGTAACACTAACCGTAACTACACATCTTTTTCCAGCCCTTCAAAATTATAATATCATATTTATGTTATTTTTATGTGATGAGCAAAACATTTTTTGTTCTTCCTTCAAGGATTGTCCCCATTTATAAAACTAAAAGTTTCAAATTCATATAAACTCATATAAAAATATAGAAAAGATTAAATTACCATTGTAAACAGTAGGTAGATGACACTTATTGGATATTTTCAGTCCCTAATATATATTTTTTTCACTCGTTTTGCTTTTGAATTAATATTAAGACATTATGAATGATAATAATTAAAGTTAGTAAGCTCAGTGCTTTATTGTCAGCCCCGCAATGCTACCAAATACTTTCTGTAGAACTCAGTGGCTATGGTGCTGCTGCCCTCAAATGTTAATCTGGAGCCCCTGTGAACTTAAAATAAAACTGTATATTGTAATTTCTGTATGTTAAGTCTATTTATTATCAAAGCATTTGTCAGTGATACAGATATTTTGGGGGGGAAATGTGAATAATTACATTGCAAGCTGATTTAAGGTGTGCCCCTAAATTTTCTGCTTGCACTCTTAGTAAAAAAAATTTTGTCTGGAGCCCTGTGTACCCTTATTCTTGGTATAAAAATTTGGTGACCTATTAGTTTGTCTGTTTTTGTTGCTCATACTTACTTGTTTCTTTGGTTCTGACAGTCATGGCTTGCAGACAGGCGAAAGGCTCAGCGAGACGACAGAATCTCTCAAATCATGCGCATCAATGAGCTGCACTGCAGTGCTAAGCCTGTGTATGGCCGTGAGGTGCTGGACTTTCTAACCTTCCTCCCAGGCTATTGTCCATCTCCGCCACGTCCTGTTGTAAACAACTGGAGCTACTCGGGTTATAGCTCCTGCCTCACTGCTCAGTCACACGATATCAGTAGTATTTTGGAAAAGAGCAAAGTCCTGAAGGAAGCCATCAACAACTCAGAGGACAAGCTTCAACTTCTCTCTGAGGTCATAGAGAGGTATAGCTCACAAACATACATAAAGCACTAAACTTTTGTTTGATTTAGAAATGAAGTATAAAAATTGCATGTGAAAATAATAGTGTCACACTGCGTTTAAATGTGTGCCCTCGTTCCACAGGTTCACTTTTGTCATTCCTCCAGTAGAGGCAAAGCCTATCACCATGCACAGCTGCCACCCACCTCCCTCCCTCAGACACCAGCAATCTCTTTTCTCCTCTGTTTTATCTTCCCGTCTCTCCCCGCTTACACACACGCTCCATCGCATCCAGTGTAACATGAGGACACATTTCCCTGACTTAAGGCTTATTCAGTATGACTGTGGTAAGTACTGGGAACCCAGAGTGCATTTTAGTATTTCATTGTACTTAAAGGGATAGTTCACCCAAAAAAGAAAATTCTGTCAGTAATTAGTCACCCTCATGTTGTTCTAATCCCGTAAGACTTTCGTTCATCTTCAGGACACAAATTAAGATATTTTTTATTAAATCTGAGAGCTGGATCACTCCTCCATAGGCTTCTATGGGATTGAAACTTGCCGGCTCAGAAAAGTTATTAAATTGACCTTTTAAATTGACCATGTTTATACGTAATAAACATATAAAATGTGTGTTGTACCAAAAATACAAAAATAAATAGGCATAAATGTTTTGTGGCTGTTTATCTGTGTTTAGGTAAGCTGCAGACACTCCACCTCCTACTTAGAAAGTTGAAGGCAGGAGGGCACAGAGTCCTCATCTTCACTCAGATGACACGTATGCTAGATATACTTGAGCAGTTCCTCAACTACCATGGGCACATCTACCTGCGGTTGGATGGAAGTACACGTGTAGAACAGAGACAGGTGAAGTACTCGAATTGTGTATTTGTGAACTTGACTTGGGCGAGCAGAACAAATAATGTGTTTTGTCTCTCAGCTGTGACATTATTGGAATGTTTTTCTACCATTCAGGCTCTGATGGAGCGCTTCAATGCAGACCGTCGCATATTCTGCTTCATCCTGTCCACCCGCAGTGGAGGTGTAGGTGTTAACCTGACTGGGGCAGATACAGTGGTGTTTTATGATAGTGATTGGAACCCAACCATGGATGCCCAAGCTCAGGACCGGTGCCACAGAATTGGACAAACAAGAGATGTCCACATCTATAGGTAAAGGCAAAACTTGTTGTTTTTTACATACAGGACCAACTTTTGTTCCTTTTTAAATAAAAAAATGATTAACATTTTACAAGCATGTTTGACATTTTAAAATGTTATTTGTTTAGGCTAATCAGTGAACGCACAGTTGAAGAAAATATTCTGAAAAAAGCCAATCAAAAAAGGATGTTGGGAGATATGGCTATTGAAGGGGGAAACTTTACCACTGCCTTTTTTAAGGAGGTATGCTTTCATTTTAATGTAGTTTTCACAGTGAAATCCTAGATTGGAATAAACTTTAGAAGGATTGATTGCCCAAATCTCTTTCCCACAGCAAACTATCAGAGAGTTGTTTGATGTGTCAGAGGGAGAGAAGAAAGTGGCTGAACTGAGTGTGCCTCAGACAGATGATGATGAATCCGTCAATAAACAACACACCACCATTTTGGAACAGGTAATTTTAAATATATACATTTTGTGTATTTCATGTATTTGTTTGTTTCTAAGAAATGTATTCCTTTTTGTTACAAACATTGAACATTTTATTTTATGTGTTCTTTATACTAGGCCCTGTGTCGTGCTGAGGATGAAGAGGATATTGTGGCTGCATCTCAAGCCAAGGCTGAGCAGGTGGCTGAGCTTGCAGAGTTTAACGAGAACATCCCTCTGGATGATGGTGACAGCCGAGACCAGGAAGAAGAGGAGCTTTCCAAAGCTGAGCAGGAAATCAATGCCCTGGTTGAACAGGTAGTCATGATATTTATGCTTTTATTTATAGAATTAGAATTTACCTTTATCATAATGTGTTCCACTAAATTTCAAATATCCCTGTTCTTAACAGCTCACTCCCATAGAACGATATGCCATGAATTTCCTTGAGGCTTCCCTTGAAGATATTTGCAAAGAGGAGCTGAAGCAGGCAGAGGTAACAATTAAAACAATAACCAAGCTTTGATTACTTTCTGGTTGAATAAACTTTTTGCAGTCATACCCACAAGATTTATCTTTACTTTACAGGAGCAAGTTGAGGCTGCAAGGAAAGGGTTGGATCAAGCAAAGGAAGAAGGTTTGAAACTGCATCAGTCATCTGATAGTGATGAAGAGGATTCCATACCTCCCAGTACCGAGGAACCTACTCCAACCCGTCGCCCTCGCAAACACAAAGAGAAAGGTGCTCCTTCTACAAGGGTCAGTGGCAGGCTCAGAGGTACACCTGCTGACGATATACCCCTAACCCGGCTGTCGCCAGAAAGAGGCAGGAGGGGGGCATGGATGAACGCTGAGCGCAGTATAAGCCAAACCCCTGGGTCCACACAAAAGTCGCCCCAACACAGAGAAGTGCCTGAGAAGCTTCGCAGTGGTCCGCGCGGGCGAGGGACTCCCAAAGAATCTGAATCACTCATTTCATCAGAAAACCAGACAGTCCAAACCAACCAGCAGCTCTCAGATTCAACAACCTTGTCCCCTGCTATGCAGGGCTCAGTCCAAAAAATTAGAAATGTGCCATCCCCTCACCTGCAGCCCATCCCCCCATCAAGCTCTGTGCCTTCAGCTGCTGTATCTTCTGCAATAGACAGAAACAATTGTGGCCATCAGTCCTCCACTTCTGCTGCATGCAGAGAGGACAGTGAAGAGCAAGGGGGAGAGGTAGTGTCTGAAACTGTACAGTGTAGCAGGAGAGATAGGAGAGCATCTGCATCATCAGACTCCATCTGTTCTCCTGAACATCATTCTGAACAGGATGGTCAGCTCTCCCTTTCTCCTACTCTTGTGTCATCTAACTCTCGTTCACCACGAAAGCGGCAGTCTGCTGAAAGTGAAATTCTCAAGGGACTTCCAGAAGATTCTCTATCTGCCAAAGTCCTTCGAAAGCTTCCAGGTCGTCTAGTCACGGTGGTGGAAGAGAAAGAGCCCAAAAGGAGACGGAGGGGAATGAGTGGAAGTGGAGTAGCGCACAACGAGGGTTCATCAGAGGACTCTGAACAGGTAGAAACAGTTCAAGAACCAGCCATTCACTCATCTGATGGAGCAAGTCAAACTCTTAAAGACTCTCCTCCTATATCAGTCCCCACATCCTTAGCTTCTTCGTCACCAACACCACCACCACCTCCACCACCACGAGAGCAGGAACATGCCTCCTCTCCGTTACAGTATAGTCCAGGGAGAGGGAACCACCCCTGTTCCCCAACACACTATTCACCAGATATGCCTGTCCTACGGAACTTACCAGTGCGCCGAAGGCTTGAGACAGAGTCTAGAATGGCTGCACAGTTAGGAGAGCAATTTGTAGGAAGAGGTAGAGGGGTGGATCGGAGATCTGCTTTGTCACCAAAGAAACCAGAAACTAATTCAGACAAGGACAGTGCTGCTCAAAGTGACTCAAATGTCACCAATCTTAAATCAGTTAAGCGCAAGAGGGGCAGGCCACCTAAAACACCCCCAAGGGCACCAGAGCTGTCAGAAGACAAGAAACCAGTAACTCAGAAAAACAGTCCTGAGCGGAGTCCCCCTCACTCACCAAAACGGAAAAGGGGTCGTCCACGTAAAGATTCCACCACAACTACAAGCTCACCACCATCTTCTCCTTCTACAGGTGCTCCTTCCTCCCAAGAGCCTAATTTGTCAACGTCCAATGTTATGCCTGTGACTTTGTCTGCTGTAAGTAAAACTTCACCAATAAGCTCTCCAACACTCAACCCCACTTCATCCTCAAATGCTGCTGAATTGTCATCTTCTAAACCTGATTCAGAAACAAATCAATCCACTACTTCTGTTTTACTGTCCTCTATGCATAGAGACTCTCAAAATATGACCTTGTCTACATCAGAACATTGTGTAGACTCACAATGTGATACTCACAGCAGTCCAAACCCTGTAACTGCATGCAGTGACTCTAACACCAACACACTTAAAACTTCACCACACAAGATTTCTACTGCAGATGTCTCTCAGACTTGTACTGCTTCTTCCCTTACACTACAGCTTCCAAGTCCCCTCAGAGAGCCTCCCACTTGTACCCACTTGTCCCTCATCCATACAGAGGAACTTACCCAAATGCCTGTACATTCTAAGACCAGTGAAATCACAGCATTTTCAGAAGCTTCAGCTGCCTCAGTGACTGCTGTAGAAGCTGAGGAAAATTCACTCACAACTAACCAACAAATAGATAATTTGCAGTGCTCAAATACACCAACTCATGTCACTTCACAACCCTTGCACAGAAGCAGTACAACTGCAGACTCTTCACAAACCTTTGTAGAACCCATGTGCAATATAGCTACATCTCCTATTGCCACTCATCAGTCATCCACCCAACATTGTCCACCTGCTTTGACTTCTGGGATTGAGCCAGAATCATCTTCATCTAAATTAGAGGCACCAGAGGCTTCGGTTACACTGACTCTGTCAACAGTCCAACAGTCAACACCTAAGTCTGATCAAACTTCTGTTCCTACCTCGCAACTTCAAATTACAGCCATCGAAGCAGCAACAGATTCAGCACCTGTATCACACAAAATGTCTTCATCTTTACAATCTCCATCTACAGCTAATCAGACAAAATCAGATTCTCTGTCAACATTCAGTTATACAGATGCAGATTCTTCTCCATCCCAAAACATGCCAGTGGCTGATAATCATGAAGGCCAACATTCATCCAAGGATGAGGTTGTACCTGAGCAGGAGGAGGAGGTTGTAACTGAGCAGGAGGAGGAGGTTGTAACTGAGGAGACAGAGAAAATGGAAGTAGACTGTGTTGCTGAGGATAATGCAGGAGGAAATGATGGTGTTTTATCTCAGCCAAAAATAAATAAATTGGATAGTTTGCCAAAAGAGCAGACACCCAGTGCCTCTGGAATTGCCTCATCAAATTCGGACATTGATACTCATGATGCTCCCAAGAGTGATGGACCTGTTAAGCCATCAGAAGAGGAGAAAAGAGAGGACCGAGAGACCAGAACTTCTGCCAAAAAACGAAGCATTAGTAGACAAAGCAGCCAGGAGTCAGTTCGTTCCTCTTCCCCATCTTCTGTATCCTCCAGTGGTACAAGATCATCTCAGTCTAAAAAGGTTGGAGAGAGTAGGAGGCCTTCAAAAAGAAAACGGGATGATATAAAGTCTGAAAAGGGGAAACCTGAAGAAGGGTCTGACAGAAAGCACCAGTCCAACTCTTCCTCCTCATCTTCAGACTCTGAGGACTCTAATAGTATAAAAATATGTCTGACAAGATCAGCTCAAAAGAAATTGGAGAAAGATGGCACGATTGCTAAAAATTATGATAGCAGTAATAGACAAAGGGGGAGGTCAGACAAAAAGGGTCCAACCACCAACACCACAGAAGGGGAGTCCAGTGGTGAAACGTGTTCAAGAGCGACCCGGAAATCTGCTGGTCCACAATCCAATACTTTAGCTTCCCCAGAACCCGAGGTACTGGGCAAACGCTGCTCAGCCCTTAATGCTGCAGCCAAGCTCTTTGCAATGAGGGGAAGAGGACCAGACACACCCAGTCCTAGCCCTAAAAATAAGACTGCCGTACAGCAAAGCAGAGCACTGTCCTCTGAAAGAAGCAGTAAACCCAAGGGGAAAACAGGACAGGACTCTCCTAAGATGTCTAACAGTAAAGCAGAGAGTGGTAGGCAAACCCCCAATCAGACAACTGAATCACCACAGTCCTCCTCTTCTGCTCGATCCACTCGGCAGCGACCGGGCAGCCTGGTTCCCCCCTTGGAAACAGAAAGGGTTAAAAAAGAAGAAAAGAAAAAAGCATCTGATCAGAAGGAAGGTGAATATGAAAATAGAGAGACCAGGTCTTCAAGAGGTCATAGTGCCTGCAGTAGTATAAGCAGTGAAAGAGGAGCAGGCAGCAGTAGAAGTCGGAGTAGCAGCAACAGCAGTCAGCGCACCCACAGTCTAAGCTCGCAGAGTACAGAGCCTACCCGCTCCCGTTCCAGAGCAGCCTCCTCTGGTAGTGATACAGAGAGAGGCAAAAGTATTCGGCGGAAGAGCGATGGAGGCAGAGACAGGGAGAGCAGGAAAGAGAAGAGGTCCCAGAAGCATGACAAACCTGAACTGAGTGTCGGGTCCAGTGATGGGACTCCGGACAGGGTTCTCAGGAGTGTAGCTGCACTGGCAGCCGCTCAGGCACGTACTCCAGCTAGCAACACACGCTCTTCATCCACCCAACACCGGCACTCCAAGACGTGATATGGAGTGGAGAAATCATCTCTAGGTTTAAACAAGGAGTTAGATGACAATTTCAGCAAGGAGATAATGCAGATTTTATGGAGGAATGGGGATCAATTTTATTTAAGGCCATGGTTTAGCTGTGAGAGAAGACGGGGGGGGGGGGAAAGAGATCTGTTGCACATTGTAATTAGATCTGACCTCGACTTTGCCACTCAGCTATCTTAAGTCAAGCCATTTAATGTGTGGAAAGGGTCTGTAGATGCAGGACAATTATGAAGATCATTTGGTCACCTATTTAAAAATGTGTCCTAATAATTTGAGTTAAAACCAGAGAATATTTAACCCTGACACAAAGACTTTGGAACTTCAAAGTAGCTGGGCAAGAGGCAAGATTTATTATTTGTTCACACTATGTACTGTAATCATAAAGACTGGAAATACTATGTGAAGTATATGTTAGAAGATTGGTTGCATAGATTGTACACTTTTTACAGAGTTTACTAGTGCTACAAATGGTATTGATGAGGAAGAAATTCATTAATGCTACATTGAAATGATTAGTGGGGATTGTACAATTGTAAAGTTTTTAGACCGTTGCATTCAATAATGTTTGTCAGCTGTTTTGACTATTGTTTGTTAAGTCAGTTGATGAATGACAAAAATATCTTCTATATCTTCCAGGATATGAAGAACGCAGGTCTAAAAAATGAGATTTTTCCACCCCCCTGCACTATGCTGGAGTTACAATTTGCTTAGATCACCTGTCTTTTGTAATGTTTCAGTCCATTACTTTTAAATTCTGCTGCTGCCTGCTTTCCCCCGTTGGCACATCTGAAATGTCTCAGACATTGGAGTTGTGCATTGTGATTTAGGTGTTTTTCTTTTTTCTTTTCAGAACATCATCTTGTCAGTACATCTTTACTGGTACCTCACTGCATTTTGTAAGCTCTAAAGTATGTGTATCTCTTGAGCTTGTGATGAATCTTGAAATTTGCTTGTCATTTGCTTTATAGCAGTACAGAAATGGGAGACAACATCTTGCTATTTTTCTTATCTCTTTCCCAAAGTGTTAGTCGTCATGATCATCTTTACACATTCAATTGTATTCTCAAACACAGAATCTAAATGAGTTTGATAAAATGAGAGTGCCTGTTGATCCATTCAAGGATCCATGTTAACGTATAGACATTTGGTCATCTGTAGTGCTTTAAGTGTAATAAGCTCTTCCACCTTTCATCGTAACAATGCCATTTCTGTTTGTGCAACCAAAACTGAAATCAGTTCTCCAGTGAAAATTGCTATGGTCAGCTATTTTTACTTCTGGAGTATTGGTCCTTTTTATGAAGGGACCGATGCTGGGTTGGTAGGATACACCTGAAATAACTTAAGAGGAATATCTTCTTCTTTTTTTCTTTTTTTGCTGAACATTGGCAGTCAAGTGAATTGTAAGATAGCTTTTCTTTGCCCTTTGTGGACAGAAAGATGTTTGGGGGGTATTTAGTAGAATATGGTGATGGTCTTATTTTCATTTTGATTTGTCTATTCTAATTTGTTACATTCCTTATGTTCCCTTGTAATTCCACATTGTTTTACTTGAAAGATTGAAACAAAAATGTAAGTTGAATAAAAAGACCAAAAAATACACTAATTGTTGATGTCATCTTAAATACTTATTCAAATTGTAAATCCTTTTAATGGTTTTAATCATGACTGTCTTGTTCAACAAGGAGACTTTGGAATTGGGTCATGTACAATGGATGTAAAGGTTGTGATTGTAAAAGTGCAGAATTACCTCAGTAGATTTGAGTTAAAGCCCCTCAAGCCAATTAGCCCCGTCTAGTTTAATCTGCTAAGTTAGTTCTTTTTCAAGCCTTAAAAAAAACACGTTGTTCTTTTGTTTTGTTTAAGTTTGTTTTTTGTGGTGTCGTTTAAAAAGTAACCGTTGATACGGTTTGGATCAATGATCTAAAAAAAATGGATAAGCATCACCAGAGTGAGAACCAATCAGAGAACAAGTATTTGCAAACGTGGATTGAGATTGGACATCTCTGTTCCATTGACTTTGTGCCCTCATTTCGTTTTGAGAGCACTTGGCAACATTGTAAGCATGAGAAAATCCAATGGCATTTCCTTTTGAACAGCCAATAGAATCCGCGATACAACTGGCCCCCTCTGAAACCACTGCGCATTTCTGACAAAAACAGCAACAGGTACGTATTTTAATTCCAACTGTCCCATTGAGTTTATTCCCTGTATTTAAGAATATTTGCCAGCTAGCTGGCTAACCTGCTTTTGAAACGCGTTCTGTTGCCATGGTAACTGTACAGGGAAAGTCGTGCGCAGACTTGCATCGCAAGGGAATCAAGTACGTTACGCCATTATTTTGGTTAAGCCTGGCTTGTAAAAAGGTAGTTTACTAATTTTTGTGTTGTGATTAGTTGGATATAACGTTAGTGCCCTAAAGTAGGCTAGTTTAGATTGTTTAAATCTGAAGTCTTTAGTTACACTATGGTTACAGTTTGATTGTTAACGTTACTTAACGTTAAATGTCAAGTACTTTAATTTAGTTTGAACTGGAAAAAGGAAAGATTGGGATTGCTTTCTGCTTCTTGAAATGTAACTAACGTTACAGCATCTGTTCTTCATGTGATAATACACACTTTTTAAAATCGTATTTCTTAAAACGGAGCAATTTGATTCAAGAAACTCTTAAATTATGAGTTCAATTATCATGAGTTTAAATTGTAATACATAAAATTGCCATCTAATTTCAAATACTTTATTGTTGCAAATCCCAGTATACTAGTGTAACCAACCGCTTCTTTTTACATATGTAATATTTGTTCCAGGAACCAAGCACTTATCTCATCACATTTGACAAGTAGGGATTGTCTTTCTTCTCTGATTCCTGCTCACCTCCTGGCCTTCATTTTCATGTTCATGTATCAGGTTTAGGTCTCCTGTGTTTCTAATAGGTCACTTGATCTTAAGGTTTCAGTGTGTCAGTATGTAAGTATATCCAAGTTGAGCCACCCATCACAGAAGAGGTGAATTTGTTCCTTTTTGTCAGGGATTACGTGCCAGTACCCATGAGGACAGCTGGAAGCGGGGATGATGATAGCCTTCTACTGGACAGCTAAAGCCAAGTGGTGTGTCTGTGGACAGGAGACTTTTACGTCTTAGAGGCCTGTGAGCTGAAGAGATCACAGGTTGGTGTAAGTGTTCAATCGGATATAAAAATGTGTAGATTTTATTGGATAAATTGGTAGTTTTACATATTACATTGGATCGATAGTTTCAAAAAGCCATCGTTTTCCTTCCACCAATTTTCTTGTAATCCTTTGACGGATCATGGTTAAATGTTTCTCCTTTAAAAAAAAGTTCTCACTGAATAAATATTATCTGTCTAATAAGTTCGTAGGCCATTTCATTTGAGCTCAGTCAGGACCAAGAGGTCATGGTCAGGATAAATTCTCTAGATCAGAATACAGTTACCTCAGGAGTCTGACCTTCTTTCCCTCTGCTGACTGACACTTGAATACAGAAGCACCTTTAACTTCAGTTGGACCGCAGTGATGTTGCTTTGTTCATGCTGTGTGGCTAGTTTTTTTTTTTTTTTTAAGTCATCATGAAATCATTTGCCAATTCTTGTTTCTTGTGGAATATTTCAGTGTTTATTTTAAATGATTTATCCTATCCACATTTTTTTAATTCATGTGCTCTCATAATCTTAAATCAAAATAATTTCCCTTCCCTTATGCAGCAACTCTTCTCTGATGACGAGTTACTGGCGTGAGGGTGGGAAGACCTGTCACCTAGCCTACATGAGATCACAGCAATAGGCAAAGTTCGGTTCCTGAAGTAAAAACTCCATTCATTTTCTCCATATGGTCCGGAAGCCATCAGCTTACATTATTTCAGCCTATTTTTAAAATAATGGTGATTAACAGTGGAATACTGGTGGTGAAAAACTACATCAATCATGATGATGTACAGAAAATTACACCAATCAGACAGTAAGAAAAAGCAACCTCCTCCAAAATAGCTCTTTAGCTCTGCCCACTCCCTTGAAGCACTGCGAATGACGTAATGGAGTCGATCTCTCTACTATACTTAAAATATAATGTTTTTATACATATAATCAATTGTAAATGAGTAGTTTAGTATTTCTCCATTTTTAATTTGATTATGCTGTTGCAGTGCCTCATGGGATTGTAATTCTTTCCCTCACTAAAACTGTTAGGTACACAGTGTAGTAACTTTGTCTTTTGTATCTTTTATTTTTATTTTTATTTTTCACGTTACGTTGCTTCAAAGTTTGTAGTGTTGTGATTCTCCTTATAGCTGTTTGGCTTGGTTCATGGCTTATAACTCTTAAACAAAGACTATTTTAAATCCTTACAGAAAAAATGAATGAAAAAAATGGGGTGGGCACTGTTGCTCTTCTATAGCAAACAACAAACCAATTAATTCCCAATGGATAAAGTCAAGTCCCACGGCCCGCCCTATATTTTTTCTTGTTCGTGAAGAATTTGGATTATGCCACAATAAGGAAAAGACTTTTGCGACTTCCATTTCAAGTCGACTTTAATATTAATAATACATTTATTGGACCCATTGAAATGGTTAAGTACTGAAAATATGGTTTAGTTTAAATATTAAGTGACCTCAATCCTCAAGCATGTTGTTGACAGGTGGGGTACTCAACTATAGAGAGAAACAAGGACAGAAACATGATGCTAAGCTTTAGCATTTTGCCCTTTACAAGCACACTACCGATAGGGTTGATTAAGTTTCCCATTGGGGATGTGACATCACGCAGCAATATTAGATCTTTCAGCTCATAAGTTCTTAAATAGGTGTTTCACTAAATCTCTCAGCCCTCGCTCAGTCTTCATCAAAGTTTTATGTGTGTTCTCAGAATGGGGACACCAGCGGAGCACTCAGTGAGTGAAGTGTGCAGGCGTGAGTCTGATCCAGGGGTGGAGGGAGAAGGTTGGGGAAGTGACACTCAAGCAGAGCCCTGTAACACACTAATCCCTCTGCCTGCAGCGAACAAGAAGAAAAAGAGAAAGAAGAAGTAAGCCATTTCTATGTTATGGTATTCATATATACTACTGATCAAAAGGTTGGGGTCTGTAAAGTTTTGTCATTTAAAAAAAAGAAGTCTAATGTTCACCAAGGCTACATTATGTGATAAAAAAATACAGTAAAAACTGTAATATTGTAAAATAGTATTTCAAGTTTAACTGTTATATATTAAAATAAATTTTAAAATTTGGTGGCAAAGCATTTTCAGCAGTCATTACTCGTGACTTCAGTGTCACATTCTAATTTGCTGATGCTCTTATTTTTATTTATTTTAGAAACTTTGATCAAAAGTGACAGTAACGAGTGACAATAAAAAGTATCAATTTAATTTATTCTTGTTGAATAAAAGTGTGAATTTCTTGAAAACATTTGAACGTTAGTGTACATAAGATATTAAATCATTAACATTAATGCATTTGGTAACACAAACTAACACTGAACAATACTTGGTACATAATTTATTAATCTAGGTTAATGTTAATTTCAGCATATACATTAACAATTCAAGTTGTATAAATTAACATTAGAAAATGTATAATGAATACCACGCAGTCCCGGATAAGTGGGAAGAAAATCAAGTAATTAATTAATAATATATAATGATAAAACTAGATTTTTTTTAAAATTAATAAATACAGTAAAATTGTTGATCATCACTTAGTTCTTGATATCAATTGCATTACCCAGTGTTAATAAATGGAACCTTATTTAGTTGTATTTATTACCTTAACTTATCAATAACTATAAGCAATATTTATAGGTACGGGACCTTTGAACAAAATCATTGTAATTAAACGTGTAAAAACTGTTGTGTAAAAGTTCAAACGGGAGCTTTTCAATTCCTGAACAATGCACAGGTCTGTCTCTTTGTCCTCTTCCTCTTTTTCAGATGACTGTGGATCAATCTCACCAACTGCAAATATGAAAGTGGTGGGTTTTTTACTCTAAACATTAGTCGACATAGTCTCAAAATGAACTGTATTATTAAAGCCTGAGTATACCTTTCTTTATCCAATGGCATTTCTTTTTTAAGTGCGTCGTGCTGCTCGCAGATATGGGCTACGAGAGGCTGCAGAAGGAGAAGACTGGACCCTGTTTTGGACCGACTGCTCTGTCTCACTAGACAGGGTCATGGATATGAAGCGTTACCAGGTGTTTGCTGTCAAACTTAATTCTTCTCTTGTTTATTGTCCTGTTCGTTGTAAACCTGGGGTTAACAAGATGCTTAAATATCCCCCACACAGAAAATCAACCATTTTCCTGGCATGAATGAAATCTGCAGGAAGGATTTACTCGCACGTAATATGAACCGTATGCTGAAACTCTTCCCGAAGGAGTACAACATCTTTCCTCGCACATGGTGCCTCCCTGCAGAGTGAGTGTATTCGAGTACAATCATACATTCGAGTTAAGATACAGATCTTTTAATGAGCATTAAATGGAAGTTTTAATCTCTTCCCTTTCCCCACTCTCTCAATGTCCTTCAGTTATAGTGACTTCCAAGCCTACACCAGAGCAAAAAAGCACAAAACGTATATCTGCAAGCCAGACTCAGGTTGCCAAGGTCGTGGTATCTATCTTACGAAATCCAACAAGGATATTCGGCCAGGTGAACACATGATTTGCCAGGTGTATATATCCAAGGTAACAAAATGTTCATAAAGTCACAGTTACAACAAGAAGCCCCTGTCATAATAATAATATCCAATTAGATTCAAAACAAAGTTGCACTTTATTTTACAATAGGTGTACTTACAGTGTACTTACCTACGAAAGTACTGAGTAAAATAAGGTAACTAGATGGGTTAAGGTTAGGTTTAGGGGTTGGTTCAGGGTTAGTACTAGTTATTACCCAGTTATTGCAATTACTATAATAAGTACGTACATGGGGAACAGGACTGTAAAATAAAGTGCCACCCAAAATATCATTATAAATAGGCACTGATAAAATGTCTTCCATTTATTTTATTTGTATTATATAATTAATCTGTGTTTCAACAGCCGTTCATCGTTGATGGGTTCAAGTTTGACCTGCGCATTTATGTGCTAGTGACCAGCTGTGATCCCTTCGGCGTCTTCATGTACAACGAGGGACTAGTCCGTTTCTGCACCACTGAATATAATGAGCCCACTGGCAGCAATTTGGTGAGGGGCTTTAAACACAGTAAATAAACTTGAAACAGATTCATGCATTTTAGTAGTAATTATTGCTTAAAGCAGACTTGTTCATAGAAGATAGATGAAAATAGCTTGAAATGAAATGCTGACTTCAAACCAGTGGTTAATGGGGGTTACGTGAAGCAAAACGGGTCGCGTTGCTTCAGGTTCAGGTCTTTTGTATGTTTTGTTAAGTATAAAGCCATTTTACTCAAATACATTCGAGAATAACCAATGTCTATCGCATATGCAGATTGATATCTAAAAGTTTTTAATTTTCCTTGTCACTAACATTTAGTTATTTAAATAGAATAAAACAATTAAACCGTAAATAAAAAAATAAAAACAAACTAGCTAGGTTAGCTGAATACCTTAAAAGTCCATAGATTGAAAGTGCTTGAAGTACTTGAATTTGAGCCTAACCCTAAACCTAACCTGGAAACTCCTTGAAAACAGCCATATTTATGAAGAGGTAGGCTACTTGAAAAGTGCTTGAATTATTGAAATACAATATAAGAAGTTAGTGTTTAATTCATTATAAGGCGGTGTTCAAAGTTAAAATCATTTCATGTTTACAACCTTGCTTCATTCCAGCGTGAACTGTTGACTAACTCGCACTTAAAAGGAAAAATGAAAATTCTGTCGTTAATTACTCACTCTCATGTCGTTCAAAACCCGTAAGACTCTCGTTCATCTTCGGAACACAAATGAAGATCTTTTTGATGAAATCTGAGAGCTTTCTGTGAAACAGCTGTGCAACTACTACTTTAACGCTTATAGGATGACCAGATTGAAGTGCTAATTTTAGCCCTTGAAAACCAAAAAAGTAATGCTTGAAAAGTCCTTGAAAGCCATGGAATTTCATTTTACAGAATCTGTATGAACCCTGTAGATATCGCCGTCAGTACGTACTACCGTTAACACTCTCCGACAAGCGGATGCAATGAGACCGGTTTGTTCATGTGACTTGTTGAGAAAGAAGAATCTTTCAAATCTGAAAGTTTTGTGACTTGTTGGCATAAACCCTATTAGATATTTTTATTTGCTTTTCTTTATCCAACTCTACAGGAGGATGTTTGCATGCACTTAACTAACTATGCCATCAACAAGCATAGTGAAAACTTTGTACGTGACGAAGATACTGGCAGCAAACGGTAACCTAAATGTTCTCACAGAATTTGATTTTCACCTGTTTTTCTTTAAAACTATATATAAAAAAAAAAAAAACTTTTTACATCTTCATAGGAAACTCTCCAGCTTCAAGAAGCACTTGGAAGCCATGAGCTATGATACCGAGAAGATGTGGACAGACATTGAGGACATCATCATTAAGACACTAATATCTGCCCACCCCATTCTCAAACACAATTACCACACCTGCTTCCCCAATCATGCATCTGGCAGTGCCTGTTTTGAGATCCTGGGATTTGATGTGTTACTGGACCGTCGACTTAAACCTTGGCTTCTTGAGGTTTCCTTTTGAGGCTTATTTTGTATTTGAAGTAGTTTATACCATTTTTAATGACCTGTGACTTCATGATGTAACGAAATGTGAATTGCTTTCATTCTAGCTGTATGCAATCTTTGAACCTGTGTGTTTAGGTCAACCATTCCCCTAGCTTCACCACAGACTCCCGTTTAGATCGGGAGGTGAAGGACGGTCTGTTGTATGACACTTTGGTGCTGATTAACCTGGGAGCCTGTGACCGTAGGAAGATCACAGAAGAGGAGAAGCGCCGGGTAAAAGAGAGACTCCAGCAGAACCGCTCTAGAGAGGCCAGGTACAACAAAGACCACAGCTGCACTTAAACACAGCACTAGTTAATCAAAGCCCGTTTCCACCATGGAATAACATTTTTTAAAAAGGTAGGCCTAATTGCTACTTTTTATCTCACAATTATGATTTTATATCTCGCAATTTTGAGTTAATCTTGCAATTTCTCAGAATTGTGAGTGCAGAACACACAATTCTGACTTTATTTCTCGCAATTCTAAGTTTATGACTCTCAATATAGAGTGAAACGGTCAGGGTCCGGAAGTAAAAACATTAATTTTTCCCATAGGGAAATTGATTTTTAATGATAACGATAAACCTTTAAAGACAGACCTACTGTGAGCTACGAGGTTGTTAATCCATTGTATGTGCTTCTGTTGAAGCCCACATTATTTCTGCTTATTCTTAAAATAATCGTATTTAACAGCAGAATTCCTTGTGAAAAACTGCATTACCCATGATTCTGTAGAAAACATTACACCAATCAAGAGTCAAAATGTCTCTTTAGCTCTGTCCACTCCAATGAAGAACTGCGAATAAACTTTTATATACATACATAGGCCTGTGCTTCATGCTTTATGGGATTGTAATTTTATAGTTTATATTTTTTGAGAGGTGTCCAAATTCATGTCGAAAAGGTTCTGTATATATCATGAAATCTTTGCGAGATGTCAAGATCTCAAAATTGCGAGAAATAAAGTCACAATTGTGATATAAAATTGTTAGATAAATAATTATGGATCTTCCTTATCGAATTAAAGACACGGAGAGTGACACTGACATCAGGGACCAAGAATGATGCAGACACAGAAGTGTAGTTCACTCAAAGTCAAATCTTTATTGAAAGCCTTCAGCTTATATGCTACGTATGTACGTAAGAGAAAGGGTGTGAATGAACCACAACCTTGATACGGATGAGGTCTGATAAAATCAAATGTACAAAAGAAACAAAAACATCTCCATATATGGTAGATAATGCGATGCACGTCTCATGGACAATGGAAAAACAGAGTACAATATGTGCAAAGACTTCTTTTCTTTTAACAAAAATTGTTTTTTGTCTATTAAAAATCTACATTGTCTATTAAGTGCCAAGTGTGTTGTCTCAAAAGGAATGAGGAGATTCGTCAGTCTCAGGCTGCTAGTATGAAGCAGATGCAGAAATATGAGGCAAAAAACATGGGTGGATTCCGGCGGATCTTCCCTCGGGAAGGAGGGGAGCAATACGAAAAGTATTTTCAACACAGCAGCTCTCTCTTCCAGGAAACTGCAGCCTCCAAAGCCAGGGAGGAGTGTGCCAGGTATGCACATACTGCTTGTTGTTTTGCAGGAATACATCAAGCTAAATTTAGACAGACAAATGTTCATTCAAAATGTGTATACTCGTAGGCAGCAGCTGCAGGAGTTGCGTCTGAAGCAGGAGCAGAAAGAACGGGAAAAGAAAGGATCACGTAAGCAGGATCTTCAAGGTGAATCTGCTGGAGAAAGAGCAAAACCAAGAAGAATTCTGCCTCCTCACCAAAACCCCAATGCAGTAAGTCATTCTCGTGTGTTTATATGTGTACTTTGATAATGCAGTGTTTATTACAAGTTTCTTTGGTTGACTAAACATTGGGTCCTTTGACCTACCACTAGAGGGACCCTGCTGTCTATTTTTGATTATTATTATTATTATTATACTTTATTGTCCCATTTCTGGGAAATTTGTCTTGGACAACATGACACACGACCAGTGCACAACAACATCAATCACACACAACACAATACATACAATGACATGCAATAATAAGCAATAACACAATTTAATTAATTATATATAAATAAAAAAATTTTTTTTAAATTTAAAAAAAAAAACTAGCAGCATACTACATCAATTAAATGAAAAAAAAATCTCTATTTAAAATTTTGATCGCAGTTGGAACAAAGGAGTTTTTATAACGATTAGACTTGCACAACAAGACCCTGAATCTTCTCCCTGATGGTAGCAAATTAAAATACTTATATAGAATATGAGTATCATCAGAGACAATTATTTTAGCTTGCCTTGAAATAGATGCCTCATACAGTTCTTAGATGGTTCGTTTTTCCTCCCACCCTGTGATTTTTTTAGCTGAATGCACCAGGCGTGCTAGTTTTGATTTAGATTGAACAGTTAGATTTCCATACCATGCAGTAATACAGTATCTAATTAAGCTTTCAAAGACAGACTGATAAAATAGAAACAAAATCCTCTGGTTTACTCCAAACGTGTTTAGCCTTCGCAGGAAGTATAACCTCTGCTGCAGTCTGGAACAAAGATTGTCGATGTGAGAAGACCAGCATAGTAAATTGTCCATATAAACTCCTAAGTATTTATATGAAGAAACCTGTTCAATAATATTACCATGTATTTTTACAGGGCTATGGTCTCCCACAGATCTGGGATCAAAAATCATTTCAACAGTCTTCCTTTCATTTAAAACCAAGGAATTAGTGTCACACCACCTGACAAATCTGTCAACATCAGAAAAATACTGCGAGGGATTTGTTGTCTTATTCAGTAAGCTCAATATTGCTGTGTCGTCAGCACCAAAGAACTCTAATGAATTCCCTTTGGTCTTATCAATTTCTTTAGCTACCAACTATGTTAGATCAAACCACATTAAGAGGAGAGACACCTGTTGCTCTTGACGTAATTGAAGAAGAGGAGGCAGCGAGAGTCAGTGAACTTCACCAACGAGAGACTCTGCTGCTGAACATGGGTGTGGTTAACCAGGTGCGCCAGCTACTTCAAAGTGCCAATCATCTTACTGAACTTATCAAACACTCACATGAACAAGCCAGCTTTGCCCTACACTGCAGACATGAACACAAGGTATGTGAACAAAAAAAGCCCATATGAAAGGGATAGGTCAACCAAAAATGAAAATACTTTTATAACACCTACGTAATTTGAAACCTGTATGATTTTCTTCTTTGGAACTCAAAATAAGATATTTTGTGAAATAAAAGTCAATGGGGTCCAGTGCAGTGTTATTTTAGTATTATTTACATTACTGTTATAGTATTTATTCACATTTTGAATTAGCTTTAATTTTTCATTTTCATTTTAGTTTAGGGTTTTAGACATTTTGTTGTCATTTTTATTAGCTTTTATTTATTTCTATGTAGCTTACATTTAGTTTTATTTCAGTTTTAGTTTTATTTCAGTTTTAGTTTTAGTAATGTTAGTACTTCAACCTATTTAATTTAGTTACCAACACATGTTGTTGTTTTTTTTACGTTTTTCATATTTAAATTTAGGCTATATTTTATTTTAGTTTTAGTTAACAGTAACAACACTCATCCAATGTTATTTTGGACCCCAATGACTTTCATTGAATGGACAAAAACAGTTAAAAAACTCTTCAAAATATCTTCTTTGTGTTTCCACAGAAGAAGGAAAGTCATACAGCTTAGTTTCTCCTTTCTGACTAGACAATATTTTAAACCACCTTTTTTTTGTCAGTTCTCCTGATAAATTACTCTTTCTATCCAGTTGGACTCAATTGCAGAGATCTCTTGGAGACAGAAGAACATCTGCACTATCATGCAGCAGGTGTCTACGAAAGCCAAGCCCTGTCTGCAGTGTGTGCATTCCCAACCGCTGCAAAACCGAAAGCCGTGGCCCTCTCTGGAACATGGTCTGCTCCAGCCAGTCCAGACTGAACCGGGCGGTTTGGCGCACTGTGGAGCAGAAGAGATGGCGGCGTCAAATGCAGAGCGACAAGCATCTGCTGGTCTAATGAAAGCTGCTAGTGCTCAGAGGATACCTTTCACAAGTGATTCACTTTTCAAATAGTTCTCTGGCTCTTACTCCCATATCATAACACTAATAAGCGATTGTTCATAGAAAATACACCTCTCTTCTTTCTCTGCATCACAGTAGGTGGGACTTTCTCTTGGCGTCAGAGCAGTATGAGTTCCTCTTCGGCCGAGTCAAGAGCGAGAGCATCAATGTTAGGAGTGCCTCCCCTCGTTCCAAGGCGACCACAGGGTGCCGGGATGCTCCGTGACCCCAAGTCTCTCTACGTCATTTCCATCCCTGCTCCTCTTGTCCCAAGGCCACACCTCTCTCACCCCATTCGAAAGGCCCCTCGCAGAGTCCCCCCACGTGAGCACAGCCACTGACGCAGGATGTGTACAAGCTCATCATAACCAAAATCAATACAATAAGTATAGACTAAGGAAACTGTTCAGTGAGATGTCAGTATGAAGAGTCAGGAGAACAAGGTGCATGAGAAGGTGTGCATTCACGGTCTGTATTCCATACTGGAAATGTGAAATTTTGCTCTTTTGTTATTTTCAATATAAAGCAATTTCTCAGGTTTGTCAACTTTTTTCTGTAATTCAGTTAGTTAGTCGGGAAACTTGATTTTGGACAATGCAGTGGGCTGGTGCCTGCTGTAGCCTTTTTAATGTTTTAAGCATACATTAGTTTGAAACAAGCCATAAATGAATGATTTTAATATAAAATAATGTGAATATGCTTTTATACATTCTTTGATTTAACACAGCCTTTGTAAGCTATTTTCACGACTTCATGTCATACTGAGCCAATATGAATAAACATTTCAATAGAGCTTTTTATAGTATTTTGTTTATTAGTTCAACCATGCAAATCCTAACTCTTAAAGGAATAGATTACCCTAAAATTACAATTCTGGCATAATTTACTCACCCTCTTGTTCTTCCAAACCTGAAAATGTTTTATCTTTGTGAAACACAAAAGAAGATCATTTTTGTCCATACAATGGAAGTCAATGGGGGGGGGTACAATGTTGTTTGGACACCAAAATTCTTCAAAATACTTTCTTTTTCAGAAGAAAGTAAGTCGTACAGGTTTGGAACACCATGAAGTTGAGTAACAATTTTCATTTTGGGGTTAACTATTCCTTTAAGTTTAATTATGTGCTGCAAAACAGATTTGACATTTTGTTGTTAGCAAGTAGCCTATATCAGACATTCTAAATTAAAGAATTAGCTAAAGTTGAGCAGGTAAATTCTCCACTATATGTTTACCAAAAACCTAATTAAAAAGGTTTATATATATTTAAATGTATATGTAGTCATAAATAAGAAAGACACGTAAAGACTAGAGGGCAATGTAACATCACACATCGTCGACCACGAGTCGACGAGATGATAGCTATAGGATAAGCCTTACACTTAATAAATTAATTTATCTAAAAAAAAAGTCTTTATATTATTGAATTATTATTATTTCAGCCATAGTTCTAATTTAAAAAAAAAAAAATTTAAATTAGGCTATTAGCCTACGTCTATTTCTATGTGAATGTGATTTCCTTTATCGCACGTAAAAGCAAACTGCTTGCCGAAATCATCCGTGTAATTTCATCTCATTGCTCTACTATAGTTTTGCATCATCCTACTTTGGAGTTAGTTTGGAGAATTATTTTAATTGATTTGATTGATTGATTTTTTTTTATTTTTTATCCTGTCTGGCGTAAGCAATGAGTATAAACCGTTTCTTTATTCCTTTTTTAAATGCATTTGGCTTCAACGATGCACACCAGATTAGTTCGCATTTTAGCTATATTCTGACATATAAAAAAGACAATAATGCAATATAATATTAAACACGTATTAATAATGTACTTTTGCAAATTAATGTATTATTATTACAGAGTAAGAATATATTAAATAATATTATTTTACAGATAAAAGAAGATAATAATAATACGGGGTTGTTTTACAGCGAAATGCGAGTTAAATGCAGACGCAGAGGTCTTGATACAGAATAGGCCCCCGCTTAATTTCGCGTGGCTTGATCTAATAGTGCATAAAATGAAGGCAGTAAAAATCTAATTAGTTGCTCCTCTGGTCGTAAAGTAACTGCGGAAAATGAAAGCAACTGTGGTATGAAAATACCGTGCAGCTGTTCAGCTCCGCGTTGTTTGCTTTCTCATTTTCTCCACATAATTACTCTATTCTCCTTTCCCTCTCATGGTGCAAACAGAAAGAGAGAGAAAACAACCAAAATAGCATACACTCAAAAACATTTCTTGTTTTTCGATAGTCCAAGAAAAAATTACAGTTAAAAGCAAACAATGTTATTAGTTGAATGTTTTTGTGCGCATGGATTCGTTAAGATTATTCCGTTGTCTCCAATTGTAGACTAACAGATTCTTTGTCATCCTTGAATGAATTCGAATGAAGTTACAATGTTCACCACACGATGGCAGTGTTACTCTAAAACCAGACAGGATAACTCGCCTAAATTCCCAGTCTAACGTGGAGAGATCCTCACGCTTTTACCCGTTTTACAAAAAACATTAACTTGACTTTTTTTTAACCATTAATTCTTAATTAGTAAAAAAAAAAGCTTGTGAAACAATCACATAAATTCCCACATTTTAAAAGTAACCCCTCTCTTTTGTTCTCTGATGCAAGCTTTATATATAGGCCTAAACATGGGTGGTCTTTTCTTCTGAGTTGACTGATAATAATCCTTTCCACCTTGAAACCACTCAACACTTCATGACGTTTCCTAAGTACGGAAGTAGCCTTATGTCAGTAGCATATTGCATTAGACGTAGGCCTATGGAGACAAAAATAATAGCCTTAATCTTAATCATCGAATGTAATAACAAATGTGGGATATTTTTCATCACTCGATGGACCTGAATAAATCTAGTTTTGTTATCCCACTGGAAACATTTCGTTTGCCGTGTGCATGTGCTCTGGCACTGAAATGGTTTACCAATAACAGTCCTACTCCGCCTTCCCCTCTGCCTCCCCAAGAACTCCCTCTCTCCCCTTTTTCATTTCCCCTTTTCAGTCTCTCCAGCTCTTCCTATCACAAGATCGCGCTTTGTCTATTTGGAGATGGCGAGTCCATCCAATGATACAAGGAATCAATAACTGACGCTCATATGAAATGCAACTCACTATCAAAGAAAGTAAAGAAGGAAAACTATTTATTGCTCGGGGACCGTTACTAAGGAGTCATGTGGGTGCAGCTACGGATACATTTGTTTGCATGAATTTTTACGACATTTTACGCATATAATTTCCACCTGGATGAGTTCACTTTTCTTGTAATAATAGGCCTGCATTTGCTGAAAAACATTATTCATCTATAGACTCCTTGATCTCTATACAGTTGTCAAAGTTGATCGGGGACTTGATCTTACAAGCAATGAGTTCTTACTTCGTCAATTCCCTCTTCACTAAATTTAAAGGAGGCGATTCTCTGCGCTCCAACTGCTATGATTGCTCTGGGTACGCGCCGGATCTCGGAAGCAGACCATCTGTGCTATACGGTCACAACACAGGATCTGCGTTTCAGCACGCGGCTCAGTTCCCGGAATTCTACCAGCACGGTTCATCATCGTTCTCCCACGCATCTTACCAACAGAACCCGTGCGCAGTCGCTTACTCTGGAGATGCCACGGGAAACATCTTGGGCCAGGACACTTTACAGAGACAGTCGTTCTTCAGCGCTCCAGATACGGATTTTACGCAATTTGGGGATTTAAAGGTCAACAGTATCAGGGATGATTTGGAAAGTGCAGAACCGTGCGCAGCGCAGCTCTTCCCATGGATGAGACCACAAGGTGAGATGAGCGAAGAGAAACACCTAGTCTGTTACAGTCCCACATAAAACACTGTAGACAATGGTAGGCCTACTTATTACCCCCAATTAAACGCTTTATGGCACCTAGCCTACAGATTAGTGAGGAATTAACACCCTTTAAGAAAATCCGGATTGCTCCGTACACATTATTTAATGGCAATGAATGGAAACTTTGAGAGGTTTAAGACTTTGTTGTTTTATTTCGTTTACAGAGATAGATATATGATCAATCAAACACTGTTTAGCCGGAAATAACGCTTCTTTCCCTCCCAATAGCTACCGGCCGGAGAAGGGGCAGGCAGACCTACAGCCGCTATCAGACGCTGGAACTGGAGAAAGAGTTCCTGTTCAACCCTTACCTGACCCGCAAGCGGCGCATCGAAGTGTCTCACGCACTGGCCCTCACCGAGAGGCAGGTCAAGATCTGGTTTCAGAACAGGCGCATGAAGTGGAAAAAAGAACACAACAAAGACAAGTTTCCCTGCAGCAAAACGGAACAAGAGGAAATTGAGAGACAGGGGCAAGAGGGGGGGCAGGTATCAGAAAAACACACATCAGGGGAAGATGACTCGGAGACTTCCAGTAATTCTAAATAGGGTGTTGTCTGTGTAGGCTACAAGAAAACCATAGCTGCAAATATACGTTATATGAGGTTCACAATGACGTCTGTCGACAAGCAAAGGCTATCATACAAAGCCAATCATGTATTCCGTTCATTGAGGCATTTCTGTTTTCCAACAGTGATTATTTCCGCTTTTTATGGTTTGATGATGTATCAATCTCAGTTTTGTAAGGTTCCACTGGTGTTTGTCCAGTTGCAGTGAGGCCATATGAGGAGAAGGATATGGTTTCTACAATATGTTCTCTTCAGTAACTTTGCTACAGCATATATAACATGGGTGAGGAATCAGCATTAGTGAGTGTATTACTGTATCTCTTACTGTAAGAAAATGCACTTTTTGTGATTGTTAATTACTGTTCGAAAAAAGATTATTAAAGTTTACAAATCTACAACCGAACTACCTAATATATGGGTCATTGCGTCAATCATTATGTCAGTGTATCCATGCGTTATGCTTTCCTGGGAGGATGGTTCAGACGCACAATGTTATTCTTAAAATGCTGTGTAAATATTTCGTGGAAGCACTGTACTATTGTATTTTCTATTGTCTTTAACTGGAAGTGGTTCCTGAAAGAAGCCACAATAAAATATGAGGAAAGAATCCATTCGTCGTCTTTGTTCTTTTTCTTCTTCCACTGGATTGTCTATAATGAAAGGTTTTCTATTTCTTCTTCAGAACACAAACACCCAAATTGCTGTCTCAATTATTGTCTCACTTCACAACCTGAATAAACAAATATAAAAGTCAAAATTTGTAACTCAATCACGTAAAAATGAAATTAAATAAATTGTAAATCAATATAAAAATAAAATAAAATTCTAAACCACTAATCGCATTAAAATCGCGTTACCCTGTAAAAAGTTGCTGCCTTAAATTAAGTACAATTAACTTGGTTGTTTAAGTCATTTCAACTTAAATTAAACTGACTACAACATTTTTTTATTTTTTGAGTTAAGCAATCTAAAAACATATGTTGTCATAACTAGCCTTTTGATTATATATATATTTTTTTACATGTGAGATGGATTGCAATAAACATAAAGTTGTCTTGGTAAAAAGTCTCAAAGGTGTTTAAAGGACCTGGATCTGAGGATATGTTAAAGTATGGTGAGTTACTCTTAAAGCCAACAATGAGCAAGCAATAATATTAATGAACAAATATAAGCCTATACACTATATACTTTTTTTCTTATTCACATATATTGACAACAAAGTGTGGACCACCGAAACCATTTGACCCCAAGCCAAAAGTTCAATATGAGCACTTGCAGGCAGTTTACAGGCTTTTATTACTCTGGTTGGATTCCCGAGCAGTCTGGTCTCAATCTCTGTCTCTCTTTTATGAACAGCAAGTGCCAGATGCCTCTTAATTGTGCTATACCTTTTTTGCAGAGCTTTTGGCTGCCTTCAGTCTATAGGACATTCATTGCCTGAGATTAAATATTTGAAGATACTGAGCTCTTCTCTGTGTACAGCTGGTCTATTAATGTGGTCTGCAATTTACTCTGGTATAGTGTGATTTGAAATGTATTTATAAATTCCTTGAATGAGTTTAAATAAATAGATCAACTAGTGGTTGTTTCCTTTTTATGTCGTCCTAAAAATGGACCTAAAAGTATTGTCATTATCATTGATCCATCATTTTAAACCAAAGATAACAAACTGACAACGTAATTCTCTAAATTCTAATGAAAGTTAAAGTCGTATTTAAGCTGATTATATCACCTCAATATACAGAACAACAAGAATGGTTTGATAGCAGTTTAATGCCTTTTTTCTCCTTAATTTTAATTCAAGAAATTAAATGATTTTGGTTTAAACGGAATGTAAGCCAAAATGTTTTCAAATAATATTGTAGGCCTATGATCGTTTTACTGAAGAATGTAGCCTATATTAAATATAAATTTACAAATTTCGATGTAGGCCTATATGTTTAGAGGTAGCCTGCACCAATTCCGTTATTTTGGCAAAATGTGATCTGCATATTCATAAAATTATCCGGCCACTGAGAAGTGCACGACCAACAAGAAATATCTTGAATATTCTAGAAAAAGAGAGACTATGGCCTATTAAATGTTCAAAGAGAAATAGTACTAATGGAAATATGAATGTATGAATGATATTCTTTTGCGAAAACAACAAAAGGTAGGTAAAATCTAGGCCTGCATGTCATAAGAATTTGCATTATTTTAAAACAACAATGTATGCAACGGGTATAGTAAACACAGGAACTGATTTGAAGTTTATGTGCTGAAGACTAATGGTATTGAGCTGTATATTAAATTAAAGCTTCACTAGAACTTTGCAGATTTACTTTTAACTTCCAAAGAACGATAAAACATTCAACCAGACACTCAAATGGTTCCTAATATAAGGAAACCAATGGTGCAAGCCTGCCATTTTTTTGTGTGTCCATATGAAACCTAGTTTTGATGTTGACAAGGGTCTACACTCAGTCGGTAACAATAACTCTTTATAAATATAAATTGTATTTTTAAAAATGGCTTTAATTATATTAAATTGTATTTCGTTATTATTTCTATGAGCAAGGCATGAATACATCATGAAATCAAACATTTTAAAAGCCCTTATTTTTAAAGAAATAGATTAAACGAATTTTGAGGCCTGGACAGAAGAAAATGTTAGCGTTTTCTTTAGGCTGGGCGTAGAGGCTTAGGGTGTTACAGATTGTTTATATATTTTTTAAATGTACCAATATTATTATTATTATTATTATTATTATTATTATATCAGATATTTTCTGAAGTTTTCATTATGAAAAGCTGCCTATTTTCACGTTTCTGAGAATATCAAGATCACAATCTAAAACAATCTCACGGGAGCAGCTAAATATGTTTTTTTTTCAGCTGAAATGGTAATCCTAAATGAATAAAAAACGAAATATATTATGCCAGACTTCGTAGGGCCTTTCATCTGATCTCATGTGGGCAAACATTATATTATCTGAATATTATTATTGACGAGAATACGTTTGAAGGAATATATACACCACCGTTTTCTGTGGGCTAAAAATCCATAACGTGTGGCTTATTAGCAGAATCATGCATTAAAATGTCATTTTAATAAATACATTTATAATAATTTTTAAATAAAACAGTTTTAAAACAAGTTATTTAAAGTATAAGCCTACATTTAACGAATTTAAGTACATTTAGAACCGCTTATAGGCCTAAAGAAATAGGCTACGTAATTTAATTATTACATTCAATTGTATTCAATGTAATTCTCAGTCTATGCCATCTGATTTTCTCTTTCTTAAGCTAAACTTCAATAGAAATGACTAAACTCAAAATATAACAGATGGAAACGCTTATATTATCTATGAGGATGAAATTATTATTTAGTTTATTGTAAGTTTTAAAAATACAATAACAAAAAACACTGAATGTAGGCTATATCGTTTGTTAAGTTAAATGAGTAAGAATTTGATTCTATGTTTTATTTAGCAATTCTATTAAACAAAAATGTAGCTTTCTATACAAATTCAAAAAACATGCTTGTTGAGTTAATACATTTAAACGAATATAGAGAGGATAGGCCTACACTGTATTACACGCAAAAAATTGAAATGAATATCTGAATGTATACCTCGTATGCTGTTTTTTGGGCCTTTTTGGACAGCACGCGCTGCTGATCTTCAAGAGCATTGCCTTCTCGAGGTATGACCTACAGACCATGCTCGGTCACTTTTGGGTTATACTGTTTTATGGCCCCAATAAATGTCGGAAATAAGTGTTTGTTCGTAGATACAGGAAGCAATTCTTTCCTCCACGCATGTTTAGTGCTGTAAAAAGCTTTCACGTTCCATTTGTCTATTCTTCTCTTAAAGTCACCTGACAAAAGAACGCACACTACACTGAGGAAGAGGGAATGGTGCTCTTTAATTTTTAGTGTAATTGGTCCATTTTAGTTTTTGCCACAACTGGTCAAAAGAGCCTCTATGTCTATAGCCTAAATGGACATAGTTTTTTTCTCTCTCTCTACATTTCGTTACATTTTCGTTGTGTTTAGTTATAAACATGACAAAACCTTTGTGTAGCTGGTCTATGAGCCATCTATAAAACTGAAATGCTAGTAGCCAATAGACTTAATTCTTAATCTTCAAAAAAATAATGCATAGGCCTATATATCTTTGGTTGTTAATGAAGTGAAGTCGTGCTTTTTTCCTCTCTTTTAACGAATAAAGATGGCGGCGACCGAGTTGCTGCTGAAGCAAAGCAATAAACTCACAGCTGTTTATGAAAATTTACAACTTTGTGATAGAACTTTATGTGTGGTTCTGCCAGTGGATTGGCTGACAGGGGTCACGTGAGCAGCTCTCTGTGAACATGAACTTTTTATGATTTCCCAAGTGGCTATAATGCAGCATTCTTTTGGTAAGGGCGCAGTCAGTAGCACCTCTGTCCTTAATGTTTTTTACGTTTTGTTAAAGCAGACGGAAAGACAAATTCTCCTGAGCTGGGCGAATTGTGTGCGTTAATATGGATGGAAAGCTCGACGTCACGCTAGTACGAAGCGTCTTTACATTTTCACATCAGCTAAGAGTGCAAGGGTCAAAATTCACTGTGGACCTTAGTTTATTCTTCTCTAATTTGTCAAGTTTTAGCTCTGTCGGTCTTACCCGTAGGCTACATCCAAAAAAAACGACACGAGATCCTGGTTAACGGACGAATCTGCGAGATTGTTTTGGATCGTTCCACTGAAGCGGTGATGAACGGGAAAAGAAAAGGTAGGACTGGACCTATTAGGCTTCTGTGCTCCACTTATTCCAGCGATGTCATAATGCATAAACAAATTTCTTTACACAATATCATCTTCTTGAGCATGTCTTTTGTATAACAACACAAACAGATTAAAGATAGATCATTGAAGTAGATAAGAACTAGTGTGAACATGCAGTAAGACTTCAGGCGTCGAAGACGGTTTAAAACGATCGACATGATGCGTGTTGCAAATAGGCCTATTTGTATCAGTATTTTTAAATGGTAACTTTTTTTTGTGCTAAAAATATATGCTTAAAAAGAAGTATTATTTACAGAGTTACAAGATGGCCGCTGCATTCAAATGATTATTATGAGATTTACATTAACTTTGAGTTTACAAATCAGCATTACTGAGTCTATAATAGCAAGACAATACCCCATAATAACAGTAATCTGCAAAGTCCTTTTGTGATTTATTTTTAAATTAAGGGCTGTAAAGTTGGCTGTAAAAGTTGGATGTTTCAGCCATTGTAATTTCTGCTGTTTATAGCTTAATGTTTCACGGAATTTGCTCAAAAAGCCATGACATCTTCTCTCCATCATTCATTCATGTTTCTGTGGACATTTGTGAGGGATTATGTCTCAAAGCATCAACAGCTTTCTAATTGATGTTTTTTGTTGTTATATTAGGGGGAATGCAGCAGCCTAGTTGCAGCTTTAGTTTTGTATGGGCTAGATAATTTTGTCATTCTGAATCTGTATAACCAAAATAATGTTTGATTTTGAATTACAATCACAATAAAAAAAAATTTCTGGTGTGTCCCTGAAGAAGCACACCTTTTCACAGTTCTTGCTCTGTGATGTCATCTAGTGACGAGATGTGGTAACTGTGGTGAAATTCAGTGTCTGTGTTTGGGTCTTCTCTGCATGTGATCTGGCTGACTCAAGACGTCTATTGTTGCCTATATGTTTAACCAAAGCCTATAATGAACAAGTAATCGAGAAATGCAGTTTGGGAATGGTTTATGCATTGGGTGTAATTTTTAATGATCTTTGCTACTCTTGCTCTGCGATATTTTATATTTCTCTGCTCTTAGAAATTGACCTTGCACTAAAATTGTGTAACGTAAATTGTATTTCTTTCTTTCTTTCTTTCTTTCTTTCTTTCTTTCTTTCTTTCTTTCTTTCTTTCTTTCTTTCTTTCTTTCTTTCTTTCTTTCTTTCTTTCTTTCTTTCTTTCTTTCTGTAAGTGGGTCAATCGTTGGGTTTAGGCTCTAGGCTACTAATAATACAACACTAGCTTATTATATAATATAAAAAAAATAAAGTTGTGTACCCTGTCAGAGGGTGAGGAAAAACTTAAAAAATATCTATAATTTACTTAATCAGACATCTAATTAATCTAATTAAAACGACAAAAGAATCGCTCCAGTCTTAAGAATATACGAGAATGTCCCATCCTCCTTCCAAAGGATAAACTCACAACGATAACGTCATCAAGTAGCCTACTTACAGCAGCCTATCGATATTCAATAATACCTCTAAAGATCAATTTTTATTAATTTACAAACCAGAATAGTGATTAATGGTTAGCTTTTCTGAGAGGTTTCCTTTCGCATTAACTAAAGGCTTAAGCCACTTTATTATTTCAATATTACAATTCAAAGAATGTTTAACTTATTCATTTGTTTTAAATTAATTTTTATATTTAAATGACACTATAGACATTACAATTTTCAAATAAAATGTAAACCGGTTCTGTAATTGTGTTATAGGCTCTAACTCTGACGTTGGCTATTTTAAACAAGACGACAACAAACAACGACGTTGGGCTGGATTACATTTAAAATGGAAGTGTTAGGTGTAGCCTATTTTTTTAAACGTGGATTGTTGAGTTTGTATTTTCTTCTATTTACCATTGATGCATGGTTTTTATTGATATAATTTGCTTGGTTGTATGTCCGCTGTGGTTACATAATGTTTTGCTGAAGCAGGTTTTCATGTTGAGTTCACTAAATGTGTTGCACATCTGCATGGAGAAAATTACACAATATTTCGATATGCAACGTGAAAGGCATTTTGTACGGTAAACTACACAGATAGATAGATAGATAGATAGATAGATAGATAGATAGATAGATAGATAGATAGATAGATGTTTTGAATGATTTGGAAGGCCTATATTGAAAATGCGCCCAAGTTATAGTCTTTCTAAAACAAGCATAATCACTCTTCATAAATTAGCGTGAAAAAGTCAAGTTGTGTCTGTGTCTCAACTATGCTGTGTTGTTTTTTTGTTTGTTTTTTGTTTTGTTTTGAGGGCGCGCTGTATGTGTAAACAGCTATGGTATTATTAGGCTAAAGAGGGTAAAGGTCAGTACAAGTTCGTGTTGGAGAGTGAGAGTCCGTCTGTATGTCTCTGAAATTCTCTCGTGCACCTGAATTAAGCCATGATGTCTTTTGAACCCAAAAATTTGAGCATTGGACATTTTGTTAATTAAGACAGTCGAAATGAAAATGACGTGCAGTTGCACACTTTTGAGGCGTGCTGAATATTTCGTTAAAAAAATAGAAAATGTGGCGGGGAAAATAATTATTAACCACATATTAATATAAAGTAATTGTTTATTGATATTATCGCATTTTAGATTTCTTTTTTGTTCTTTATTTTTTGCGGTAAACGGAGAAAAACACTTGCGTCTGAGTGTTTTGATATGCCCTGGGGATTCCATTCTGTGCAACAAGAGGGCCCCCACCACACGTTATCCTGTTGTCAGAAGTGCTCAGGATTGGCCAGGCACTGATCAGCTGGTCCGTTTCCCCGCGGTCTCAGATTGGCACCTCGCCACCCCCCTTCGGCTAAAACCAAATCTCAGATAAAGTAATGGCAAAAACCACTTGGACTATAAAACACAACAAATCATAACACTCGGACAATAACACTGGCCACCCCATGAGTTCCTATTTCGTCAACTCAACTTTTCCCGTGTCCCTACCCGGAGGACAGGAGTCTTTCTTGGGTCAGATACCGTTATATTCCTCTGGATATACAGATCCTTTAAGACATTATCCAAGCGCTACGTTCGGAGCTACCAATGTCCAGGACAAGGTTTACACCTCCTCGTATTACCAGCAAGCTGGGGGCGTTTTTGGACGAAGCGGATCCACCAGTGCTTGTGACTATACAACACCGAACATTTACCGAACCGCTGACCGCTCGTGCGCTATCGGAGGTCTGGAAGACTCGCTGGTCCTAACTCAGGACCAGTGCAAGACGGACTGCTCTGAACAGGCTACAGAGAGATATTTTAACAGTGAAGACAAACCGTGTACCCCGGTTTACCCGTGGATGCAGAGGATGAACTCGTGTAATGGTAAGACACGTTTGCATGTCAGAGAATGCCAAACTACGTTCCACTACGACTCTATGTCAACATATAAAAGAAGAGATACACAGTCTGCAATCTTTAGAGAAAGTTATACCCAGGTAAAATAAATTGATTACGGATGCAGTAAGCTGCATCCCGAATAGCCTATTGCGCATTTTAGTAAGCTAACCGTGAAGTATTAGCGCGTAAAGTCTTCCACATTTGATTAGGCTATATATTAGAGTAAGATACATTCAACTGAACAACTTTGAATATATATATTTTTTAACGTATAGGCTAGATAAAATACAGATGTCAAATATGCTGCAGTATTAACAGTCTTCGTAATAATGATAATGGTGACGATTGTAACATTGTTCTTTTATTATTGTCCTGTTTGTATGTTTACTGGATGTTGACCTAGCATGTCTTTCTTTCACCTTTTTTGACAGGAATGCCTGGAAGCACTGGCCGCAGGGGTCGTCAAACCTACACTAGGTTTCAGACTCTTGAACTGGAAAAGGAGTTCCACTTTAACAGATATTTGACCAGAAGGAGAAGAATTGAAATATCGCATGCTCTCTGTTTGACGGAACGTCAGATAAAGATATGGTTCCAAAACCGTAGAATGAAATGGAAAAAGGAGAATAAAGTGATGAACTCCGCAAAGGGCAGCGAAGAGGAGGATGGTGGAAAGGCGGGGTAAATGTTAAAAGCAGCTTATGACGAAGCCCTGGAAACATTGTACATAACATGTAGCCTGTAGTTTGAACTAATAAGTACTGGTCTGTCCAACAAGAAAAAACTACCTAATAAGTTTTATGTTGCCATAATAAGCTTCAAGAGAGACTTTCTTTTTTTTTCATTAAAAAACATGCGTCTAAATCACCTCTGTAAAGACGGTAAAAGATATGGGAGGTGCTTTTACCACTAGGCTATTATATATTTTGCGGTATGTGGCCTATCTAAACTAATAAGACAAATGTTTTCTTGCTGTTTGAATGTTTTAACATTCTAATGCCTATAATTTGAAAGAAATCATAATTTAATGTTTAAAACATCGGGATTAATGGTCTTACATTGAATATGGGGTTCAATGTTGTGTGCTGGAAAAAGAAGAAAATGGGACATTTTGATGCTTAATTTATTGGGTCGTCACTTTTGTGTATGTAGCCTATGTGTATGTGAATGCACCAAGAATAACACGTTATCATACTTTGTTAGCAATGTCATTTTGTCAATAAAATGATTGTTTAACAATTACTATGGTTTATCCTTCTTTATTGTTATGGGCAAATGAGCCAGAGACATTTTATTATCAGCTTTTATGCATTATAAAATATTTTATCTGATAGACATGCCTATATATAATAGGCCTATATATATATATATATATACATATACATATATATTATTAGGCTATATAGCCTATTTATATTTGAATTTCCAACTCTTTACTGGCTCGTGAAGCTGTGCTGGTCAAACGGGCCAGTGTGAAATAGGAACCTTGCCTAGTTATTTTTTTATTTTTATTTTTTATTAATTTTGTCGATCTAGGCTATGTCTTAGTTTGACAATCCTTAGTTTGACGAAAACTAGTTTGACTAACCTATGTTATGAAGACAATGCAGTTTGGTAGCCTATGGAATCACTGAATAAAGTCGCTGAAACAGCCACGATTGCTTTGAGAGTTTAAAAAAAAAGAAGAAGACAAATTACGAGAAATATTCACACTTTGCCTTAATTTAGCTTACATCTATTTGTAAATACGACTTAGTGTTCCAATAGCAATAGTGTTACAAAATTATGCAGCAAAAAGGCTTTCCGAAACGGGCAGGTGTTTGGTTATGTTACAGTTCTTCCAGTAGGTGACGCCCTCCGCTAACGTGGGATGTGGCGCTCGACGGGGAGGCACCATTGAGTTGAACCTAACGATCATCATTTCGTCATCATTTGTAACCATAGAGCATGAATTACCTCTTGAAGTCATCAGAGAGAATTTACGACTGGTCAACAAAGGCACGTGATGCCCTAACGCTCTCCCATATTTGGCCGCATACATGGCAAAAACGAAGTACAGTGCATTGCTATAATTCATTATTACATCATAAATTGTGCGGCGCTGGATTTTAACGACCAAGATCTACAAATCAAGACATTTTAAAACATCCAAATGAGCTCTTATTTTCTAAACTCGTTCTCAGGGCGCTATCCAAATGGGTCTGACTATCAGTTACTAAATTATGGTACTAACGGCGCTATGAACGCTTCTTACAGGGACTCCACCAGCATGCATTCCGGGTCTTTCGGTTACAACTACAATGGAATAGACCTTAGTGTAAATCGTCCCAACAATGGCCATTTCGGGGAAGTTGGAGATAATTCTCGCTCTTTCCAAAATCCGGGTCAGGAGACCCGGTACAGACAGTCGAGCTGCTCGCTCTCGTCTCCAGATCCCCTGTCTTGTGCCACCAGCGAGACTCTGGAACTGAAGGGTTCATCTCCTCCATCTGATCAGAGCACACCAACCGGCAACAGCAGACTCACCAACAGCAACAATCTCACCAGCAGCAATAGCACACATTTTGCGGACACAGACGAGACCAATGTCTCATCCGAGACCGAGGAAGGAGCACAGACCACCAGCATCACACGTACGCAGAAGCAAGAATCTGTGGCGACCTCGACTACAACACCCAACGACGGTCAAACTCCACAGATATTCCCATGGATGAGGAAGCTGCACATTAACCATGGTATACACATCTCCTTTTTTATTTAGGCATTATAGAATTAAACATGTAAAGCCTTATTTGGATGATAACAGCTTATTAAAGAAGTTGAATTATACGTGGATTAAATGCATGTTTTTTATTCGTTTAGAACTAATGTTTGTCTTACAAAAAAATAATAATCCTTTGACGAACCATTGATTTCACCTAAGTATAGGTTAAATAGAGAAGGTGACTGCATGTGAAATTATTGCATGTGTGCAGTAATAAAGCCATTAAATGCAATGATAGGCTACTAAACTACACATCGCCTTGACTAGCTAGCCTACTCTAATCAGCTAGTAGTCCAACATCCAAAATGTAACGGACATTTAAATCCATTTCCGTTTGATGGCTTGGTGATGTTTTCTTATTATCTCTTTGCCCTTGCTTATGCCAGATATGACTGGACCTGATGGGAAACGGGCTCGAACAGCTTACACTCGCTACCAGACGCTCGAGCTGGAGAAAGAGTTCCATTTCAATAGATATCTAACACGCAGGAGGAGAATAGAGATAGCTCACGCTCTCTGCCTCTCAGAGAGGCAAATCAAAATCTGGTTTCAAAATCGCAGGATGAAATGGAAGAAGGACAATAAACTGAAAAGCATGAGTCTGGCTACGGCGGGGAGCGCATTTCAAAATTGAGCAAATCACGTCACATTAATTGGAAAATTCGACTACTGTTACAGCGCTGCACCTTTCAGCTTGTTTGGTTTCACCTGACGACGTGTGATTTCCCCCGTGCAACTCAAAAATTGTCAGCTCTTGAATATTGTTATCACATATGCTAAACTAGTTACAATTGCCATAAAATGAGTGTGAATGTAAGGTTTGTCAAGTTTATACATTCGTGGAGGAAAGCATGTTCCATGTGAGCTATTCGTGCAACGTATTCTAGACCTGTTACAAGAATTATGTACAGTACCTACAACTCGCACTACCTAACTATCTTAAGTGATAGTGTAAAAAAAAAAAAGAAGAAAATAAACTTTTGTTGTATCCTTGAACTTGTATTGAAACGTCATGTATTATTCACGCAACATGGTATATTCTTGTTATGTGCCGGGCTTTTTGATTTCTCGTATAGATGATACCTGCATCGCGAGACAAATAATCTTTTCGCACTTATTTGTGTACTTATAGGCTGCAGCACAAGATTACTTTGGGCTCGTAAGATGTCCATGAAGAATGTCTTTATACAGTAGTGACCAATGTTATTTGTAGTGCACAACGTGAGTTATGAACGTTCTGTGTTAAAAGTTGGAGAAACAATGTTTTGTTATTGACATGTTGATGGTATCTGCCTTTTTTATTTGTATTTGTGTCTGAACTGAAAATGAGTTGATCCAAAAAGAAAAATAAAGTTTTCTCTGTCATACATGAAAGTCTCTTTTTGTCTAGGCCTGTTTGGTTAGTGATCCCAACGTTGGACAATTCATTACATGGGACACTAGTTTATTTTTACCCACCAGTTCATCACCTGATATTTTGCACTTTAAATATTAATTTTCTCTTACATATTTAAATTTAAATAGGCTATCTTAAATTAAGTCATGGGTGTTACTGTTAATGTGTTCTGTCGCATATAACAATAGTCCATTCAGTTTTTGCTGCGCTCTGCGAGCAAACTTTGGATATCGGTAAAGAATATGGCTTATAAAATGGCAATACTCAAACTCAGCACTTATGTGTCACAGCACAACAACTCAACACCTTAACGTATTAACTATTCTAACCATCTGCATTATTTGGTTGGAAACACAGCAGACAAATCATCCACCTGACTATTTTCTTCTGAAGTCCAGTCCATAACACCAACATGTAGCTCTAAAAAAGTCACGTGAGGTCCATAAAGTTAGTTTTATGGTTTTAGGGGGGTTGACAATGTGCTACATAATTCACATTCTTGAATGTAACTGACTGTTTAACTGCTTCAGCGGGATTCTAAAGGTTGTGGGCAGCATGCGGAGTCTTCTCAAACTGGACAGTCCTTATATCCCATGCTGACTAGGCTGTCAACAATGATTTTCATAATATTTCTGCTGGATGTGAAACGATAAGATGTCTTCTCTGTAGTTCTCAAGTAAGTCTATTTCTTGGTTACAGATGTTCATTCTTTTAATTAATTGTTTTTAAAGGATCGCGAATTTTAGCCAATTTACAATTAGTTTAAAGCTTTATAAATGTCAGAGAAGGCAGACTTGTTTGGTTTACATAATTTTTATTTAATGATAAAATACATTTGTAAAACACGGTGGATTTTGATTTGGTCAAAAAAAGTCATTAACCTTATGTGTGGCTGAATGCATAAGTAAAAATTTGTATTTGCGAAGCTGTTTATTTTGTGTGGATTATGGAATATGTTTTATCCATATATTTTCAGTAAGAAATAAATCAAAAAAATATTTCACTTTTACAACATTTAAAAAATCTACTTCACAACAAATGTACAAACATTTGGAATAGTGACATTTTATGGTTAAACATGGGAAGAGAAAGTTCACATGGTAGCCTACAATTGTTTAGTTGTTATTCTATTCCATAAATTGAGTGATTAATCAGGCAAAGATCAATCTGAAATTTTTTGTTTTGTGTTTGTTTTACCCTCTTTTGTGTATTGCACATAATTTTTTTGTCTGGGTTTTTGAAATAGCGTCTGTGTGTGTGTGTGTGTGTGTGTGTGTGTGTGTGTGTGTGTGTGTGTGTGTGTGCGTATGTGTGTGTGTGTGTGTGTGTGTGTGTGTGTGTGTGTTTTTAAAGATAGCTACTAGGATGGATGTAAGGATGTAACTATTTTCTCGTGATAGAAACGGTTCTTCGATTCATAACTATTAAAGTCCCATTTTACCCCTATAATGTGTTTTGCATATTGATAGGGGTAATCTGGGCGCTGTTCTCATCAATTATTCATTGGGAAGGGATCACTCCGAGGTCAGGAGACAAGAGTGGCACACATGCCTTATACGAGAGAAGCACAAGGTCCATGCCAAACTGACTAGATGGTAATCCTTCGCAGTTTTGGAATACATTTTCACTCAACAGTCAGTTCGGTCTAATTCTCTTAAAGGCATTTTTGTACTGAAACGACATTGCAGAGAGGGACAGACTTTGTAGGAGAGTTGTACGAGCAAGTAAATTGAGTAGCCTATAGTCGACGCAACGCTAAACAAATTAAATTATTTTGAAAGTTCTGTTATAATGAATTTTGTTCTGCTTGATTCATAAATAAAAGCAATGTCTCTGAACGTTAATTTTGTTGCTATTTAGATTGATGTAATGTTGCTTCATCACCAGCAGGGCCCGCCTCACACCGAGCTCCTGGTCGGTTTTTACTCATTCTGCATAGCAGGACATTCTGATGCTTTCAATTTTTTCTTCTTCATGAAAACAAAATTAGGCTATGTTTAGGGATTAAAATTTAAAAAAACACGTAAACCGCGAAAATGGAAAGCTTGTTCAATGTAGCATCTTAATTTTTTCTTTCGTTGTTTTTTGGTGTGGGAGCCGTCTAAACAAAATAGCTCATTAAATAAACTATGAGGAAGGGTGTAATCATAAAGCAATGGGACCTAGTGAGAAAAAAAAACGCTTTCTGGTAGAAATATTAAATGTGGAAATTTCCAAATATCATAGCTAGCCCATAGAATATCATTTTTTAAAAAGAAAGAAAACTGTGCGTGGCATGATGAAGGATCAGAGTTCATGCTGAGGTCACTCATCCAGCTTATGTTCTGTGATGGCACCATTCTCAGCTTTTGTGGCAATGGCAAAAACATAAATAAAAAAAATAAATAAAAATTGAGAGCAGTGACTAATATAAAACTCTGATAAATTATTGTAGGCTATGTATTTGAAGGTATGCTATTTTTTCGAAATAATTGAAATAACTTTAAAAAATAACCATACTGCTAGTCATTTAAAACATGTAGTTATAAAAGTCGAATGAAATCAAAATAGGAATTATTGGGGAATGTTTAATCAGTGGTCTGTTTGTACTCGGTACGATAACACGTTCAGGAAAGCACTAATCGAAAGTGTGCAGCAGCAGGATTGCCTAATGAAGTTGATAAACGATATTTCGCTTAAGGTTATCTTGAATTTTTCATCTTTAATCGATCGTTATGCGCCCAAAAGGTTCTGCGATGTCTTCAATGGTGCTGTTGGAAGGCTAGTCCTGCAGAGACACACGAAATGAAAGTCCGAGAGAAAAAAGCCATATGCTTAATACGTAAAATTGTACAAATGGATTTACAATGTGAAATGTACTGGAGGCAAAGAAAATGTAGAGACATCGGTAAACAAGATGGGGACCACCATTTGTGCAAAAGAGTGAGGCACATAGTAAGTTTACTTATCTCTTTATGAGGATTTCATCCGATTAAGCAATGAATCAGATTTGCGTGATAGGCTAGTTGGAATTATTTTTTTGCAAGCTGTTATATTAATATAGCCTAACTAGCCTATATGTTTGATTAGTATTTGATTAGAAATATTTAGGTATAAGGGAAAGTAAATAGCAAGTAACTAAAAATAACTAATAATGCACATGATAAAATGGGTGCAAATCTAAAAATTATCTGTGCTCAAATGACAATTGTTGTTGTTTTCTACAAATTCACAATAAAGGGGTAACATTTGGCCTGGCAGTTTAACAAATGCCGATAATCTGTCATCTATGTATACCCTGTAGATCCGAATTTGTGTGAATAGAAAGTCGCAAATTCGTGTCTTGGGGAATATGTAGTTGACATAAACACGACGCCATAGTGGAATTATGGATAGCCTACACCTTTTTTGTCCCCTGCATACTGCTTATTTTTGAATTTATTAATTTGTGTGTGTGTGTGTGTGTGTGTGTGTGTGTGTCATTATTAGAGACATGCTTAAAAAAAATCCTAAACATGATGCAAAGGTTTTGAAAGTTAGACACCTGATGGCGCTACATCATTTGTCATATGAAGACAAATGCGGCCTGCGAGAACGTGAGGAATTTTTCAGCATTTATTCCTTTTTAAAACAACCTCCAGGATCATTCATTTGTTTTTGGTTTTAACCCTTTTCACAATCTAAAACTCTCTAAAATGTATCTTTCCATGTTCTCAGAGACAGATAATGCTATTTTGCAGATATCAAGCAAAAAAGCTGAATCCATCTACGCACATATATAGGCTCATAAAATTTAGGCTATAAAACAATTATAAAGCCTATACATTTACATTAGAATAATACAATAATCGAAATTGTAAAATCAGGATATTACAAACTGTGTTACTCAATGTCTCATTATGCTAATTAAACCTGATTTTACTTTCCTTTATTTTTCTAGCAACAAGTGTATTCCAATGAGGCTGCTGTGACCCTGGACACGTTTTCCATGCTATTCATCAAATGGACAGAATGCAGTGCAGACAATTGAGAAGAAGGAACATTGACAAGAAACAGGTAGTCCAATTTTTACACCAGGAAATACTGCCAGATATCAACTGGATCTTATCTTTTAGATTACATAATGCATGAATAATGTGGAAGTCAGAGCCTAGTGTTGTGTAGGCTATTTTTGTTATTTCTTGAATAAAATTAGACTTCTGACTCGTTGATACAAAGAGTAGCTAATTCACGGTGAAGAGTAAAGAGGTGGATTGAGTAAAAGTGAAAAGATACTGGTTCTACGTCCCTTGTTTGCCAGTCACGTGATTCATTAAATTATTAATGAAGAGGCTGCAGAGCAGAAAGGCAACGCAGACAATTCGTCAAGACTGCATTCGCCGAGCTAACTTGAGTGAGTTTGGGAGAAATTTCTTGGGGCTTTTCCCTCGCAAGAAGCTATCCTCATTGCTGTGAACAGTCACGGGAGAATGTAGGATCAACCGCACAGCATAAGCACCACACATTGTGAGTAAGCCTTTAGATCTAAATATATGCTATGCTAGTTCCGCAGACTTGAAGAGAACATGTAAAGGCCAATACTAAGATGCATATTTTTTCCACTGCTCTTGGAAAGATTCATAATCCGTTCATTTAAATATAATCGTATGAAAACACTACCCTGTTCAACCAAACCGATAAAATGCAAGTAGCCTACCTCGTGTCACATCTCCAGGCTATATAGCTAAAAATTTGTTACGGAATAAATTGTTTCATGTAACATTTTCCTCTTTAAACGCATACGTTTATTCTTAAAATGTATGTAGACATATGTGTGTGAATTATAATTTTTTCCTGGATTTTAGCAGGTTTTTGTACAGCCTATGAATGAGTGTAGCTTATACAGACTACGCCCATAAATGTTTTGCCTACAAGTTAGTCTATCTCGATGATTGATGTAATGAAGTGGCCGATAAAGTATTGTGTTGTATGCTGGGTTAAGGACTGGTAATATCAATAAAATTGTTAAGGTTAGATTGTTAAGGCCTAGATTGGTTGTCTTATGGTGACTATATCAGTTTAGGCCGTCTATGACGAATCAACTCTTACAATGACATGAGCAAAGCAATGGAACACTAGAGATCAACTTGAGAGATCAAAGGCCCTCGGACCTTTGGGGAATTGATCGCAGAACCATCCCAAGACAGCGGCACTCTCTCATCTTCAACATCACTAATTACAATATCATGCACGAATAATTCGAAACAGATGTTCCCTTTACAAGCGTTTACAACCATTTTATGGTAAAGATGTTCGCTGACATATTGGAGAATCTAAAAAAATGTTTTGATGGTGCAAGCGTCCAGATTTATTTGTGTGCTTTCAGAAATATGACTCGTTGTCCTACTGCAGAGAAAATATATTTTCATTGTCCTTCGTCATAACCAATGATATATGGGTTGGTTCAACATAGCCTATTTGTATTCTGTAATTCAGCTTCTGAAAAACTTACGTATGTGCTAAATTCCCAGACAATTAATTAATTTTAACGGACTACTCAATAAATGCCTTAAACGTTTGTTTATCTCACTAACCTACACGAACCACTATCAGCTTATTTAATTGAAAAATAGCCCACATCTCTTCATTGGTTCTCTGTTCTTGATCGTTTGGTATGTACACCACGTCAATACTGCTTCAGAGCAACATCCTGATCTTGCTTAATTTTTGTTTGTTTCGCAGTTCAATTTATATCGATTGCTAACTCCGAGAGACATCCTTCTTTGGCTCCATCAGCTTTTGCATTCAAGACAATTGTAATTCTCTCAGAAGAGGACATTTTCCTTTCAGGAGCTTGATGTTGCTTTAGACAGAATATGGATAATTTAACGTATTTTTGTTTGGTTATGAGTTTTTCTTTCTAAAATGTGTCTGATTAGTGTTGGGTCATTATGCAAATTTTACCCGGCTCTTTTGCTCACCCATAGATGTGATACACTCGATTCTTTGGCTTTTATCACTTAGGCTATAGGTAAGCATTTATTGCATTTCTATCGTCATATTATGGAGAGAAACATTTGTTAATACATATACATAAATAAGACATGACTCATATTCAGTGACACTTACAGCAGGACTTGGAAGTGTACCTGAAAAGTGAAAAGAGTATTGTTTTCAACAAGGATTTAATATAGGCTATGTAATAGCAAATATTTCTGTGATTTGTGACACTCAGCGAAATCAAGCTGCTGAAGAATAAGCTCACGGTTTGTGAATGGCGGAGGATCTGTCTGGGTGATTAATAGCCCTAGTATTTTGGCAAAGGTTCAAGACGAGTTCACTGGGCTTTGTGCGTTGTTTAAGACCACTGCACACAAACCCTTCCCATTGTTTTTCCCCCAACTAGTCTCTTTCTTAGTTATTTAGTAATGTTTTTATCATTCCAGTCACGATTAAGAATAAATATATTTTGACATTTCAAAGAGCCACCATCTTCTTATTTTACATGCTTCAGCTTTTATTTTACATGTCACCAGAACCGTTTGATTTAAGTGATTTTCAATTGAGATCTTATTGTAGCATACTTAGCCTACATTCGAGATAATTAATTCAAGAGCATTATTATTTTGATGCTCATGATTAACGATTTTTCAAACGTTGTTTTTCTGTTTGAATTACCTTCCTTGTTCTCATAGAAAAAGACAGACGATGTTACGCAGCAATACAACGATCAGACGTCTCTAGAACTTATAGGCTAATGGGTCTAATAAAACGAAGCGCACATGGTTCTTTTACTTTTAAGTTTATCATTAAGCAGTTAATTGTTCCGCTATAGCCTATGCTATCTTTTCTCAAATCTGTAGAATTATTTCGACACCCTGATTTTACCTCGGTAGTAACATGTAAAAAAAAAAAAGAAAGAAAAAAGAAGCAATTAAAAGGAAAATAATTTCTCAAATATTTTCAAACGCTTTTTTTTAGCACATATGCCTACTAAAAAAATGCTTTATATTTTTAATGCAATTGTTCATAGGCGACATCTTTTAGCCCATTTATTTGACACAAGTGTCAGCTAAAAATTTTTTCAAATACATTAGGCTATAGGCTATATTCAATTTATTCTGAGATTTGTTCACATTGCACAACAAGGCGCATTTTTAAAGCAGCTATGAAGGGGGAAAAGACTACATTCGCCTATGAGTTTTTATCAGCAGCACAGTGATATCCTGGTTTCTGGCAGTGCATGCTCCGCGAAATAAACACAATTCATATCTTTTTGTTCTTTTAGTTGCGATGATGGATTCATGTTCCCTGACTCACACCGTGTTGCTCTGACCCTGCAGGTCATCTTCCAGCGGGCCTCCGGAATCATACTGTCACATGACACGAGAGGCCAGAGTTTTTCTAAACCCCCAGAAAGGACCATAACTGATGAAAGCCGTCCAGAAAATGCAGATAACTAACAACAATAACGCCTGTCTCACAACGTCGCGGAATTATTTGCAACAATGTCGTTGTGTAATGACAAATTTCATCACAACATTGGGTAAGACCGCTAAAGACGAACTTGCACAGTGAGATGGAATACAGAACAAGATAAAGAGGACGTTAAAGCCAGAGAGAGAGAGAAAAGATGTTGTAGTTATACCATCCTCAATCAAGACAGTAACACGTCAGTGTTCCTTCCTGCAAACTACCGGAGATAACTTAAGGAATCAACAAGTTCTAACTGTATTACCAACTCATATTTTCTTGGATGACAAAATTCAAGCAAACGACAAAGAGGAGCGCGGCATTTGGTGGTGAGTAAATATTCCCACAGTTCAGATATCTAAATTAAATAAGGCCTATTATTTACCAGTAACACAAATAATGAGGCAATATTAGAATTAGTAGCCTAATAAATGTTAGGCTAACTAAAATCATAGGCAAGCCTATTTCATAGACAATGTGGGAAATCTGTGTTCGCTGTTGTTAATTCAAATATTGTTGTTAATGCGAGTTTTATCCAAATAATTGGTTCAAATCCAATGAATATGAATTATATCCTCTTTAACAGCTCAGGAGCGACAAGAAAACCCCGCTGGGATTCATTGCCTCAAAAAGAGCACGTAGGCTACTGCAATACAAGTGACCAGCTGTAGAGCCTGAGAAGTTCCTCTTCAACCCATATTTGTGCTGGCGGAGACGTGTGGAAATGCCCAGTTTACTCAAACCTCTACTGAGAGGAAAATAATAGTTTGGTTTCAAAACCGGAGGATGAGGCAAAAAAAGATTCTAGGTTGAAAAGAATGTCTCTCGTTGCTATAGCTGGACCATCTCTGATCAACAGCCGATCTCCACCGTCTTGAGTGAAACATGCGAGATATTTATTTAGGCCTATTCATGGCATCAGTGCCTCAGGTAAAAGGTCCTTTCGCAAATATGGCTGAGTGTGCTTATCCAGTCTATATACATTAATGGGTAGCATTCTCTGGACAACCACAAAACTGTCATGTTCCCCAGAGCGTAGCCTAATGTCCCCCTTCAAATGATTAAATGCCAGTTTGATGTAATATTTCCAAAATTATTTTTTAATGGTAAATAGCCTAAGTATTATAGTTATGTAATTGGTTGATTTAATAACCCCACTGTAGCCTAATAATTCTAATTATTGTGTGAAAATGAAAAGCTCTGTGAATTTGACATTTTGGTGAGTGTTATTTATAATTTTATTTTGGCCTATTGCTTCTCAATTCAAGGTGCACGATGTTCATTTGAAAAAAAGATAATCATCAGAGTTTATATGGGACAATTTAGGCTACAACTCTTAGCATATTAATAATAGTCTCTATTCGAATGGAAATTGTTTGTCACTTGCACACAAAAAAAATATGTTTTGGGTTTCACTAATCGAAACAGCATAGCCCATAAGATCTTATCTTTTGCTTTTAATCCTATAAACCAAGGGCACATTTCACGATCTCCCTCTGCTTAAATAGGAGCAAAATATTCTAGCATCTAATAAAACCTTACTTTAATGGGAGATTATATCTACTTGAATGATTGAATGATGACTTACAATTAGCACAAGAAACTCCTTAGGGAAAAAACACACAAAGGCAGACTACTTCAAGTCAATGGTCTACGTAGGCTATGGGTATGATTAGTTTTTAGGGCCTATTTATAGCGTTCAACACAACTTCAGTTGTCCTCGCTGTCACGAATACAATAAATACTGTTATAATCACTGTACTCGCTTTAATTCACATTAGATCTACATTGGCAGTTTATCAGATTGATGGGTGCATTCGATTGATGTGTTTGTCATGTAAATACGAATCGTTTGATGGACACCTGCAACGCCCAGAGTGCTACCGCAGGTCGCATACCATTGGTGCAAAATTAGTCACATGATGTGTCACTTAACTGATATGAGCTCGGATAGAACTTTGTGTGGTTTGACGTACTGCTTCGAGGTTGTAGGGGCACTGGGACCACACATCAGCGTATATTGACCCTGCTTAATCAATTTTGCTTGGTCAGTCAACAATGAATTCCTACTTAGATTATACGATTTATAACCGTGGTGCTAACACTTACAGTTCGAAGGTTGGATGTTTTTCTATGGAACAAGAATACTTGCCAAGTGCTTGTGCAAGTAGTACAAATAGTTACACTCCCGAGGGACGGCCAGTCGGAGGAAACACTTTTACAGCATCGCACGAAACTCATGGCACTACTTATGCACAACAGCCATACCACATCAATATGGATATGGGGAAAACCGGACACACCAATTTCTGCAAGCAAACCCGACCTCCTGTCTCGGACTATGGACATCATCAGCACGTTCTCACTCAAACAGATGACCACATGCGCCTTCAGTCCCCTGCTTTTTCTGTTGTGAATATGGGATCCAACATTGGAACTTACAGTGACTCGAACTGCAGGCCTGGCTCGGTCTCTGCAAGCCATTATCAGTCATTTCCTTACGGAGAGCACGAACCACACGGCTATGGTTCGTTCAGCAAGTACCAGGTCTCCCCTGACAGTGACAGCGACTCCAAGACGAACATCACACAAGCGCCAACGTTTGACTGGATGAAAGTCAAGAGGAACCCCCCTAAAACAGGTGAGTGTAGGGTACAGCGGCCACTACATTAATGAAGGCTTTGTCATATAAAAATGTTGTCAAATGATGTTTCTAATCTTATCTTTTTTTATTCCTAATTTTGTCTTAAGTCGCCGAATATGGGATCCACGGCCAGCAGAACATAATACGCACCAATTTTACCACCAAGCAGCTCACCGAACTTGAGAAGGAGTTTCACTTCAACAAGTACCTGACCAGGGCTCGCAGAGTGGAGGTGGCCGCAACCCTCGAACTGAACGAAACGCAGGTTAAAATTTGGTTTCAGAATCGCAGAATGAAACAAAAGAAGCGCGAGAAGGAAGGAACCGTCCCAATAATTAAACGAGAGACTCTTTGCTCTTCTGTTCAAAGCGCAGACAACTCAAACAGCTCATCCCCGGGTGCTTCGCCTACCTCAGACACTTCCACAACTATTTGATTCTTACGTGCATTTGTTGCAAACGAACTTCTGTTCCGAACACTGTGGAGAACGACCTAACTTATTCTGCTATCCTAGACAAAGCATTGTGCTAGTGTGTGCAAGTGTGTTTTAAAGTAATCAATTTTGCTGCATTAGGGCTACTGAATTCATGGTTTAACAGGGTATATGCTTAATACTCAAAAGCAAGACTTTTTAAAATGGGTTGATATCTTATTTTGCACTACAGATTCATTCCTGTTGAAAGAGAAAGAAAAAAAAAACGGTTGAAAATACTGACAAGAAGAAAACAACCTGGCCTGTGACATTGTGATAAATAAATATTTTATTTTACTGAAATATGTTTGATTTATAATTACATCCAATTTAAATCAATTTATTGATTTTTCTTTTAATTAAAAGGCTTTTCATTATGTTGGTAAGATTGTGTCCTTTGTCCGAGGATGTTGCAATACAATGGGACCTAATTTAAATCAGTGTTGCTCTAGTCTGTATAGTTTGACAAGAGGAATGTTGCATTACACACCGGGTGGCTTCCTATGACCTTTTCACCTTTTTGTGCCTCCAAGCTCTCTAAACATGTAAACACTCCTTGGTGCTCAGAATAACACTCACTGTCTAGATTTGAGGTTTCCAATCCTACTTGGCACAGCACACCAATATGCCAGGTAGAAATAGGACTTGTAGCTGAGTAAGACCCTTTCTTACTCCAAGTCATTATGATAATTCATAAGGCCCTTTTCATCGTATTTGAACATTCTCCAACAAAGCCAGAAAGAAAAGTGATTTATAATAGCCTGGTTTCACAGACAGGGCTTAAATTAAGTTAGGATAAGGCCTTAGTTCAATTTCATTAGCTTTTATAAATGTGCCTTTGAGAAAAAACATTACTGGTGTGCATCTTCTTGAGGCAAAACAATGGCATTAACATTTTAAGATATCTCAAATATCTTAAAAAAAAAAAAACATCAAAACATGCAAAACATCTCAAACATGCATTTAGCTTAAGCATTGTCTATGAAACCGGGGGTAGGCCTATATGTAATGTACTGGGAAATAAAACAAATTACCTTCGTTTGCATAAACATTTTACTGCAAATCTGTTTCTTTATTTCATTTGATGTTTATTTTTGGAACATCAGATTCAGAATGTAAGCAAAGAGGTGAGCTTTTGCAGAGAGGGAGAAAACTGTTTAACTCTAGATACTATCTCCATTAGCCTCAATTCTTCTTGAAAGTTTGCAAAGACTTGACAACCCTGTTTCATTCCCCTGATCATCTGATGGACTGCTCCAATATTTACTCAGGGTGTTGGGTTTGCACAGTATTTGCCCCAGCAGCCACACACTGTCAGCACCATTTCCACTGACCAGGTTCACTTGGAGTTCAGGCCTAAATTAATTCACAAAAGCCACGGGCCTGTCCAGCAGGGGATGAGAAGGGTGTCTTCCCAAAGGTCAATCAGAGTGTTATCTCTCCAAAACAAATTATCCACTATAAACTGAAAATCGAATTGAATCTCTAATATAAATATAGATAATAAAATGCATTTTAAATAAACTAATAAAACAAAGCTGCAATTGAGGGTATTTCACATCAATTCAAAGGTGAAACCCTAACAAAATGTCGAAGTTAAATCCTTTCCAAGTCAGTCCATACAACTCAAATGACAAAAACTGTTAAGGACATGATGCTGATTATATAATTTTATTTTATTTTATTTTATTTAAAATAGTGCATAAATATGTCATAATGGCACAAATGAAACTAGCATGTGGAAAAAGGGAAAACAAAAAATACTAGTCGGTCAGCTATACAAGGAAGAAAACTGCAACAATGCAATGTGTACTTAAAAGTTATTAAGTATGTAGTGTTTGTTGCTTGCCCTTTTGGGTTGTGTGGCTCTGGGCTCCCACTGGGTCTCCCATCTGTGGGCTTCAGTGGAAGAGCTACAGTGCTGCAGAGACAGATGTTCAGGCAGCCCGGAGGAGGAGGAGGCTGTTTTTCACCAGGTTGTCAGCATGCAGAAAAGGCTCACACTGCAGAATGTGGGGCAAGAGGAGGAATTAGAGGAAGATAAAAGTAGCATCCTCAAACAATAATAATGTGTAGGGAAGAAATAGGCTATGTTTGGAAAGACATTGAGAGAGAGATGTGTAGCTGGGAAAGAGGCAGTCAGCAGAGGTCATCAAAAAGTCAGTCATTCTGTGTAAAAAAAAAAAAAGAAGGAATATTCGTTTTATGATTACATCAGGCAAGATTGCCAAATACTTCAAAGAAAGACACACTCTACATACTGATAAATGATGCCACAGTATTGCATATCACTTTGCTGGCAAAATTTTATCCTATTACGAAAAATATGTATGGATGTTTGAACCCCCCCACAAAGAAAATGTTCATATATAAACTATACTGTTCAAATCTTGAGGGGTTGTAAAGATATTTTTAAAAAAGACATTTATATATTTTTGGCAAAGATGCATTAAATTGATTAAAAGTAACAGTAAAGGCATTTATAATGTTACCAAATATTTACATTTAAAATGAATGCTGTTTTAAGCTTTCTATTCATCATTAAAAAAAAATATTTCCACAAAACTATTAAGCTACACAACTATTTTCAACATTGAAAAAATAGAGTAGAGTTTGTCATAGAGATAGATGTCAGAGTTTCTACAGTATCAAATCAGCATTAAAATGATTTCTGAAGGATCATGTGACGCTGAAGACTGGAGCAATGGCTGCTGAATATTCAGCTTTCACGTGAATATATTATATTTAAAAAAAAATAAATAAAAAAAAAGGCCTCCAATACTTAATAAAATGCAAAAAAAAAAAAAAAACAGTGATATAACACATTAAAAATTCAATGACAAAAATCATATTGACAGGTACACCGCCTTTGCTGTCAGGTCACTATTAAGGTGATGTTTAGGGCAGATCTGAAGCTTGCAATGTATATACTCTCCCTGCTGGGTGTGCTTGTCAGAAGGTCTTTTACAAATCAAATGCCTGGCTTGACTTCCTGAGTCTTGTTCAAGTCCCTCTGAAGCATGTCACTCTGCTGGGGTGCGTGACCTCAAAGAGATAAAAAGAATACTGTATACACTATTCATGGGCTTGAAACAGGGGTCAGGGGGTCATTTTATATGTCTTCTTGTCTTTCACAGACATACAGTCAACAGCTAAGACAGTGACCACATGCAGATAGCCTCCTCCTCTCGGTGAAAACAGGAAGAACAGGAAGCCTTCCTCTTGTTTTCTCCACACAGACCCATATGACCATCCCCCTCTCACTCAATCGTATCCATGTCCTCACGAGGCGATTGAATCAGTCCATTGCCTTATTAGCTGAGTAACTGAGAGGGACAAGCTTCCAAGACCCTGTAGCTCACAGGCTGGGTTCTTGCCAGTGAGCAACCAACAGAAATTGGTTTAGGCAGTGTAAAAACAAACGTGCAAGATTTTTTATAGTATAACACTGATTAGATTGTGAGGTCGAGAGAAGTGAAGTTATTGTACCTGCTTAGAAAGGGCGATTTGGAAAGTTGCCAGTTACTCTCAAAACCAACACTACAGCGTTTTTGTCATAATTGAATTGACAAATTTCCTGCATGTGGTTTTGTTTGTAGGGATCATAGAGCTTGGCAAAGTGTAACCGGTGCTCTGTCACTCTTATGATTTAGAGAGGAAAGTAGTGCGCGCCAGAGGGAGACAAATGAAAGCTGACAGTTCATTTTATCAGTGACAGATCGTTGATCTCATGGACTGCCTACCTGGTCTCTCTTGGCGGTGAAGGTTGAATATTAGTGGATACTGATACAACCAACCACCCCCTTCTGAATCCCAAAGGCTTTATATTCAGCAGAATATGAGCTACAGCATGAAGCTACAAAACCAAAGTAGTATGTAATAAAATTAACATGATATTATTTTAGGATTAATAGGTTCCCTTTCCACAATTCAATCTCATAGAAACCTTTGTATTTAACAGGAAAAATTACATAAATACAAGCAAAATCAGTCAACTTTTAGATTATAACTTCGTGATGGAAATATTAACAGATGATGTTTAAAGGGATAGTTCACCCAACAAAATGCTCATCTTTCTCAAAATACTCATTCACACATCTTTATGCTGTTCCGTATGACTTTATTAAAAGAAAATATTTTGTATAATGTTTTAACAGTTTTTGTCTATACAATGAAAGTCAATGGGGTCCAAAACATCATTGAACTGATGTTCACTAAATGGAAAAAAATAAGTACATAGCATACAGGTTTGGAATGACATGAGGATATTATTATTTTATTTTGTTTGGATGAACTATGCCTTTAAGCATATGCACATTAGCCCCCGGTTTCACAGACAAGGCTTAGTCCTTGACTAAAATTTGAGCTGGTTTAAAATATCTTAAAATATGTCACTGCCATTGTTTTGTCTCAAGATGCACATATTTTTTTTTTCTTAGGCATGTTTATAACAGCTACTTAAATGTCCTAATTGAACTAAAACCTAATGGCTTAATCTCTGCCTGTGAAACTGGGCTTATAGATGTTTTTCTTTTTTCTGAGACGTTGTCTACAAAATTATAATTTTTCAGAGCTATTAATTTCAACAGTAAACTTTCAAATGGTCTTAAGCAATTTAGCCATTTGTGTATGAGAACTGAATTCATTCTGTTAAAGAACTCTAGTGAAAAACGTTCCTCTAAGCTCACTATGATTGATATGTGGGCGTTGACATAAGCTGATACCTGGGAAAATCCTTTTGACAAATTATCATACTTTCCCCCATCTTCTTTGGAAATATTTACCTCACAGGTCCTTGAACACCCACACAAACATCTTCTAAGTGCTGCCTGCAAGTGCCTGAAGTGTCTCGTGCTTGTGTGTGGAGGTTAATTAGCAGCAATGAGCTGAAACTGAGTTCAAAGGGTCAAACCAGCGACAGAGATGAGCCCAAGGCTTTGAACGGGCAAAAATGTTTTCATACCATTTAACAAGAAACGCATTATAAACCGGTTGATAGTAATTGAATCTCATGATGGAATAAATGACAAACTCTGAAACTCTTCCAGTGCCTTCATATTGACCCGTGTCTCTCGAGGGGTGTGTGACCATGTTGGAGTGTGATTTCTGTCAGGTCGGGGTGGTTGGGGGCTCTCAGATGACAGAGTTCTGCCCCTCCCCCAAGTGAAATGTAAATGAAAAGGAATGCAGAGATAAAAAAGCCTGTGTTCCCAGATAAGGGTACAGAAGAAAGGAGTAGGCGAATGCTAAAAGAGCTCTCTTGGGGAGATGAGAGGCGCTGATGTCAGTGTTGGTGGTAGGAGATCATAGCAGGTTCCTCTCATCAGCCCAGGCCTGTGTTTGATACTGGGTCTTTGTCGCTCTTTCAGCTGTGCATTGTTGGGAGGTGTAATCCTGGGCGGATTACAAAGGCAAGATCCTTTCATATGGCTGTGCCCAGCAGGCAGCAGGCAGTGCTCATGCTGGAGTGGAGGGCCACGCTCATTCCTCTATCTACCTTCACAAGGGGCCATATAGCTGCAGGGACAGTGACGAAGGGGTCATTCGGTCATGTCCTCTCCTTGGAATTCTGCTCCCCCTTCTCCATTCAGATGTTTTTCTTTCATGATCTGCCTCCAGCCTGTACCTGTGCACAATGCCTTACACCCAATAAACTGGCAAATGCCATCAAATAATGAATATGAGCTCTGATATTTAGCTTGAATTAAATCTTCCACAATATTTTTCAGTGTTTTTCAACTGTGTTGAGGTAAACCAATATTAGGAACAACCAATATAGGACAATTCATATTTTCACCTGGAGGATGATCAAATGTGTGTGAAATGTGAAAATCTCATAGACTTATACTGAAGGATGATCTCAAGCCATAGTGGGACTAGAAAATCATGCGAGTGGGCTCTTTTAAACTGGCCAGGTGACCATCAAGCAATGCCATAGCAACCACACAGCAACGCTCTGGAAACAACCCACAACACCCTACCATTGTGGCAATGACTTTTGCATAGGCAATCATCATTTACATTTTCCTCAGAGTGTGTGTAAAAAACACCAGTTCACCACTTTGTCAATATGCACTGAAAAAAATTAACCATAAAAACATCATGTGTAATGATGATTTTGATTAAATTAGATATAATATGTAATAATTTTTTTGATCATTGCATAACTAGCAGATGAAAATCTCTGAAATTATCATTAAAAAAAAGAAGGGCAGAACTAAAAATGAAACCAAATACCCTTTTATGTCGTAACCAAAACATTGAAACGCCACTAAAAATACTTAGGTAGGTAACAGAGGTAACAAAAATAGGTAAAATGGATCACACTAACTTCTCCAATTAAAATGGAGATTAATTAGTAAAAAACATGTTTATATTGGAGCTCCAAGATATTCATTGTACTGGACTAAAAGGCAAAACAACATAAGCTATAAAACATTTAAATGATTATGAAATGCCAAAGTGTTGAAATATACTGGTATAAGTACAATTGTAATTTGTCTGGAGTGTCATTGTCTTTCCTGCAATTTGAGCCTCACTTTAAACACTTCATTGCCCAATAGCCCTGTGTAACTGTGAAAATAATAAATTGCACAACTTGACTTGACTAAATAAGTTGTTAATAGGTTACTCAAAAATATTTTGTCTAAAACATTTGGATATGATGAGTTTTTTTCCCCACTTCCCCAGAGGCTTTTTTTGCCCCAGGTTGGAGGGGTGGAGTGCTTTTACTCCACTTAAAAAATAAAAAATAAAAAAAACTTTTTTAACAAACTTTTTTAACATTTCTTCTTACGCATATTATGTTGGTCAATAAATACCTAGTAGCCTAAACATAATCAAAATAAATTGGCCTTGCTCTGATTAAATTCTGTTATTAATGTAATAACTTTTAAAAAAGGGAAGAGATTGTGCCGCCAAAATGTGATGCATTGTATTAGGTGCCAGGTCAGCATCAAACTGTTGCAAACAATTGTGAGAGTCAAGCAAAAGCTTTTGTGATATGATGCAAATGTGTCAGATAGACTATGGCATGGACAGAAATAATTCCACTGAGCAAATGTCTTTAGTTTAACCAATATAAAAGAGCTACAGGTCTTGTCCTGTTTCTGCATAAAACATATGTGAAAAATGTCTATTTTATTTTTATTTAGGCAATTCATTATTATTATCTTCTACATTTTTTAATTAAAAACTTTAACATAAAATGAGGGCAAGATGTAGTGATGGCAGATGGCTTAGTAGCCTAGGCTAATTATTTCTAACAAGTAGGCCTATAGAAAAAACCCGTAACGATTATAATAAATGTAATAACACCTGATTATATCACAATAAATTAATGGTAAATTTAAAATGTAGGCTCTATGTTTTCTATCCAGCTTTGACACTAATGTATGCAATTTAGGGTGAGTAGCCTAATATATTTGTAAACTACTTGAATCACACACATATTTAAACTTCCGGTCTCCAAGAGGTAGTTTTGCTATAAGATGGCCTCGACCTTTTATAAACAGCGTGGAGCCGTAAACATCGAATAAAATAATAATAGACGCACCTGACTCGACCTATAGGATATGGAAACTTCCTTTAAACAAACAAACAGATCCGAGGCCTAGTTCCCAAACATTTCGAGTCTTTCAATGTGGAAAAAAAAAAAAAAAAACATGGCCACTACTTACACATTAGACCGCTGATGGTAGCTATAGTCACGATCGATGGTCATGATATGAGATAGAGGTTGGGGAAAACAATGAGATCAAAAAGAGTGCAGTGGTTTTGAGCGGGGCCCGTTTCTGTCAATTCGTAGCAAACGAATAAAAACACTTCAAAGTTTGACAACAAATTCAAAACGGTGTAGCCTACTCAATTGTATTTTTAACTGGGTGGATGGTCTAAAAAATAATATATGGTGGAAAAGGCAAATTCACTTGTAATATTTTAAAATTAGTTTGACTTTCAGACTCATGTCACAAAGTAATTCGCCTACATCTCTTTAGGCAATGTTTCCTTTTCACAACAATGTGCTTTGCACTTCCTCTTCTCCTTTCCTCCGCGAGCCGGTTCGTGTGGTGTGATATCTCTCTCGATTATTTTTTATTTAACACTGCGAACTCATTATGTGGGATGACAAGTGACCATCAAATTCACTCAGAATTTTTCTGACCTCCAATCGTTGACATTAGCATATTGTATTAGCTTTTATTTCTGTTTGGAGTCTCACTCACAGAGTAAGAGATGGGGACGGTGCTTGATGACATCAGACAACTATTAAGAGGTAGGCTAGGCATTCATTGTTTCAAAGGTAGTGAATTAAAATCAGACCTTTTTTGCTTCTATATGCTACCTATTTGTTTGTTGTATTACTTTATCTGTTTGTTTTTATTAAGGTAAATTAGAGCATTTGATAAATGTCAACTTTGCTTCTTATACTAAACATGGATTTAATGAGAATTCACAAAGAAATCACAGGACTTGAAGCACATATTTAGGCTACATCTTAAAGTTAGTTTTCAAATTCATTGTAAACATGTCATAATTATAGAAGTTGTGGTTTGTGTAATTAAACCAACAGACTTATGATTTCAGTTTTATGATTTCATTAGTTTTATTTACTCTTGTAATTATTCTGCTTTGCTGTGTTTACTCTAGAGTAAAACATTTTGTACAAAATGGTACTTCACGAAGGATACCATCATGAGATTGTTATCGTCCTTCTGACATGCAGACAGGATGACTATTGTCATTTACACATTCTGGCATCCATTACATTTGCATGAATAGAGCAATCCTTTTGTGATTTGCATTTTTCAAAACATATTGAATAGCAATATCACATGACATAAAGGTCACAAAGTTTTTTTTCATTGTGTCATTGTTTTTTGCTTATGTTAGTGTCTTGTAAGCAGACTCTTAACATAGCATGAGTAGTTTACTGATGTTTTTTTTCTCCCTCTCTCTTTTTCAGACTGTGAGCTGTTTGTTTTTGAAATACTCCAGGATGAGAATCTCAGTAATGTTGCTCTAGAGTCCAGGGAAATTCTTCTACGAAATTTTCATGTCATCCAGAAGAGGTGAGGGATGTCACAATATGTTTTATTCATGTGCAAGTATTAGAGCTGACACACTTGCTCCCCTTTGTTTGTATTGCACAATGAAGACCACAAAAAGTAAATTTATAGAAGCAAATTATTGGCCGCTTGAGAATCCATGCTCCCAGTCGAGCTACAAATGAAACACAACAGTTAAACAGACAGGAAGCAAATTGCTCAGTTTTTCTATTGTTGTCTTTTTAGAAGCAAGGAGTACAATTACAGCGCTGGAGTGGTTTTGTGGTTTGCTGTGCTGAAACAGTGTTTGCAAGGAGAACAAGCATACTTAGATTTTTTTTTCTTCAGCACATGAATACTTTGCTGTCAATGCATCGTTTGCAAATGCTGCAATGCACAGTTCTTTTTTTACAGATGCATGTGTTTACTGATACTCAACTTGCCATCAATCAAACGCCTCTTCAATTCTTTTTTTGAATTTGTAGTACAGCTTTCATTGTAGGGCTGAAATTTGTATCTAGACTAAGAAAGATAGTGGAACAATGCAAACATTACATGCGCTTGATTAGAAGCATTATACAGTGATCCATTTTAGTAAAAACTTTGAGCAAAGTCCATTTGTTTAGAAGGTTATTTTATCCTTTATAAAACGTACTTCTCTAAAAGCATTTCTAAATCTTCTCTTTTCAGACACCCACAAGAATTTCCCCACAGATGTAAGTGAACAGCTGCTTCATAATTCTAATTAATTGCTCACCGAGATTTCCGTTCAGATTCAGTCTTTCCTGGAACAATGGGTTCTTTAGAAAACAAGTCGGTTTGACAAAAAATTATTAGATTCTCCTCCCACAGCATTTTCATTTTATGTATATCTGTCGAACTCACTCAACAAAGTATCTACTTATGTGAAGCTCTTTTATTTTTTTCTCCTAGATGAATCCAATCTTGAGGATAGTTCAGATGACAACCGCAGCTCCAGTCTGGGACGCTCTGCCCCCTCTGATGATATGTCAGTGGCCAGTGACTACCAGGAGGAAGGTGCCAGTGAGCGTGAGTTTAAGCCACTCTATGTGCATATGAGTGTGTTTACTCGTATGTCTAATGCATGTAAGCTGCGATAGGTCAAGATAGGAAACTTGTCTAAAGCTTCTTTAGCACATTTCTTGTTGTGGGGGTTTCACTCCTAATGATGAAATACCCCAGTGGAGGTGTTTGGTAACAGATCACCCTCTAGTGGATTCCCACAGCTCTGCTGCTGGCATTGAGGAGTGTGTGGAAGGGGAATGGGAGGGTGGTCTTTTACCTCCATAGAAAAGGGATGAAGAGCTCCCTCTAGTGGCAGGCGGGGTGGATGTTCAGGCATGTGTGCTGCTGTTGCTGAGGCATGCTGGGTTCTTGGGGTTAAACTGTGGCATGTTTGCCTGCTTTTAACAATGGTGTCTAAATTTTAGCTTTCTTGTGCTTCTGACATAAAGTAAATTTACTTGTGTGCATAGCCTAGAATTTGAAAAACGTTAACTGGAGTGAAATTCGACGTTTAAAGAGAGTTTAAAAACAGGATGTACTGCAGATTGAAAATGGCACCACAATCTGTTTTGTGTTTGCTGATTGTTTTTTTTGACCAATATGGGTAGTTTGCTGTTGCTTCGGGCCAAATCTTTGACTGATCATCCCTGGCTCCTCTGTAAGCAGCTGGTCTTGAAACTCAACACTGTACCTGAGGGGCGTTTAATCCATTTTCTCTTCTTTATCACTCATCATACAACCGACAATTTCCTCAGAGGCATCAAAAGCCTGCAGCTTTGCAGAAAAAGCTAAAATAAAAAGAAGAAGAAATAATTAAGGGACATTCAATTCAATATCTTTGATCACTAGTGACCTGGTCTGGGATTGCAGCAGCAATCCGCTAAAAGTCAAAGACAATCCAGATTCTCTCTCTCTCTCTCTCTCTCTCTCTTTGGCGGATTTTACTTCATAGACATATTTTCTTCTTTTAACAGTTTTCCAGATTGAACAGAAAAAAAAAATGCATAAATTATTGTTTTTTATCTCGAATACGTCTTCTTGCTCACTGACACGAAACTTCTCACCACCCTGCAAAAATGAATAGCTACTCCACTATCCCATTTATTTTATATGTTGTTTGTAATTTAGCAACAAAAGGGGGTCAAACCTGGATGTGCTCCTTTGATTCGCTCCTTTGCCGGAAAAGGCATATAAGTCAAAGAGGAGTAACTCGAAGAAGATTCGCATCATGTCGCTCTTTCAATAAAGATAATGACCAGCAAGGGCAAGTGCAGTTCAGGGTTCATGTTTAGTTCACCAGTTGGGAATCTCACATCAAACCCTGCGATAGGACATTTGGAATTTGAGCAGGAGAGAGTGTGAAATTAGAGAGAGGAACATAATCATGAAGATTAAGGTTCAAATATGCACCTTTTTCAGCAATTCAGATTTAGTTTTCTCATTTGCCTTTGATTCAATAAAGACGCTCCATGCTGTGAGGCCTTCTGATTTCTTTTTTGCGCTTAGCTCGAGTGAATGAAAAACAAAATGCATATGTGATATGAATGAGCTGGTGTCCTTGCATGCTGATATTTTCAAATTTGCCCTATTGTATTGGAGGGTAAATATAGTTCAGGCATTCAATTCCTGCACCGCTACTCGCTCCGTGATGTCACATGCTCGCCTGTGTGAGGAAGGGAAATTGACTGTGTCTGCTTGTGCTCTAACCTGACTGGAAGAGAGGCAGCAGTTGACTCGTCGGTGGGAGGAGTCAGTTTTATTTCATTTAGCCTGCTCTGCCTCCCTGTCTCCAGAGGGAGGTTTGACAGTAGATTTGTTATAGCTGACAGGAACAGATGGGCGCTCTATTGTCAGGGCCCCTGTCTGTATGGTAATGTGAACTGAGTTTCACCCGCAGACCGCACGGTTGACCCCACCGTGCCTGCAGCCTCGTCTGGATGACAGCAGCCCTGCAGCCGAGGATGGGAAGCCCAGGGCAGGAGGAGCCTCACAGTGGGGTGGATGTTTTGCCAGGTCAAGTTTAGGAAATGCAAAAGTAGTAGAATAAAAAAGCATTCTTATCTATTTGAATGGCCCGAGTCGGAGATATTTGCCTGGGATTATCACTAAAAATCATTTTAAAAAAAGGCAATTTTGTCTTGCATACAAGACGTCAGTTCCACCAATCATTTCAGTCATAACAAATACAGCAGAAAAAGGTGTATGGTTTGTCAGCCTGACAGGAGTTTGTGTGTTTAAGAGGCTAATATCAATGCATGTCCTATCAAAGGCTGCACATGCTCTGGGCTCTTTGTGTGCAGTGACTTGATTTATGTCCAGAAACAAAAGCCCCTTTCGTTCCTGTTATCTTACCCCACCACGGCTCTACAGGCAAAGCTGGAGAAGCCAATCAGAGAGAGGCAGAGGAGTCAGAGTTGAGTTGTTTCTTTATCGCAAATTAGATCATCAAGATGTAAATTAGATTTTTTTCAAGATCTTAAAGCCTCTTAATTAATGGTTGTGTTGGTTAGGGAATTGATTGTTGTAATGAATCTCTGGAGAGTCCAAAAAGAGCTTGCATCAATGAAAAATACATTTTAGCCTGGCAATTAAGCGATCCCTCGCAAACCAAAGTGACCAGCCTAACATGCAAATCATCTTCGTCATCATCACGGTTACTGTCAGGAATTTCAGCAGGGCTCTGTCCTGCAGCCTGATCCTGTTATATTTTTCCTAATGCAATGGCATGTGGCCACGTAAAGGTGGAGTCATGTGATCATAAGCACCTTACTTGACCAGTGTTTGAGTGTTTGTCAGCTGGTCTTTATTGCCTCTTAACTCCATATAGGTTTGCTGTGAGTCCTCACACTTTGAGTGTTTCTTCCTCCCTACAGTAAACTTTTGACCCCTGGGTCTTGTTCTGGTCATTTCATGACCTGTCTGAACTCTGTCTAGGGCAACTGAGTCTACATTATTGACCTCAGTTGCCATAGCCACAGCACAGTTCAAATAAAGTTTCCCTAGCTGGGACAGGATTATCAAAAACTTTTTTCCCCAAAAGCCTCCTTCCATTCTAGTAATCATTAATTGTCCTCTAATCACAATTAATATTCCAATGCGGTTATAGAAAGCGTAAAGTATGAGGCATTGGCAGGCTTCATAGGGCACGTTAAATGACTTCGGCAAAGATGACACCATCTTTCCTCTGCGCTGTCGTTTTTCCCACCCTCTGTTTCCCTTTGCATTAATTAATTGAAATAGACACATATTAGACCCGAGCATCCTCAGTGCATCGCTGCTTCTGCCGAACGGGTTCAAAAGTTCACTTCACTCTCCGAAGGCTACGATGGTGCTGAAAAAGCCCATATTTGCTCTCGCTCTGTCTCTCGCTCATTTGTAATTTCACTGTTTCACCCAAACACGCTCCTGCCCTGTAAACTGATCATTCGGAAGAGATTTTCAACTGTTAATGTCATATCATTGTCAGTCGCCCTATTCATTGTGCAATGATGAGTCAACAGAGCATACATCACTATATTCATCACGCATTTTCTTTTATTAGTTAGGAAAATATTGCTTCTGTGCTCAATATAATATGTCCAGGTCTAGTAAAAGTTAGCGTGGGTGAAGAGAGGAAGTCTTTCATGATTTGCAAGGTATGAAATAAGCAGAATAGGAAGTCACAACCTTGAGTGTCTAATCTTCTTTGCAGCCTGTCAGTATCGCAGACAAATGGCAAAACGATTCAATGCTGTGGGTTCAGCTAGAGGTTAGCCTTCCCAGGTACTCTCTCTCTCTCTCTCTCTCTCTCTCTCTCTCTCTTTCCTCTTACCCATCTTGCAAATGAGAATTTGATTTTTCTCTCCACTGGATTCCATTTCTGGAGATTGATGAAGTTTCGATGCAAGGCCCAGGTGGCCTGATGCTTTCATTGGGAAACAAATGAAAGCGTGTGTAGGTGTGTTTGCTGTACACCCACAGGGAAGGAGTGCTGTTTAAATGTCTTCTCTGTGTCTTTTTGGGGTTTAGCTTAATGCAAATTTGCTCTTGGCAACCATGTGCATGTTTGCATTTTTAATATTTAGATTTTTTGTGTTTTACAAGGGCAGCGGTTTTATGCTATAGAGATGAACATTCGCTGATTAAGAACTTTTTTTTCGTCTTTTATTTACCGACATAATCCATTTGACACGTCTGGCTCTCTGAGGTTCTGTTCTACTGCAGCATTTGGAATGTTTTCACATCTTTAAACTGACCAGAAGAACTGTTTTTCCATGAAATGTCTTTCTACCCTCTGATTTGTCAGCCTGTAGGTATCATTTATCTGTCCAAAAATGGAAAATATTATGCTAATTGCCTAATTTACCATATGTTTTCTATTGAGTGTTGAAACATGTAATAATCATAAAAGAGTCTTTTCCCCACACGGTTCTGAGTTTGAGTAAGGATCTTCACGAGTGAGAGGCTATTTAAGTTTGGGAGGTTTAGGCTGGCCTGGTAATGTACATCACTGCAATGTGTGTGTGATAAAACACAGCCATCGGTTACCACTGAACCAAATCATTTTCATGATGACTGGCAGGGCCATGATATGACAGATTCCCATACAACAGAAAAAAAACCCTCTTGATGTAATCACAAGATGAGAATTTTCTGTGAAGTGATCTTTTTTGTAAGACAATTCCTGGCTGCAGTCTATAAGCATTTTGAGCCAATACAAACACTTCAAGTTAAATTATCCTGCTCTCCTAAATTTTATAGAGTAGCTTAAGACGGAAAATTGTTTCCAGATTTTTGTTGTGTATATGTAATAAATTATTTAAAGTAAAGGACGAGTTTTATTTTTATAAAGAGGATATTGGTCATATATGGCTGGATTAAGATTACAGAGGTGTAACCATTGGCTCTTGCAGTTCTATAATTTACACAGTTAAGCCTTTGAACTTTCTATTTATTTACTGAGGGGACACGCGCTGAGAGCCTGCATGCGCGTGCTACTACAAAGGCAACATGTATAGTTACATAGGCGAATAACTAAAAAAGTTATTTAGAAAGCATTTCGAATAATTTTTTTCTTTCGTTTTGGTTATATTTTGTCCCCCCTGATATATGCAGGCTATATGGGGCTATCTAACGAAACGAATTCTAAACGTATTTTTAAATCTAAAACAAGGGAATTCCAAATCATATTAAAACAGAAAAAAGTGGGAAAGTACAAAAACATTTTTTTTATATATATATTTGAAAACGACGTTTGTTTAATAGAATAATAGGCTAGGTTAATAGTAAGGAATGCGATTATACGATGAACATTTATATACAATAAACAGTAATAATTACGCATTATTATATAGGCTATATAAATATATATAAATATAAATATATATAGCCTATATATATTCAAATCATTTAGAAAATAATTACAAAGTAAAATAGTATTTTGTGAAGTCTTCTGATAATTAGAAAAAATATATAATTTTAAATGAATAAAATAAACTGACTGTTTATTGTGGAATAAATTAATACATAAACAATTAAATATCAAAGTTTTAAATGTGAATGGCGCCTATAAGTTGTAGGCTTACGGGAAACCAACACATCCAGGGATTAGTTAAAACCTGGGGGTGAAAATCGTGAATATTCTTTTTAGGCCTAAACACACACATTTGTGGGAAACAGAGACAATTAACAATTAATAGCTTACTGTTATTTTTTATTAGGATGTCATTTAATTATTTTTCTTCGTTGTCGTGTTCTGTTAGATTGTTTTATACGTTTGATATCTTTTTTTCATTTACAGTCTGTGTAGGCTCGAAGTTCAGTCTTCCTCAGAAAACACCATTCACTTTCCCTCAACACGCGCCCTCTGGCGGGCTTTTTAGTCTTTACTATTTCCTAAAAAACTAAAGCAATTTTGATGATATTTACACGACTTATATAAACTAAATGACACTTTTGGGCTATCACTTAATACTGTCGATTTTTTTTTTAATCCCCTCTGAAATGCGAAATGTAGCCTAATTATTTTTCTTTCACTCATTCTCAGTTAAATAAAACAGACCCACAATAGCTAGCAGCTTTCTGGAGTTTATCAGACGGTCATAAATACCTGTGTGACACACATGTAGGCTATGTGAGCGTTAACAAACACGTCAAACTTTACGACCGTGCATTCCTCATGTGATCGATGCACGATATCATGAATCATGATTTGCAGTCTGCAGACAGTCGACACGTGTCTGCTGGCATATTTCATCGTTCTTGCATCAAATCTGTTCGAAGAAAACCTAACAAACACGCAGACAAGAGACCACAAACTACTGAATGTTCTAATAGTAGGCCTATTCCTTTACAGACCTCTTTGATGTCATCCTATTTTATATTTACCTGCGAAGTCAAGTAGGCTATGTTATCGAACTCATTTAATTTAAATCCAATAAATCGATATTAACTGGGAGACCATAAAGTATGATAAAATGACTTTATTTAGTTTCAGCATTAGCGTCGAGTATAAGAAACTGTATTGTATTTTATTGTTCGGCTAAACAAATAAGATTTTTTTGTTTTTAATTCAAAACAGCATTTTAAATGGGAAACGAATGTAGAAGAAATGCATAAAAAACACAAGCAATTCTAACAAAACAGGCAGTGTGTGTGTAGCTGCCATTCTGTGCAGCCTTTGTGAGTCCCGTTAAAATAGATTGTAACCCGTCTGGCCAGCCATGATTTTATATATATATATATATATAAACAGGTAGATGAAAACCTTTGTGTGTGATGTTGTGTAGCCTATCAAATTTAACAAAATTACCCACTGCATTAGTTGATTCCACTGTTATTTAGCATCCATTAACATTATGCAATGCAATTGTAAGAAAGAAGAAATTATACCTCCTTACCTCAATTTTTTTTCAGCCCTGTAAATCCTTTATATTTTTACAGACTTACAACTTGGACTGTGACTTCAGGAGTATGGTGGACACAGGATATATGATTCAGCACTAAAGTTAATTTCTAATTGGTTGAACTGATGCTTTTACAATTCATCCTGAAATACAACACTCCCAGTCTTCCCCTTTTTTCTTCTCTTTTAGGAATGTCTCAATTTCTCCACACATTCACAACATTTGCTTGTGACGGAGTGTCTTGGCAAAGTTATATTGAACAGCTATAATAGAAACAGCAGCAGTGCAATGCTATATTTAAAATAATAAAACTTGCCTGAATTATACACTCTATATAAGCAGTTAATTGAAAAAAAAAAAGTTTCATTAAAAAGATATAAGATAAATATCTGTAAATCCATTTTAGTGTCTTGAATAAAATCATATCCTTTCAGGGTTTTTTTTCTTCTTCTTTTTTTGTAGCATTTATTAGGCAGGAACCTGCTCATATAATTCTTGTTGAAATAAACACACTCTCATTTTTATCATTATTCATGTTTAGTTAGTTCATTTTTCTTTTTGAATTGGCTATAACCAACAGCACCGAAATTCCAAGCTTCCTCATGCCTCAGCTCCACTAGTTTAAGTATATTTCCACATCTCGCCGAACTCATTTTTCTTTGCGGCCGTGTGTGATGATGACACTGCTTTCGAGTCATATCTCCTCTGGCTGTCGCACCCCAGTCCACCTCTCTGCCATCTCAGGATTATAGTATTTGCAGTTAAACTTTTGAATGGATGTCATAATATATGGGGGTAAAATTTATAGAGCTCTGGTCTCTGAACGGAGGACCCCCTTTGCTTTCCCTGCTCATTGCCAGGCTATAAATTCTCCTCTTGTACGGTGCGGCTCGTCAGTAAAGGAACAATGTTGTGGCACTAAAGCATGTTAAATGGTTTCCCACATCATGTGTGAAGCCCACAATTGCGCCGTTAAACAGAGGCCAGCTAAAGGTCCATTCTGGAATCTTGTAAATAATAAGTAATACTGCAAAACTGTTCAGGGGCTGCATGATTTCAGGTCTCATGTTGTGAATAACAGATCCTTTTCATTCAAATCGAATCAGTTCTTGTTAAGGACAATTTAGAGAGGTGATGTTCAAGTGAGCCATTCACCTAGGGATCTCTCTCTCTCAGTCTTTCACCCCCCCCTCCCTCCCTCCCTCCCTAATGCCTTTCCTTCATTTTTTCTCACCCTCCTAATGTTTGCTATGCGCAGGCATCGCACAGAGGCCACTGCCTTTGCCTTTAATGAGGAAAAATGTGTCAATTTGCTGTTCTCTGTGTGCAGTTTGCGTATTGGTGTGCGGTATGGGGGGTTAAGGATGCTCAGAGTTCTCCTTTTTTCTAATCAAGTGCTGTACAGGAGAGCGCAGTAATTCCGGTCTCTCCATCTCTCCCTGATCAGCATTCCTCCCCTGCCTCTCTCCTCGGCCCCCCAGGGACCCTCATGCCTTCTGTTTCACCTCATCTCTGAGGTTCACTCCGAGGTCAGCCTCAGGCCCGTGCGTCCCATGCTAACAGAACAATACTGAGAAGACATGGATAGGGCATCGATATGATGCAGATTTCGCGCACTGTTAATATACTGTATTTGTAGGCATATCTTTTTGTTGCATAATTGGTTGATATTAGATTTATCAATATTGTGTGTGTTATATATATTAAATAGTGCATGCTCATTTTCACAATTTTACATTTTCCTTTGCCATCATCTTACGTTCACTTTATAATTATCATTAAATTTTATAAATTAAATCATTAAAAATTATAAATATCATTAAAAATGCTAATAATTGAATTAAAACTGTTAAATGTCATCTTTAGCAAATATCAAACTTCCATTTTCATACTGTACATTACGTTTTGCTGACTGAATTCAGTTGTAGTGTTCAATAATTTTTTGTTTAATTTTTAATTTATTTTGACATAATAGTGTAGAATTTTAATATTCATAATCATTATCGGCTTATCTGTGTCGGCCAGAGTAGAATTTGGAGCAGTATATTTTGCAGTGCAATATTGCTTCAGTATGCAAATGTGATCACATGATTGGTTAGTAATCCTTCATGGACTCATTTAATCAATAGTGTAAATATGTTAGTGGTCTTGACTTTTGTGTCCACTGAATCTACAGTAAATCATTGTATTGCGTCGATGGTCGCATTCGGAAATGTCAAGGTAAATCGGCAATGTAGTCATTCAATCTTCCCAAGATATTTAATAATTTGATCAATTATGCACATTTTGATCATTGCAAATGTCATAAACAGAGAAGAGAAAAAACATACACACCACCCTATATTGTCAAATATACAATTTTTAATGCAACCTTTTTTGCTATCTGACTAGGGGTGTAACAATATATATCGTGTCAGAATATATCGCAATACAAAAATGCAACAATATCGTGGATAGTGACATTCTTTATTGTGTGTAGTTCACCTAAAAGAGAAACAATTAAAGTTTACAGTGTTTTAGTGTCAGTGCTACATTAATATATAGTGTTGAATAATATAATGTATAATAATGCAATGAGGGAATATTTTTGGGCCTTGATAATGCTAAATGTCTAATGTTACCAGTAAAAGTTACATTATTTTAAATATATCTAGTCAGTGACAGAGTGCAAGCATATTCGTCAGAAATAATTCTGTATTTTCAGCTTCAAAATCATAAGTTACCAAGCCTTTTCATTTCCACCCCAATGTAATCCCAAATTTAGAATTTTAATCAACAGTACATTTTTGGTTAACCTAATAACATATGTCTTGGAGTATTGCAAAAATATCGTATTGTGAGTTCAGTGTCGTGTTATATATCGAATCGTGACATGAGGGTATCATTACATCCTTATATCTGACAGGCATTATAAAGAGAATGAAAACAAACTTAAATGGTTAAATTAAACTACATTTTGTTTTTTGACAAAATCTTTGCATCTGTCCCTACTGACTGTGACCTATCTTTGATACTCAACTGATGCTATTTAATGGTTTTTTTTTACATTAAATTCCTCAGATCATTACAACATCAATCAGATTTTTATAGCTGGATCACCTGCTGTGCTCATAACATCACCTGTGAGCGCAATATTCTGCGTGTTGGTGATGTTAAATGTGCACAGAGTCCAGCTTTATTATACCTGATATGAGCTTATGACGAATGGTAATTAATTAAATAGTATGTGAGGTTGTTTGTTTGCCACTCATTTGAGACCTGCTGCTCTGGCTGTCAAACCTGTTTTTGATGTCATTTTTAATGAAGGGTTCTCTGCAGAATGAGTCCGTGAGGAGTAAACACTGCCGCACATTGGTGATGGCAGGCAGTGTGCTGTGGAGTGATAGGAGTAGTGTGACCTGGAGCTGTGCCTATACCTCCATGTTTAGAAGGAGGTGGAGGGAGGCTCTTGGTTCTCCGGTATCCCGCCGAGCTCTTCTCGTGGCATCAGTCCCCGCTCTCCTGCTGCCATGGCACTGATGAACGTCCCTCTGCGTGGCACGCTCAATGCCTCACTCCACCAATCTCGGGCTGCCACATTGCAGAGGCCGCGCCATGCATCACCACAAAGCGTCTAGCAGCCGCCGAGAGCGCCTAGAGGAAAGTCATTAGCTTTGCTTCGCTCCCTTTCTCCTCTCCCCACATCTCTTCGTTTTTGTGTGGCTCTTGTGATGAGTTACTGACAAAAATCAAGCTCGGAATTGGACTTCTGCTTAACGAAAACTAAATATATAAGCACTCTGATTTATCTTTTTCTTTTTTTGATACAATTTGATGCTCCGTTTTTTTAAATCACTGAATACTTTATAATAATTGATGTTGGCACCGAACAACATGAGAAAACAAAATGAATGAAGTTGGAAAAGGCACAAAGCCTCTGAGAACGATGGTGATGTAACATTCTGAAATATTCATAAACATCCACAGCACATTTAAATGGAAATGATTGGCCTTATGCTAATTAAGAAGGGGGAATGCAGGGGTGAGAGTTAAGAAACCTCACCGCTCTGAATAATTAAAAATGCAATTTATAGCCGAAATGAAAATCCTCAAGACCGGTTCCACGTGCATTTTTTATGATGCTTTAATAGTTCTGCGGAGGTAAATGATTGTGTTTATGATGTGCAGGTTTATAAAAACATGCAGAATCAAAGGAAACTGACCGAATGTAAGAAACAGGCAGAAATATAATATGGCCTCTTGATTTTTCCCTGCCTTTTTGGCAGTTTTTGTCCTCTGTGGCTTTAAAAATATCAAGCTCTGATTGGTTTGAAAGAAACGACTGAAGTTGAATCTGTTCGTCCAATCAGAATCTTGGGTTTCCTTGGAGACAGTTCAGAAAGGAAAAACATGCCATTTTTTTCTGAAGGTGAAATGTTTGGTTACACTGCTACCCTGTGGAAGAATCACGAATATAGTGACTGGCCAGACACACGCCCACTGTTTAGTTTCCACAGAAAGGCAGGTCGTAGGTTGTGAAGAATGGCGAATTTGTGTTCAGTCATTCATTTTACCGTTGCTTAAGTCTCTGACTGCACCATGGGGTCAGACAGCAAGGCCTGAGGAAGAAGGTTGTCAGTAGGTGTGTGAAGATTAGAGAAACTGTTAATTGTACGCCATTCTCACATTTCTTCTGTTTATTCTGTTTCTTCTGAACTATTACCGGGGCTTGACCTTTTAGATAAATGAACAGAGGGGGATGTGGATGGATGAGGGGAGTAAAAGGTGTCAGGACGAAAGCGCACAGGGAGAAAAATTAACAGAGAAGCGGCTGGACTGAGACCTCGTTTTTTTTGATGATACATCAACATACCCTTGACAAACAGTGTGTAGTTCAGTTGTATTTATGACGACGTAGATGTGGCCGTGTGTGCAGAGAAGGCTCATGTGTGTTGGTGAATGTGAGTGAGGGTCAAAGGGCTCCTCTCTGAGATGGTCATCTGTCTGATAAACTGGACACATAACATGGCAGGCTATACAGAGCTCAGTGGTGATGTCACACAGACTGGGTGCGTTTGATGAGCTGAGTCTTATTTATAGGGGCATTAGATTCTCCAAGCTGTTATATCCACCGCTCACAACCCAGCTGCACTCATCGTTGTTCTTTTAACATTTTTTCCAATGACAAGTCCTAGACAGCCCTGCACAGTTGACTACATAACATTGCCTGTTTTATGCATCGAATGGCAGCCTTAGCTCAAAGAGAAGAGATACCACAGAGATTACTTTAACATCAGCGTGCAGGGCAAGGAAGCATCTGCTCATGTCTAAATGAGTTTTAAATAAGTCTGGTAGCGTGCCCAGAGGCCCACCTGTCGCCTACGCTCCCTTGAGGTTTGAAGCGGATGAAAGCTGGATCGCGAGGTTGAGGATTTGTGTCCCGTTTCTCTGTTTGCAGCAAATTGCTCGCCCGCGCTGCCACTCTCAAATGCCCTAGAAAACATACTAAAAATAAATGCGTGGGTGCAGATTTAAGTGCAGTTGTAAGTTACAGTTGTCATCATATTAGCAGTGCTGGGACAATTTTTTATGACTTGGCCCCTTCTCCTCCATGCCTAATGAATCGGTTGTACTGTAGATAATGGTAAATGTAAATTTAGGGGTGCAAAAGCTACAAGGTGCACATATACAGTGCTGGTCAGAATTTTTGGCCCCTTGGTAAATATGATCAAAGATGGCTGTAAAGTCTTTGTCCAAAAAACGTTGGGAATTATTTGCCCCCTTTTATTAAATACTTTTTGCAACCTCCAACCAAATTCCAAGATAACAGCTCTGAGTCTTCTCCTATAATGCCTGATGAGATTGGAGAACACCTGACAAGAGATCAGACACTATTCCTCCATACAGAATCTAGTTCATGTTGGCTCTTCTTCTCTTAAGTTTAGCCCACTCATTTTCTATAGGGTTCAGGTCTGGGGACTGGGATGGTCATTGCAGACCCATTTTTGTTTTGATTTTGATGTTTGGTTTTGGATCACTGTCCTCTTGGAAGATGGCCCATCATAAGATTTCTAGCAGAGGTTGTTTGGTTTTGATTTTTTATCTGTTGGTATTTGATTGAGTCCAAGATGCCATGTATCTGTCCATGTAAGATGTCCAGGACCTCTATTTTACACATACTTTTTTATCCCTGTGTGCACCAAACCCATCTTAAGTGTTTGCTGCCAAAAAAAGCAATTTTTCTGTGTATATATACAAACACAAATATTTGTTTGGGGTTAGTCTGATTTTTTTTAAAGAGTTATTAATTATTTTATTCATCAAGGACACAATGATTAACAAATGATCATACAATAAATAATATTTCTAATAAATGCTGTTCTTTGTTAGTCAGGCTAGTTCTTTGTTCCTTCTATAATAAAAACTTGCTTGAGAGTTCTAAAAATCGTTCTAAATAAAGAATAGCAGAGTCTACACCACAACGATAACAGCACAGATAAACGGTAGCCTTAGAATCACTTTCAGAACGATTTTTTCCAGCTGATAAACTATTAAAAACATTGACAGCCAATCAGAATCCACCCTCCTTTAAAGAGCTAGAGCATTTAAAGAGGCAGAAGACAAAATTGCAGCACATGCTTAGAATGGACGCAAATATTATCATTATAGTTATCTTTATAGTTATAGTTCTTGGAGTGAATGGGCAGTTTTCTTTTGCACACACTCATGTTCTTACTACTTATGTCACATTAGCCTACAACATAATTTCACAACATTATTTCCCTTGATTTCTGATTGACAGTTTTTGAAGAGATCCCTATGGTGGCTGCACAGGACCTGAGTAACATTCTAAAGCAAGGCTACCTGGAGAAGAAAAGACGTGGTAGGAATCTTAGAAAAACATGTGCATCATACGTTACATAAGGTCCATTAAGCATTTCTAATCCTTTTTTTTCTTCAGATCACAGTTTCTTCAGCATGGAATGGCAAAAGAGATGGTGCGTTCTGAACAACACCATATTTTATTACTTCGGGAGTGAGAAAGGTGTGTCCTGTCCCGTTATACAAGAGGTATACAAGTCTTTTCATAAACATCAAAGACAGAGATATTGAGAAATGTATGTCTTCTAAATTCAGACAAGGTGCAGAAAGGCTCCTTTTATATCAATGGCTACAGTGCAGAGTTGGTCCCCAGCTTACGCAAGGACTCCAAGAAGAATTCATGCTTCGAGATGAGTGCTCCTGGAAGACGTTCTTACCAGGTTCAACACACACAAACGCAGTCATATTGCTCATTACTGTAGCTGTGTTCAGTCATCTTGCTGTCATTACAATGAAGAATGAGAATAGCCTTCAAATCAACAATGATAGTTTCTCTCTGCAGTTCACTGCCAGCAGTCCCCGAGAGGCAAGGGAATGGGTGGACCAGATCAATTTCGTTCTTAAGGGTATGTGATATGAAATACATTTTTATTGCAATACATACCATATTTTATATTATGCTGAATGCATCTGACTTGAGCCAAGCACAACGGTGATCATCTTGATGTGAAAAGGGCAGATTTATAAAAAGAGGCATACCAATAACTTTCCTTCTGGCTCAGCCAATAAGATAGGCTCTAGACCTCCTCATGCCCCACGTCACTGAGCTTCTGAGTCCAACGTGCCTCAGGCTGCCTCCTCTTCCCCGTAGCGGAGCGCTCTTTACAGGAAATTGATTGGGATTTGCCCGGTCATCCTTTAGGGGCATCGATCTGGTCCTGCTTGGCATCCAGGCAGTGAGGATACGATAGCCTGTGTTACAGAGCTCAGTCACCTGCAATCAGGCCCTCACTCCATCTGAGACAGATCTGAGGCACCCTCGCCACTCTAAAATGGGCTCAATGCGGCCCTCTGATTTGCGGGAAGTAATAGACACTCCTGAGATAGTTTTCTCCCTCCCCATCCCCCTTCGCACATGTGGATACAGCCAAATGGCACAAGCACCATTCAGTATTAGAACTGTAATAAATGTCAAATGTGGCTTTTTTTTCAGATTTCTTTGCAGTTACTATAGATGTCTGATATTATTATTCTTATAATTATTTTATCCTCTTTTTTTTTTTTTTGTGTGATAAATTCTCCATTAGTGGGGTCCAAAGGTGCATTCAAATTTTAATTTTAAAGCTTGAAACAAACTAAAGTTTAATGATTTTTGAGTTAATTTGTATACCACTCACTTGAAAAGTTTAATATTCTTATATAAAACTTATATACAAGCAAAATTGTGACTTTTTTTTTTGTAAAGGTCAACAAAATGTATTTTGTAATACAAAAGCATTAAATAGAAGCATTTCTACTAGTGGTCACAGACTTTTGGGGCCCCACTATATGTAGATTGGTGATTTGTCTGCTGCCGTTTTCATTATTTAGATGTTAAAGATTGCTTTTATGATTTCTCTGTAAGATCTGAGCTCTAACTTCATCCCCTTTGATGATGATGAGGAAGATGAGGTGGAAGAAGAGGAAGAGACATATGATGACATTGAACGGGCTACCACACCACCACCACCACGTCCTGGGCCAGCATCTGTACCGGCCACAACCCAGAGTCTGGCACCAACCCCTCAAAGCAGCCGCGAGGAATGGAAGGACCAAGGAGGGACTCAGGAAGATGAAGAAGAGGATGAAGAGGACATTTACGAAGAGCTTCCAGGTATAGAAAAAAACATGAATTGGCCCTTTAAACAAAAACAAGGTTATTGGATTATCCTGATGGATAAACTTACGTATGTGGAGTGATTATTTGATCACTAGATTAAAATACTGATATCAGTGTTTGATGGGCTTTGAGTGGAGCAAAGCAACTGAGGTTGTTAACAACTCTACAATGTTGAACACCATCAATAAGAGCATATACATCAAGGTCTGGTCACCCAAAGTGATAGCAGGACCCTCAGAGGACCTAATGAGACCTCTGAGGAGAAATACATCACTCTGGAGTGCTGTCATTTTCACCTTACTTTGCCATGTGTGCTGGGCAGCTGAGCTGGCCACAGATGGCGGATCGGGTGACCACTTCTCTCACTTTTCCGTCCTTCATTCATCTCTCTCATCTTCTTGTGCCTCTCAGATTTTCAGTTTGGAAAAGTGCTGAGCAGTCCTATTATGACATTGTCTAAAACGTGTTGAATTAACTGTACTCAGATATTAGCTAATCTCATCAAATAAATCATGTAGGCTATATGTAATCGTGTATCATACCGTTCAAAAGGTTGGGTTCAGAACGATTTAGATTTTTAATTTTTTTTATTTATTCAGCAAGGATGCATTTAAGCAGCACAACTGTTTTTAGCATTGATAATAATAAGAAATTTTTCTTGAGCACTAAATCAGCATATTTGAATGATTTCTGAAGGATCACGTGACACTAAAGACTTAAGTAATGGTTGCTGAAAATCACAGGACTAAATAATATTTGAAATAAACTATATTAAAATAGAAAATAGTAATTGTAATAATATTGTGCAATATTACTGTTTTTACGGTATTTTAAAATAAATTCAGCCTTGGTGTATATATATATATATATATATATATATATATACAAAATTTCAGATACATTTCTAGGAGTGTTGAACTGTTAATGGAACTATATATATTAGGGGTGTAACAATATATCGTGTCACAATATATCGCAGTTAAAAAATGCAGCAATATGTATTGTGGATAGTGACAATATGTATTGTGTATAATTCACCCAAAATGAAAATGCCAAGCCTATGCATTTACACCCACAATGTAATATCAAATTTAGCATTTTAATCAACAGTCCAATTTTTGTTAACCTTTTGCCATATGTCTTGGAGTATCGCAATAATATCATATCGTGAGTTCGTGATAATCGTGATATGTATCAAATCGTGACATGAGGGTATCGTTACACCTCTAATGTATAAATATATTATTATATTATATATGCTATATACTGTATATACATACAGGTGAAACTCGAAAAATTAGAATATCGTGCAAAAGTTAAAATTTTGATGATTAATAATTAATTATTACCCCCAATTTTTTTTTGGATCCTTTTAAAATCCCAAAAAAAGGATTTTAAATACAGAAATGTCGGCCCTCTGAAAAGTATAATCATATATATATACCCTCATTAATGCTGAAATAAATCTGAGAATTTTATTTTTACTGGACATTTTGGTGATTCAGGACATAAACATCAATTTACACTTTGATAAAAAAATATATGCTTTTTAAATAAAGGCTTATACAACAGATTCCAACACATAGTTTATACACATTTTACCATATGCAGACAAGCATATTGTAAAGGGCTACTTTAGCTTTACAGGTTTTTTCCTCATGCTGTTCCTGGAAGCTCAGGGCAAGCTCGTGCTGTGGGAAGTATAGGGTTGCTGGACGGTGGTTTTATCGGCAGGCTGACAGCGTGAGGATGGATGTGGGAGACAGAAAGCTGGGCTATCACTGTCACCTCATAGACCTAGAGGTGCCACGCCCAGAATCAATGCATGTCTGCCTGAAACACACTAGCCATCTAACCCGGCCTGGCACCTCCCCTATAAATCAAACGGGAGTTGACTGTACTGCCAGCACCACAGATATTGTTTAATTTACTTATGAAAGAGTTCAGAGGTACACAAAGTTGATCCAGAATTTAAATCTGCGAGGAAGATATATAGCATTAATTGACAGACGAGATTAGCTGTATTAGCTGCAAGGCTCTTAATTATTATTATTTTTTTTAAAGCTGTCATTGGGACAGTGCCCTTTAAAAAGGGTCTAATATGTACCATTTAGGTACTAAAATATACACCTTTGGGGTATTAATATGTGCTTTTTAGGTACAACGGTGTACCCTTGAAAGGGTACCACCCAAGTGACAGCTATTGTACTTTTTTTTCTTGTAAATAGACTGGTGAATTGACTGGTGACAAAATATGTATTACATTTAAACCTCAGCAATGGCACTTGTTTTATATTTGTATAACCTTTGACTGTATTTTTCAGATGATGAAATTTCTGACAGCGCTGAAGAGTTCAGTGAAAAAGCTGGTGAGTACTTTGTGTATGCAGTGGTGAGGGATGCTGTAAATTGACTAAAAATTAAGATTTTTTATGAATCTCTGTGTTTTCAAATAAAGGGTCTTCAGATTATGCTAATTATTACCAAGGCTTGTGGGACTGTGAAGCGGACAGACCCGATGAGTTGGCCTTCCAGAGAGGAGATATAATCTACATCCTCAGCAAGGTCTGTGTTTGCACACACACACACACACACACACACACACACACACACACACACACACACACACGCACAACACACACGCACAACACAAGGTCAGACTTTTAGTTCAGCGCTGTTGGTTGCGTCCTTGGTTGATTTGTTGGTTGAAGCGTTCTGCATGTTTTTTGATTTTCTTTTCCTTTTCTCGCTCTATCCATCTCCTCACTAATGATGAATAATACGCAGCTGGCCATAAGATGAGTCATATCGGTCAATACACACTGACTTTCTCTTAGCAGCTATTCATTTACTCTATTCTAAATGACAAAGCTGGGATGGTCTTCACTTAGTCAGTACATTTTTATTGTAGCATTTTACAAACAAGACCTTATACAAAATATAATGCATCAGGATTTGTGGCTTTCTATTTCCACGGATTTTTATTTCTGTTGATATTTCTGTATAAATCACACAATTTAGAAAAAGATGAATAGCATATCAGCTTTCTAACAAAGCTGTAGCATTTCTAAAGATTATCCGTACAGATATCCAAGAGACTTGCAGGCAACAAATTGAGCCTGTTTTGTTGCATGTCATATTGACATAACAGACAACTGTACATCTGTGGTCTATAGACCACTGCAATACTGTGGCCACACAGGCACATTCTCAATAATAGGCTGTTGATTCATCGATGTAGTTGAGTCTTGGAAAATTGAGTGATCGGCCAAGCAAACCACTTTATTTGATACATGCGCTTTTATCTATATATTTTTGTGTTTTACAAATGGGGTGTTAGCAGGAACGCATAGTGTAGCTGTTTCTTATAGATACACCACTGAAAGAATCAATATGTTTTAATTTTGCCTTTAACTGAGCTCAATGTCTTAAAGGGATAGTTCACCTAAAATGAAACACTGTCATTGTTGTTCCAAAACACACAAAAAAGATATTTCAAAAACGTGTGTTTTTCGGGCCATACAATGAAAATCAATTGGATCCCATGTTTAGGATCCCATTTTGTCAACTGTATTGAATTTCATTACATGGACAAAAACAGTTGAAACATTCTTCAAAATACTCTTTTGTTTTCCATAGAAAAAAAGATATTGGTCATAAAGGTTTAGAATTTTAGGCGAGCAATTCCTTTAAGTTAAAGAGAGAATTCTACCATCATGTTTGACACTCTTGATATTTAATTAACATTAATGAAATGTAAAGATATGGCTGCTAATGAACCATATAATCAGGATAAAGTAACAGGACAGCCAAAACAGGTTTGATTCTGTTTTTCAGAAAACAGTGAGAATATTTAACATCCGATATGGTTGGCTATCAAAACATGGTGAGGATGTGCACGGGTCATTAATTTTTTTATCTCATGTCATATTTCTAATTTGTATAAACAATGAGTCTAACCGTCTCAGATAGCTGGAGCATGTCTCTGATTTTGTCATCAAGCTGTTATTATATTCAGACAAGTAGATTTATCAGCTCTTACTTTTAATCCCTCTGTGACTGACATGTAATTGAAATAGCTTTTATTGATGGCAATATTTTCGAAACGGCTGCACTTGTATCGCTCAAATCTCTTAGACCTCTTCAGATGCGTCCTCAGAATCGTTTCAGACAATGTGGGGCTCCTGCTCTTGTTTTACAGGTGTTCCCTGGAACGTTGACCTTACTGAATGAAATATAGGCTGTTGGCTAGAACTCAAGCCTAACTCTAGCGGTCCCACTCATAAAGCAGTGGTCATAAAACCTGAGTGCATAAATTCTGCTGCACAGAGGCGTGGAGGGGAGGCCAAGTATATTTGTGTCAACACCAAGCGTAATTACAAGGTGATAAAGATGTGGAAAGTGCTAAATCAATTCCTCTAACCAACAGGTTTTTGAGGCAGCGCTATGATTGACCGTTGTGAAGTCACAAATCAAAGAGGTCGACAGCGCTGTCACAGCACTGGTGTAAGCAGAGCGTACAGATTAAAAAAAGCTCTCTCATCAGTCTTTATTGATCCACCACTTACAGTGAATAAACAGCTATTCGGCTCATCTGCACAAATCACTGCACGTATCTATAATATGTGGAAGCATTTTGGATAGCACCTGCACAAAATAGTTAATGGCTTATTAGTAGAGTATTTTGTTCATTCTCAGGTGGAAGCTTGGAAATGAAATTTAAAGACCCCCTGTTGTGAAAATCTAGTTTTTTATGTTGTTTATATGTCTATGTGGTGTTTTTAATATGACAAACCATGTGCAAATTCAGTCAGTCAACACCATTGCTGAGTATTTTCTCCCTATAAGGCAGTTTGCCAACAGTCTCAAAAACATGGTTTGAAACCCTTTTCCTACAATCACAAACTTGTAACCAATCGCTTGACTGTGTGGGGTGGGGCTTTTCTCCACTGACTTTCTAAGTTGTTCAAAGCGTTTCTAAGAATGCTGACTTTTAGAAGGCGAATGGGAACATGGTTTGTGTAACATAAGCAACACATTATTAGCTGTTTGATAACGTAGTCAAGCTAAAGGCTAATTATATCAATTAACGGTATATGTGTCCGGCGTGGTAGTGAGCGATACATAAAACACATTACCATTCTGACACATCAACTTGTAGACGACCCTATGATTCGCTCTTCTTCTTCTGAATCAGTTTCTGGTTCAAAACATATATGGCTGAATTATATATTTCAACTTGTCATTGTGTAGATTGCCATTACTACAGTTGACCGAATGGATCAGGTAGTCTGAGCTGGTGGACTGGAGTCGGGGACTAATTTGCATATTCATGTGTCTGGGAGTACATGAAGAAATTATTTTCTTCTTTAGTGTTTCACAAAAGAAATATAGCCATACAGGTTTGAAACTCTCTCCTTTTTGATAAAGTACACCTTTAAGTTCCATAGTTATTCATCTAAACCCAATGTTCAGTTTTAATCTTCTGGTGATTAATCCAGAATTTTGCATGCATCACCGATAGTTACACTAACAGCTCACCGTTTCCTTCAGATCAGACCAGTCTCCTTTCTCATGCCGCATGGCTCCTCAGTCAGAACACTTGAACATGAAATAGTGGCGAACGCCAACATCCGTCTGCCAGCTTTGTACAGCCTACTCAATCCTCAAGGCTGAAGAATCACAGCAGCAGGACAGCAGGATATTTGGTGGGGTTTTTGTTCCTGCTCAAATCACATTACATGTCCGCTACCATGTAACACATATACTTTAATTTGTCTTATTGTTGTAAGTCTCGCTCTTTGCACTCTTGTTGGTTTGCTGTGTTCAGTTTTTTCCTACATATATTTAAAGGGGCCCATGGAGACTAAACCGTTATTTTTTTCTTCTTCAACCATGCCATCCTTTTGCATTCCTAACTCTTAATTTATGCCCCTAGATTCAAAGTACATGACTCCCAAAGGTCAGACCCAACACATGCCAGTATTCCCAGTGGAATCCCCTTAAAATCCTGGAATGTAATTTATTGCACTAAAAATGGAGGCAGACTTCTCCAGGACTCCTCTTAACATGCAAGCCACTGATATCCCTTTCTTTCATTTAGCCCTGGCCTTTCTACAGAATGTGCTGTACACTCTCACCATTAGGGGCTGTAAACCAGGAATCTTGGATGCCAGTCTAGACAAGGGCCAACCCACTGTTAACAACCAGATGCTCCATCAGCATGGCTGTGGACACTACTACCACCTTCTGGCTGAAATTTGTAAGGTTTTTCAAGCTAGGTGGCCCATGCAGTTTTTTTTTTTTTTTTTTTTTTAACAAATACATGATGGTTTGTGTAGAAAACCTGGCTGGATATATAGTTTCCAGCTCATTTTACTACTCATATTTTATATTTTTTTAATGTATTATTTTATATTGATAAATATATATTTTATTTTTATATTTGCATTTTATGTTGTTCTGCTTTTAAGCAGTTCAACAGCTTTTAGACTACTATTTAATCTGATAGGCATGTATGTTTTATGTGTCTTTCTCTCATGATCCGCTGTGCAGGTTTTTACAGGTAGATATAAATGTGAATTTGCATATGAATGTAGTTCTCACAGACAAAACAGGGTGATTGTGACTGTTATCCCTTGTGGGACATCCTAATAAACTTCAGACAGATGACTGCTCCAGTTGGCCTCCCGCCCAGGGGGTCAGTCTCCTACAAAATGTCTAAAGAAAAGATAAAGGTGCCATAAAAGAAAAGGAAAATCCAGTGGAAATAGACACTCCTTTTTAACTCATTCTCACAGACTCATCTAAAGGCCTGCTTTCTTTGTGGCAATATAGGCTCAGAGGTGTTGTATAGACATATTGAGCTTTCTATTTACCAGCAGAGGCATCAGGGGGTGAGTCTGGGGTTCTGGGGTCATAGAGAAGGCAACGGTCATCTCCCGGTCAACTACAGTAGGTCATTATTCAGCCTAAGCCAATAGTCCAGAACTGCACGGCAGCCGCCCCCCCTCACACTCTGCATAATTATTATAAATGGGAGGCCACATAAACAGCCATCATTACAGGCTCTCAGCAGCATACACAATCCACTTTAAATGCCTATTAAGTTTAAGTGCCATCAGTAATCCCCAAGTGTACTTTTACAACAGTAGATTATTGGGTCTTTCACATTTTTACTTGATGTCGCACCTTCGAATGCCCAGGATTCGGGATTAAATAAGGCCTGTGGCGTTTCCTCTCCGGTTTATTTGACTACGCCAAACAAATATTAATACTACATGCATGTTCTTAATGGCTAGCTAAGATGAAAATGACATGCAAATGAAATGCACTGATTGAGATCAATTGAGCGACGGCTGTCTTTGCTTCGAGCAGCAGATCAATACCTGTTCGCCACCTGCCGTGTCTGCTGCTTAGGACTAGCAAACAACGTGACGTATTGGTGTTTGTCTTTTAAGATGGCTGGATGAGTGAGTCCCTGTGCAGCACTGAGCGTGTGGAGCCGATGTTTTACGACGCGAGTTAAGGAAAGAGAAGCAGGAGAGGAAAAGTGGAGGAGGGGGGTTGTAGCACCCGAGCGCCGGGTTCAGCGGCGGGGCAATGAGAGACTTCCTGCGCTCCATCACTCCCAAGGCCTACCTCAGTCAGCTGGTGGCCAGGGGCAGAGGCCTCATGTCTCATTCTTATTACCATGTCTCCTGCCTCCACAGTTTGTGTGTGTGTGTGTGTGCGTTTCTACTCGTAACAGAAAAAATTAATGCGTGCGGGCACCGAGGGAGAGTTTGCAAATAAGGGAAATGATTAAAACACGATTGAGGAAGGAGGCGTGCATGCAAAGCGTGTCGTCTTGGAGGGGAAATTTATAGAATGGAGAGGTAAAAAAGGGAGCTCGGTATTCTGTTAATAGAGACAGGAGTCACTTTTGAGCCTGTCATGATATTGTTCAGGTTAAGCCACTCCTTTTTAAGGCATCATTAGCTGTCAATCTGTCCCCTGGCCGCTGGAGAGCAATGGGCCCATCTGAATACCATTGCCAGCCGCCCCCCTGAGTGAAAAATAAATGATATCAGTGGCACACTGCAGGTGTTGTCATGGCAACACACACTCTTGATAGCTCCCTGTGCCAACTCCGCCTTCCTCTAGAGAAGGTCATGCGGAGGTCAGCGCCATCGCAACGACGCACTTCACTTTCACAACAGCTGCCCACCAGACCTAGACCAAACTGAGACGCACCTGACCCTGTCCTGTTACAGAGCAGCTTCCCGAAAAGCCACCCATTATCCCAGTCCCATGCCGTTCTTTCGGGTAAATTTCTATAACAACCTCTATACGGCCAGGCGCAGATTGGATGTCTCCCAAATGCCTCTAGCTGACAGATGCATTGCCGAAAAGCAGATTGCTAATACTGGGAGGCAGGAAAAATGAGGCAGGAATGAAAAGGACACGAGTCATCGAAATGGGACGGACTGCACTGGAATGTATTGACTCTCTTTCTTGTACTGCGTGTGTACTCTGTTTGAACCCACAGTTACACCATGTTGGGGAGGAAGGCGGGGCAGAGGAGGCGTGTTGGACGGGAGGAGGTGCAGCGTTTTCCAAATGGCTTCATTAGCCATGGGCACCTGTGATTTCGAGGAGTATTTTACAACAGTTTTCCCTGGTCCTCGACTTTGATTGCCAATCTAAGATTGCTGATATATTGATATACGGATATAAACTGGACAGGGACTTTTCACTGTTTTAACGCTTGTCTGTGTGTGTTCCAGAAACACTGTCAGGCTGCGTGCATTACTGGTGGGGATTTTTCATAGACTTTTTATGTTACATCATTGCACCAGTAGGTGGCGACGTGAAAATTACTACAATAGTAATTTCTCACTAGAAATTACATCAAAAGTGGAAAACATTAGTCAAAAATTTGTCTTTTTTTTTTAGCTTAACTGTCACGGAATGGAACGCGCAGAATTGTGGGATGTCAAAAACAGCAAAAGATTAATCTATGCTGTCTTCAAAAATCGATCAGATTCAATTTATTAATGAATGGTCCATATAAATGAGTCATTGAATCATTAACTCAATCAATTTGTTCTGAAACACTGATTCATTCTGTAGTGGAAAAAGTGAGTTTCTTTACAAGGGATTCATTGAATAATTTCCTCAACTGATAATCGCTGATCAAACTGATGAAAAAATGATCAAAATAAATCAGTAACTGACTGCATCCAAAATCACCCTCTTAATCCATTTTCACTGTTTCCTAGTAAATTATTATAACATTCATAATCTAATTAACATAAAGGACACAGTTTTGAGAGATGGAACATCATCAGCTCTCCATCATGGTGTGTTTGAGCTAGTCATTGATTCATTCAAACAACTATTCGTTCAGGATCAACGCTGCATGTTGCTCATCGTGAATGACCTGAGGGTTTTGCGCTTGTGCGTTGAATAATGTTAAACGCAGGACAGCGGAATGAAAAAAAATTAAGAAGAAAACCGCAAGGTCCTGTGACTTCTTTTTTAAAAGTTGACCGGTTTACTTGAGTGTCAAGGTTTTTAGAACACCGTGACATTCACACGATGCAGCAAAAATGGTGAAACATGAATGGAACAGTCAAATATACTGTATGTCCATCTAGTCTAGTGCATGTTTGCATAGAAAAACAATGGAAAGGCTGCACATTTAAATGCAAAACTCGCTCTGTGTGATTGTGAATGACCCCTTCTGGCAATATTAGGTCTAAAAATGTAAGTTACTCAGTATTAACCTCTATTTTACTGAACTTGTATAAGAGCATCAATCTACACCTCCAACAATCCCCATCTGCATAGCTGTATGCTTCTCAAACAAAGAGCTCAAGTTCTCAGATGTGCTGTTACCGAGGCGTTGATGCCACAACGGCATTCAGCTCACCGTCCAGATGGATTTGATTCCGTAGCATCATTAAAGCGGCTCATCTGCATGGGCTGAGGACTACATTAGGCTCTGAGCACTGTGGGTGTGCTTAAAGAGAGGAAGGTAATTAGTTCCTACTCTCCTCAGCAGGCAGTGGATGGATGACATGCTCATCATGTCTAAATGTACAGTGTGTGCTTCTAGAATACTAAAGCTCTTAAAACACTTCAGTCTTTCACTATCACTCTATCTCTGTGTTCTTTAATCTCCTCATTTATAACCCCCTGTCCACCTGAGTCTGTCTTCATTCATTATAGGCCAGATCTGGGGTTCTCTCCAGTCTTACTCTGAAGAGCTTTGGCCTGGAATAGCTCTTATAGGTATTTGATTTTGGAGAGGAGAGAATTTAGAGAATGTTAAGCTGGGAAAACAAGAAGCTTCATGACAAGAATTAGGGATTTCTTCTGCTTCGCTCAAGACATAAAATGGCATACCCTATTCAGTTCCAGCACCAATGTTAAATCCTTGTTTATCCAATCACTAGTCCCCTAACTTAACAACAGAATCATCATATTTCTTTAATTACCATAGAAATGTCTAAATCTGTGTTTTAAGATTTAAATTAACATTTATATTTGCATTTGAATGGTATGCAGGTGCATGTAATTTTGTTGTATTAAAAACATTTTTTACATGCAGTTCAATGGCCCCGCTGAGACATGCAACTGAGTAAACACCTCTTCATTCAGCAGATTTGTCTGTTTTCTGTGACAAGACTGAACATAAACATATTTGGACACAATATATGAATGTTTTATTCATAAAAACGTATCAAACCAAGACACTCGAGAATTCAAGTAAATAATGTAATATACATTTTTGTTTTAATTGTAAACTGATTTTCATCGCCTAAGCCATGACTACATAAAGGCTTTTTATTTATTTACTTAAATTCTCGAGTGCCTTGGTTTGCACGTTTATATGAGTTAAACTGTCTCTACACCCAAAAAAACACCGGGATACTGATTTTACACCAGCACTCTTTTGCACTCCTTGCTTTCTGAATGTTTTATGTTAGGTATTTGAATTCTAAAACAATAACTACACCTGCAACTACAACCTGAGGTTACTTTGCTTGGACACTTATTTTACTTTGGTGTCCTATTTCTGATCATTGGCCAAATCCTCACAAAATTATCTATATTTCTGTCTTTCTAAACTAGGAATACAACATCCATGGATGGTGGGTCGGGGAGATAGACGGTGCTATCGGAATAGTCCCGAAGGAGTTTTTGCATCCTGCTTATATTCTATGAGGTACTTATATTCAAAGAATCATTACATGATCACCTACCATGGACATAAACAAGAACAGCTCCCTAGCTCTTTTAAACTGAGAGTGAGAAATAAATGTAGAGTGTATTAACATATTGTTAAAGTTACAAATGCCATTGTCCTATCTGTGACCTTTACCACTGTTTTAAAGTTGAAAAAGTTTTCATAATTGCTTCAGCATTGAATCCTATTCCTCCATGCTGACACCTGCTGGAAATTATTGCAACTACAAAGAAATATGGCAGTATTACACAGACAGAGGCTTCGACTGAAATCGCATACTTTCTTGAAGTTGAATAGTTACTTATTTTGATTAAATAATTACTCCACGACTGCTAAAAAGTACTGTGAATTCGGACATACTACTTTTGTCTCATATTGTTTTTTGCATCTATGCGAAAGTAGGGAAGTAGGCCTATGTGATTTCAGATGCAGCCGGAGTTTAGGCCTATTGTTCAAACTGGTTTTAAATATTTAATGTTTTCTCTTCTAGGTTTGGTTTTTGTGAAGATCACAGAATTTCCAGGGTTATAATAACACTTTCACATGTCATTGTTTCGAAACTGTAAACGAATAGATTATAACGGAAGACGTTAAAGGGATAGTTCACCCTGAAATTAAAATGAAGAATAAATTACTCATCCTAGTGTTGTTCAAATGCCGTAGCCTATGCCCTTCCTTCTTTGATGGACTACAAAAGGAGTAATTTTAAAGAGTTTCGCGCTCGTCCATATGGGCGAGGTAGGCATTTGGTGTCTAAGGTCATTCTTTTTTTCTGCTTTTTTCAAATGGATATAATTGTAATTATTTTTAATAATTTGTTACTCATTGTCATGGGTCACAAAATGTTACAGGCCATAACAATATATTTTCTGTAAAAAGTGTCTTAGCTGAAAATCAATGATTTCTTCTTGTCATTTTCCATTATGCATCATTGTATAATCAAAATATTTTATTTTACTTTTTTTGGTTGTAATATTTCATTTATAAAAGTCATAAAGTTACTTTACAAACTGGTTACCATAATATCAAAAGCAAAACAGAATTTATCACTGATCACACAGTGGGTTGTTCAAAAGTATTTTATTCATGATTTCATTTGTGCCATGTGCTCTTAGCATTTATGCTAGCAAGTGGAGTTTTTGGCTAATTTAGATTTTTTTTATTTGTTGTTGAAAAATGCTAAATTTATCTCCAATTATAGAATCACTCATATAATGGCCGCAAAAGTATCAAAGTATGATCCCATGCGACACATACAGTATATTCCAAGTGTTCTGGGGGGTATAAGATATGAAATTTAATGTATTGTTTAATAAAAATTCTGAAAGATTTGTAATTTATTACTTAATCTTCATTTTAGGGTGAACAATCATAAGTAAAATTGGATTTTAGTTAATTTCTAGAAATGGCAAACTAAAAAAAAATCCTAATGATTTCTTGCATTTTTTTTTGTGCAAGTCTTTTTGTATATTACATTATCAGTGTACACTAAGTCGAAGCATATCTAAATCTAATTTTCTGATTTAAGCATATGCCATATTTACACAAATGGTGTACATATGAAAAACATTTGTAGTTTGAAACTTTTTTTTCCAGTTTCTCTCATTTATCATGTAAAGACTAGATGTAAAGTCTATTTCAACAGCACAAATTACTGAACAATTATTTTCATGCAAAATTTAGGCTGTGACAGCATCTTGAAAAAGCCATATCCTTCTTGTTTAGAGTTATTCTGTATGTGAGGTGTTTTCTTCATGGAAATAACTTGTCATACCAGTTTGCTTTAATAAAAATAAAGAGCCTTTGTACTTGCCTATTTTTTTGTGGTGTAAAATTTTATCTACCTGTATTCATACATGGACTGCAGTTCTAGAACAATGCAAGTTCTTTAATATGGAACAAAGAAAAAATATGCAGGACAAAAGCACAAGAACAGTTAATGATGTCCATGTCTTAAATGTATTGTAAAACAATAGTTTATTCAGCAAAAGGTAATTTATCACTCTTAAAACTGGACAAAAAGAACCTTAAAAAGCTTCCAGAATTTGATGTAATTTCCAGATGAAAATATATTCCATCATGTTATAACTACTGTCAGTTCACACTCCAAAAAAAAATCTTGCAGATGAACCACCTTGCTTCCATTTTAGCCAACATGAACATTTCAGATGAACAACGTAAACTGCTTAAATGAAATACAGCATCAATAAGAGCTTCTCCACTTCTCGACCGACCATTAAAGGTAGATCCATATTCACGTAATCTCATAAGGAAGCTCAGAAACACTTGAAATGAACTTAAAAACAGAGCTACATGGAATTTGGCTTTGCAAAAAAAAAAAAAAAAAAACCTGTTGAAATGTTTCTTTAATTAAAGAAAACCAATTCTAAGACAGTTTCCTCAGGACACATGTTCAGGCTCTGCCTTTATACATTTACACTGTCCACTAAGAAACAAAAGATAAATCAAAAAGGGCTTATTTTAAAGGGTTTAAAATAGTGACCATATTTTACAATTCTATCTTAAGTGGCATGTTTTATCAGGCCTGATTGAGCGGTCTCACTCTTGGCCTGGTTATAATGGGTGACAGGACTGCTCTAGAACCATCTGAAGGCTAAAGCTAGCTCCAAATGGTGGAACAACGGGCGAAGAACGAAAGGGGAGGGTGATCTTAGTACAGAGCATCAGTATTGCTGCTCCTCGGCCTCTTGATCTTCTCAATGTTCTTCAGTATCATGTCATGTAATGTTACCTGCAAGACAATTTTGCTTTATTAAACCAGTTATCAACAACACCCAGGACAGACAGCACATACATGCAGTAATTAGCCAAAGATAATCTTCAAAATCATTTGCATAACTTTATTTAATTACAGCAATACTTACATATTGATTTCTCAGCTCTGACACTATGATCTTGAGGCTGATGTATTCTTTCTCATCAATCTCCGTCACTGTGCGACGATAATCCTCCTATAAAAGTCAAAATATACATTATGCATATGAAATAACTACTGTACCCCAGATCTAAATGTCAAGTATGTGTACTGGAGTTATGACTTACAACATGAGGGTATTTTGCTATTTTGGAAACCAGCTTTGCCCTTGTGATATAGTACCTACAAAAGATAGTATTTAAATAATACGAAGAGAAAAATAAAGCCCGAACGTAAAATCTTCGTCTGACATACCTTGATATCTGATCTAAGAAAGAAGCTGCTTCCCCTTCCACTGTTCTGAGTTCAGCAACCGTCTCCTCCTGTGGAGAGTGAAGAAACAGAATCACAACCAGGTAACAGGCTGACAATCCTGCATTTGACATTCCCTGACAGGACCAAAACTTCCTTGATGTCTGTTTTAAACACCAAAATTGACCATAAACTGTGACAAATGACTGCTTCTCCTAGTCTAGAACAAATGTTGATAATTGCAGTTGAAAGAACAAAGGTCCCGTTCTTCATGTTTTTTTTAAGCTTTGATTGTGTTTACAGTGTGCAATATAACATGCGTTCATGTTTCACATGTAAAAAAACACAGTATTTTTCACACAATTTACTTATCTGTATACCGCTGTTTTCACTGTCCAAAAAAACGTGCCGATGACTCCTTGTTCTATGGAAGTCCCTCCTTCAGAAATACGTAAGGAGTTCTGATTGTGCTAGCGGTTCCTGTGTTGTGATTCGACAGCAGCTTATCGCACGTTGCCCGGAAAGGTCACGCATCTTACCATAAATTGGAGATGCATGTGCTGATTGTTATTGTAAAAATGTGAATTGACTCCGGCATGAAAATAACAGCGTCTCGACAACATGGTGACAAACACTCTACAAACTAAACTCTTCCTGTTCTCTGTGGGAGCGCAACAAGACCACGCCCCCTTTTTTGTGTATACCTGTGGGCGGAGATTGGTCAAAAAACTGTTCTAGTTATGTCATTAAAAAGTAGAGGGATGTACATAGTCCAAATCGGACGTTCGCTGTAAGCTTTGAAAGGGGACTTCTGTTAAATAAAATATCTCGCTAGGCATTGACCTTTATAATTTTACAGGTATTATTTATGCTCTAACAGCAACATAACACACTAACTAAAGTTTGAAAAATGGAATCGCGAAGAACGGGACCTTTAATTAACAGGCAAAAAAAGAACTGAAGGATGTGGCACCATACCTGAATTGAGACGCCAAAATTGTTGCCATCTTCTATTCTTGGGATTAACAACTGAACCCACATCTTGACCTAGAAAATTACGGAAATAACATTTACCCAGAACACTTTAAATGAGAGAGAGAGTATGTCTGAGAGAGACTATGGTTACATGGACCAACCGTGTTGCACTTTTCTATGAGAGTTCTGATTTCAGGCTTGACTTTTTCAATCAGTTCCACCAACTTGCCATTGCTTTTCATCATTCCACCAGGCATGACAAAAACCTTGGTCCCGCCAACTACAAACAGAAAACATAGGATAATGTAGGGAGGAGTGTCTGTATCAATGCATTTCAAACTTACTTTGGTCAGGAAAACTCACCTTTGTCATCTCCTGCACCATCTTCGAGTTTCCTCTTTTTAGCATTTTGCTATTGAGGAAATATTTCAGGGTTACTGGCTGATCGTTTTGTTAATCTATGGAATCTTATTTGTTATTGAACATTGTTATGTTGTTTTGATTGATACTGTGAAGCTGCTTTGATACAATCTGTATTGTGAAAAGTGCTATATAAATATACTTGACTTATTTCAACCACAGAATAGAAAGAGTAATTGCGACTTTCTCAATTCTATCTTTTACCCCCCTCGCATTCATATATCAATTCTGAAGGGGGAAAAAACTGTCTGTTCTCAGAATTGTGAGACACTCTGAATTGCGAAGGAAAAAAGTCAGAATTGAGGGATTCAACTTTTTGTATTCTGTGGCGGAAAAAAATGTCTATTATTTTTGCACAAAGTTTCTTTTTTACCCTATTCAGAGACTTTTTATCTTTCAACTTTTTGACTGATGAATGAAGAGACTTAAAAAGACTTTTTACCCCCTCAAGCCCATCGTGGATGTCTGCAAGTAGAATTGGGTCTGGCACTGTCAGATTGATCTCTGAATGAATTTCTTTCAGCTCACAGATGTTAATTGAGGGATCCTAAAACAAAATAAAACAATCAAAATGCTATTTAGTACATCTGAAGAAGTAAATGTCAAGAATGCATCATATTCTATGATTAAATGCTTACCTTCAAAAACTGGTCCAGTTCTAACAATTTCTTCGGGAAAAAGTTTGCAACTAAGTCTTCAGCCTAAATTTAAAGGATTAAACCGTAAGCAGTCCAATTGTCAAATAAATGTTATAATATATAAAAACTCTCGGTAAGTGCAGTAACTTACCTCTGCTGTAATTCGTCCCCTGAAAGCATCAACCTGTTAAATAGGCAAAATAAGAAATATTAATATACAACTATTAAAATCACAAGACGGGCAATGTGAGTTTTGGTGTCACAATTTATAATATCTTGTATTTAAAAGTCATTCGCTTTTAGACAAATAAATAAAACAACGGGTGGCCCTTATTGTAGGACGCTAACGTTAAATGTTCTCAACATGTACCATATAATCGAGCCGATTCCCACTATCCCATGACTTGTTAACTCACAATCTTAAACGTAATCCCTTAAAATAATCAAACATTTAATGTCAAAATCGGGGTTGGAGCAGTTATGCATTTCTCCCGCAGCAACATGCTGCTGTGCTAAAAACACGCTTTATTAACAAACATTCATACCAAGCATGTGGGAGCTCTGGCTTTCCACTGAAGATTTGATACGTATAATCCACAAATACTTTATCACAATATGAATTTTCTCTTTTAAAACAAAGTGATTTTACAAGCATATGTGCGTGTAAAAGTTAGCTAACGCGCTCACGAGGTGACTCACGCACAAGCCGGCTAGCCGCAAGCTAACTACAAACAGTTCATCTGAGTGCTCGTTATTTAAATAATGTAAGCGGTGAGAAATTTACCTTTTTCTTGATCTCATTGTCCACCTTAAGAAGCGAAGACATCGTATTAATTCAATAAATGGGAAAAGTAAGGGATTGTCCTAAAAGCATTAACTAACCGTGTGGCTCACAAACTGCTGTCAGCCACAAGGCACTTGCGCGCTTCTAGATGACGCATATGCTTCGAGACCGTAGATGTAAGTACATAGAAATCACATCAGAACTGTCGTGTGGAAACATTTCATCTTCATTCATTTTTAATTTGATACAATCTACAATACGCACAAACATCTGGCATTCATGAAAAAAAACCAAATTAATACAATATAGTGATCTCGTCGACGCATCGCTGTAATCAGCAGAGTAACTATTGCTAACGGTATCTATGTTTTCACATCTATGTTCGCGGCAACTTCGAAATACGTATGTGAATTCGTGCGTCATATTATTTTCTGTATAACTATTACTGATTGGAATCACAATTTTAAATACTTAGAGAACCAATAAAATACTTACACGAGCTATTTAAATAAGTTTGATGATGATAATAATAAAAAATATTTAGTTAGGAACAGGACGTAAGGAAATCTGAGACACTTCCTGTGACGTGTGTTGGGGGCGTGTACGAATCCAGCGATGTAAACAAGAACGCAAAATACAAGACTCACAGTGTTAACACCACAACGGGTATTTTTAGAGCATCATATCACCGCATCATACGTATCAGTTGACTCTGGCTCACAGTCATGAACCTCCCCGTCACTGTCAAAGTGAACTTTAGGGGCAACGTGAAGAAATTTCCAGTCTTGGACACGAACAAAGCACAGTGGGAGACTGTGGAGGCCTGGGTAAGGAGTCATTAAGCCTTGCTGGGTGGCGTTTATGTGGGGACGTTTACATTTCTTGGTCCTGGAAGGCCGTAGCAGAGGCCTACATAAATAAACCTTAACCGCGTTTAACCTTCAGTCAAAATAGTGAATCCTATCATAGCACATATATCATAACATATATCTCAGTTCTGTCTTTTATACAGCCCCCAGTGATCTAAATTGCAACAATATCTGTCATTTGCTCTTGACCTTTCTGTTCGGCCATAAATCAGACGACGGCTTGTGAATAAAGCGTAACGTTGGAGGAAATAGTTTTTCCACTCTAATCTGCCTGTAACTCTTCGATGTCTTACAAATCTCTGCAGTTCTTGATGGTGTTTGTTTACATTGCCTTTTTATAACCTCTAGATTAAAACTACATTCGGCTTGAGCCATTTTCAAGTGAAATATTTTGATGAGGACAACGAGGAGGTAAATAATTACAGTGTAATAACGAGTTTTGAATTTATTTTTGATTTAACAGATTTCATTGATGCTTATCCTTTTAACATATGAGTATGATATCAATCAGTAAACTATTTATTGTTAGAAATCTATTTTCAATGGACCTTCTATTGACATTGTCCTCTTATTTTTACAGGTGTGCATCAACAGTCAAGGTTTGTAATAAATTCAATCAATGGTTTTCACAAAATATGTTATCTGTAGTGTTGAAATATTGATGTCATAATACACATTATTGTTTTTATCATTTGACAACACCTCAGATGAATATACAGAAGCTCTAAAGGTAAGAACATCAATATTTTTTTAATTTTTGTGATGCACAAGTCAGTCTACTCCACTGAGGGCTCTTGTCATCATCATAATTATATATATAAAATTCAAGGCTTTAATCAAGGTGTGTATTTTTATTATTATTTAGAGTTCATTTAAGCAAGCCAATCAGCTGCACATGAATGTCTATAAGATGAAGGGTCAGGCAGAGGGTGGTGCAGTGAAGGCAGAGATGAAGGAATTAAAGATAGACCCTAGACCAGCTCCACCGTATCGAGCAAGGGTCAAGATGGCAGACAAGGAGACCCAGGTGACCCCCGAGCGGGACTCGGTAAGGAGTTTTTTAAACAATAGTTTTAGGAATCTTTTAAACATACTATATGCCAGGGTTGTCAAACTCAATTTCTGCCTGAGCCACTGCCACTTGAGCATCATCTGATGCTGTACCATCAAAAGGGCACACTGAAAATTTAAGCCTAGTTTCATTACTTCTTATCAGGGGCTTTTCTAGAGCATTTTTTTGTGTGCAAAAACAGCACCAAAGCTTTCAATTCTGGTGATTTTGGGAGTAGTCTTTTATTTTTTTATATGTAACAAATATTAAGTATGTGCTGCATGCAGATACTTTCATAAGTTTCATGTTACAGTCTAATTTCCTGCCTTTTTTAAAAATATAAAAAAACTGGTTATGGTTTGGTTGATGATAATAACACCCCACATATTTATACATTGGAAGTCTGTTTCATCATGGTAGTTTAGTATAGATGTAATGTATTGCATAGGGGTGTGTGATATTGACAAAAGATCATATACTTATGGGATCATACTTTCTGAGATTTTATCGATAATGATAGTTAGACAATAGTTTGCTGTTGAATATTGATATTAGAAATTATTTAAAAAATAAAATGATACTTTAAATGTTAAATTAAAACCGCCAGTAGGTGGCAGCAAGTCCCTGTTAATGAGTGAGTCATTGAATCATTCATTCAAAAAAATGTTTCATTTAGTAACAAAACACAGCTCTGTGTTGCTCAGAGTTGCAAAAAAGTCCGGTTGCTTTTTGTGGAACTATTTTCGTTGGTGAAATAGGCAATTTTGTGTCTAAAATGTTTGTCACTTAATATTAACTTGTTTATTAGACTGTTGTATGAAATCAAAGATTGTTTAGGGTGTAATTTGGGACAGGGCCTAAAACTACATCACATAGTGTATGCGTGCACTCTCTTGGTGTTTTTGTAAAGTGAGGGACATTCTCTGTTGTCAGATCCACATCGTTAAACCAACAGTCACGATATTATCGTAGACGAGACCGTAAGCATACCCATTTCCATGGCGACGCATAAAGCTGTTACTTAGCGCCGTATGACTGTGATTATTGCTATTTCTAAGGACATGAGTGTCAAAAAAAGCGTGAAAGCAGACTGGAATTTATCAGTTGATCACCCAACACCCAATTTGAATGTTGTAAACACTGGTGTGATCATATACATTAAAGGGTTAATATTCACAAGGAAAGCACTAAATGAGAAGCATTAACTGAGAAGTGATAACCGAGGTGTTTCATGTACATTTCAGATATTAACTTTCCAGTTTCACACCTGTGCTATGTGCATCTCTATAGTGTGAGCTGGTTATTAGTTTATGCATATCTTGTAACAAAGTGTAAATAATAATGAACTGGGCTTGTTGCAGAGCAAGACAATTTCAGACTGTTTGTGTTCCTTAAACAGGCTGTGGCCAAAGAAAACAAAGGGATGAAAACTGAGGAGGAAGCGGTCCCAACGTGGTTCAAATCCTACATGGACCGGGTACTGTATCTTAAAAAAATGTCAAACTGATAATTGTATAGGTCTTTTATAGTTGTTTTTTTTAATCTGATCCAAAATGTTGCAAATGTTTTCTCAATCTACTGTTTGCAGTTCAAAGATCAAGTGGTTAGGGAGGTGGTGGACAAGATGTGCAGTGAGTTTTCAGGCCAGTGTTGCACACACAGAGCCTTGGATCCTCCTGCAGAGGAGCCAAGCACCTCCGGCACTCAGAAAGCTACGAGCTCCACCACGCTAAGGGCCTCTAGCTCAACTCCAAATTGCAGTAGTTGCAAAGGACCGGCCACTGGGGGAGGATATCAGTGCAGGTGAGACTGTCCAAAAACTTGTTTCAAGAATATTTTTGTTACACACTCTTTGAGAAACTGAATCAGAGGATGTATTTATTAATTATTAATTTAGCAGATGCTTTAATCGAACGCGACTTACAAATGAGGAATACAACAAAATATTAGGGCTGTCAAATGATTAATCACGATTAATCGCATCTAAAATAAAAGTTTGTGTTTACATAATAAATGTGTGTGTACTGTGTATAATTATTGTCTATATATAAATACATACACATGCTTGCATATTTTTAAGAAATATTTGCATTTATATACTATATATAGATTTATATATAATTTATATTATATATAAATATAAATATTTTATATATAAATAACACATTTTTCTTAAATATATAAATGCACGTGTGTGTACTTATATATACAAAATAATTTTACACAGTACAAACATATTTATTATGTAAACACAAACTTTTATTTTGGATGCGATTAATCGTGATTAATCATTTGACAGCCCTACAAAATATTAATCTTTAATTGGCAATATGAGAATACAAAACAACAACATAATTCAGAATGGTACAAGCTAGAACAGAGAAGAATTAATAAATAGTGAAAGTATATAACATTTTTTTTTCTCTCAGCAGGATACAGTTAAATTCACATTGAAATCAAAACTGACAATTAATTTTTTTATGGAATATTACAGTATTTATTATAAATGATTTATCCGTGCACATCCCTCTTGCAACGACATCTTTAATTATGTGTTTGCTGGCGTGAGGGCAGGGCAACCTGTCAATCACATGAGATCACAGCAATAGGAAACCACAGCAATCCAATGATCCAGTCAATTCCCGATGTACAAAATCAAATCCTGCTATACATTTTTTCTAGTTTAAGAAGCCGTTTAACTTGAAGACTATCACAACTTCTGTTTAATGCCGACTTAAGTGCTCATGGAAGAGATGAGTTTTCAGCTGTTTCTCGAATATTGTCAGGGATCCGGCTCTTCCCATCAGGAAGATGTCAAATGTAATGCTCAATATAAAAAATTTCTCTCCTTTTATGTGCAGCGTGTGTCCATCATGCATCTTATGTGAGCCATGTAGTCATAAACACGATCCCAGCCACAACCTAAAGAGAACAAGGACTCCATTGTCTGTCCCTGAACGTGGAGTTACTCCAGAGCCCAGGCAAGCCAAAATAAACACTTGGTGCTCAGAGTTTTGTTGTGTATCCTCTGCTTAACCTGAATGGTTGTTAAGCGATATAATTATGCTTGCTAATTGAATTTGATTCATTTTGGCTCATTCTCAGGTTTCTGAGGCGGGGCGACAGGACGGTGCGAAAGGCGGAGAGGCAGCGGCTGAAAGCTGAGCGGAGGCAGCTGAAGGCCGAGGTGAAGGAGATCAAGAAGAAGCTGAGGCTGGAGAAGAGAGGGTTGCTGTGGAGTGGAGCCTCCAATGGGACCGCCACCTCGGGCCTTGCCCCCGCTCACGCTCCGTCTCTAGGCCCAGGACCAGCCCCAGCTCCGGCCCTGTGCCCAGACCCTCAAACTTCCAGTCCAGAGTAAGGGCCACACTGAGAGGGGTCAGGGCTGGGTGACCTCCCTACCCAGCCCAGAACAATCATTATCAAGATTATCACATTGTCTGTTATAGTTGAGTTATCGCTGGCAAGTGGATGGAACTACCTCAAAATGCACCCGCTGCCTTTATGTATTACGTCCTTTTTATACTTTTTTTGATATGAGCTTCAAGAAAAAGACAGACGCTGAAACAAAGCTGTTCTGATGATCCTCTGTGCACTCAAACCAGGGGTCCCAAGGTCTCCTGCTCCACCTTGGTGCCCACAATGACTGCCTTGTTTCTGGATGAGAATCTACCAGATGGCACTTGTCTGGAGCCAGGCACCAAGTTCATCAAGTACTGGAAGATGAGGAACACTGGCAACATCAGCTGGACTTCGGATACTAAGGTACTTTTTAAAACCCAAGATAAGTTTTTATATAGGTCGGGAAAAAAAATGTGTGAGCTACGTTTGCATGTGTGTTTGTGTCTTCGTAGTTGAAGTTTATGTGGGGCAACCTGACCCTGGGATCACGGGAGCAAAAAGAGGTGGCAGTGCCCATTCTGCAGCCGGGTCAGGTTGGTGTGGTGAGTGTGGCGTTTGTGGCGCCCCTGCTGGAGGGCACCTATACGTCTCACTGGCGCCTGGCACACTGTGGAGTGCAATTTGGGCCCAGAGTGTGGTGTAGCATTGTAGTGGTGCCAAGCTCAGGGCAGAAACTCAGCGCCCACTGCAGCAAATCACTGGTGAGTCAACTTTAAACCATTGTATCTTTTCTAAAATTGCCTTCGTAATGTTGCAACGGTATTCGCTCTAGTTCCTGAGATTGTCATCAAATACTTCATCTTCCCCATACAGAGGACCGATCTCTGTCTGATGGGAAAAGATGGCATGTTCTGGTCAGGCACCAGAGATTGTGAAGTGTCTACCAGCTCCAGGAGAGAATACTACATCCCCTCTGTGGACTTACTGACAGCACAGGTATGTACGTTGTTGGACACAAAAACACCACCTTATGTTTGTTCAGTGATGTGTGCCTAACTAATGTTTAAATTCTTGTTGTTGTCCAGGATCTGTTGTCCTTTGAGTTGCTGGATATAAACATTGTGCAAGAATTGGAGAAAGTCCCAGCCAACACTCCCGTTGGTAAGGCCTCATCTGGTCACAATTATGTAATATATCCTCAGGAAGAATCTGTTCTTCAATGTCATGTGCATAATTATTCTGGCATCATTTTTGGAGTAATTGTGTAATCTCCTCAGATATGACCTCCTGTGTGTATCCAGCACTTCATCATGGATCCTTGTTTGGAAAGCATGGAACGGGACTAAGCAAAGTCGAGGCTGGACGTTCAGGCAGGAAAAAAACTCAAGGTTAGAGCATCTGATGTGGAATTTGAATTGCTGATTTGTACTTACATTTAACAACCACTACAGATAATTTCTGTCTAAATATCAGGATAGGTCCTATATACTCAAATCAGCATTTCACGCACACTGCCGTTCAAAAGTTTAAGGTCTGTAAGATTTTCCAAATGTTTTTGAAAGAAGTCTCTTATGCTCAGCAAGACTATTTATTTAACAAATACAGTAAAAACTAATATTGTGAAATAATATTACCTTTTATAATAACTATTTGAATATATTATGAAATCTAATTGAGTCCTTTCATGGCAAAGCTAAATTGTCACATGGTCCCTCAGAAATCATTCTAATACGCTGATTTGGCGCTCAAGAAACATTTCTCATTATTACCAATGTTGAAAATAAATGCACTTCTTAATATTTTTTGGAAATGGGAAACATTATTTTCAGGAATTTTGATTAGTTGAAAGTTTAGCATTTATGTGAAATAGAAATCTTTTGTAGCATTACAAATGTCTTTACGGTCACCTTCGATCAATTTAACGCATCCTTGCTGAATAAAAGTATTAATTTCCTAAAACAAATCTTACTGACCCAAAACTTTTGAACAGTAGTGTATGAATTTCATCAAACAAGGTGACTTTTGCAAATAAATGACCTTTTTCTGAGCTTTCTACAAAAAAAAAAAGAAGTAGCTCAATTTCCCCCCCAGATGTTTAAAAGGCTTTTGTGAATCATGGCCTATTTGATTAGATCATAGACAGGATGGTAGGGAACTTGTATGTACTGATGTGGCTTGTTCTCTGTTAGTGTTGCTGCCTCAGAGACAGAATGAACTTCTGGACATTCCAGCCAATGAGGAAGGAGATGAAGACATCAGTGGGACCCAGTTTGTGTGCGAGACTGTTATTCGTTCTCTCACTCTCGAGGAGGAACCAGAACGCAAGCCTCAACGCAGGATTCGGCCCAACCTGAGGAGGCATGACGGTGAGTTTCTGTCTGATGTCTTAGTGCTCAAAGAAAGATATTTTACAGGGGCCTCTATTATTTTTGTTAATTTTACTTTTAATTATTTTGCAGTTCATGACCCTGCTCGCTTTCAGGAGAGATTATTACAGGCGAAGAATGACAGACCTTTTCCAATCAGGCCTGAGGCTCCAGCCCCTGTTCCAAAGCCAGTCATAACAGCAGAATCGGTTATGCCAGGTGTGCATGTTCTCTCTTTGTTTTAGTTTTTTATATCGCTGTTGTATACTGAATGTACTGAAGTCACTGTAAATGCAGTGCACCCTTGGGCTTCCTAAAAATAAAAATGTGTTTTTCTGCTAGAACTGATCCTTCTTTCAATTCACACTTGGTTATTTCTGCAGTCTTTTCAGAGGCATTGATTGGCTCAAATGAAAACCTCTACACCGACCCATCTGCGCAGGAGGAGAATGAAGAGGAAGTGGAACAAAAGGGACATGAAAATGATCAAGATAAAGAGGAAGAAGCAGGGGAGTGGGATGAGGTGAGCAGCCAGGTGTCTTCTGCCTCATCTGAGGACTACATTGTCATCCTGCCTGACTGCTTCGATACTTCTAGGCCACTGGGAGAGTCAATGTATAGCTCAGCAATGTCCCAGCCTGCAGTCCCTCTTGCCATAGAGCCAGAAACACCGCAAATCCCGAGCATGGCTGAAGGAGAGAATGAGGAACCCACCCCTGTTCCAGCGCTTCAAAACACCCTGAATCGGATGCTGTGCACCTCTCAGATATTGGACACTCCCCCTCTGATTCCAGAGATGGTACCTCCGTCCATAGCTCTCCCACCACCCCCATCTCTTCGAACCCACAGGTTAAAGAACAATTCAGAGAACCTGCTAATTCTTTTTTGACTAATTAATAATGCAGAGTGAATGTAATGTATTATTATGCATGGACTTTCATTTGTTTTAATCACTTTATGATTCTTTTGCAGATCAGTGAGATCTCATGATCTTGAGTCAGGACCAGGGGCCTCTAAAGAGAATGCATCATGCGAATCTGAGGATGAGTCAAGTGGTGAGTTTTCTCACGCACGCACGCACGCACGCACGCACGCACGCACGCACGCACGCACGCACGCACGCACGCACGCACGCACGCACGCACGCACGCACACACACACACACACACAAACAAACAAACAAACAAACAAACAAACAAACAAACAAACAAACACACACATACTACTACTACTATTGTTATTACTTTGAAATTAGTGTCTAGCATCTGTAGGTCAAAAGTGGGAGGTGTGAAGAATTCACCAAGAAAAACAAAATAAATTTTTTAAATATATTCAAAGTAAAAACATTTAATTAAATATTAATTAATTTTAATACCAAACCCACTGTCTAAGAGTTAGACTGTATTTGTTGTTAAACTAGTTTATAGCTTTGAGCTATCTTAAAAAAAAGTGAGACAGAATTGTATGTTGTTTATTTGCCCTAGGTTGCAGATCAGCTCATTCAGAGGCTCCTGTTAGTGCCTTTGAGACCTGCGGCTCCCAGGAACTCAGGTATAACAACACAGTGAGGTCATTTCTGCTGACATGCATTTCAGGCATCACATTATGATTTATTTTAGTATACATATATTTCAGGAAAGTGAGAAGGATCGGGTTTTGAATATCTACATAATGTCTTTTTTAAATCCACCTTTTGCTAAAACTGAAAGTTTGAATGCAGCAGAAGAGGAAGTAGCTCTGCAGACAATGCTTTCCTGTGGTGGAACACATTTTTTCTTTGTTGTCAGTATGGTTGACAACGTGCAAAATAGTTTGCTTATTTAAAAGAATTTAAAAAAGGTGTTAAGCATGTTAATCATGTTGGCTTTCTTTTTTGGTTGACTGATTTTCTCATAGTGTTGTTTTATGAATGTTAATCTCTGGAGTCCTCTTGTTTTGATGGGACAGAACTATTATGACACGACCTTCTGTTCCTGTTTTTATTCTTCTGCAGGGCACGTCACGGTGGTCTGACAGAGGGGCTGGTGAAGGGAGCACTCTCTGTGGCTGCCTCTGCTTATAAAGCACTCTTTACAGGCCAGAGCACACCGGCACAGGTATTCGTTTTTTTTCTCATCAGTGCTCGACACTCCAGAACAGAACATAAACAGCCACCATATTGTGACTTTTCTTTTCTATTACACTACCATTTAAAAGTATGGTGTCATAATATGTCTTATGCTCTGATGCTCACCCCTACGGAGCCCCTAAAGGGTTTAAATCTGGTGATGTAATAAAAGATGTCAATGCTTTTGCATTCTCTTGCGAAACTTTTGCGTGCTAGTCGCCCTTCCCGCAACAACACACTGAAACACGCCAACTAAACCCCAAAAATTCACAATGTTTTATTACAATAGTCTTCTTTTTTTAACATGAAGAGAATACAATAGTCTTCTCTTTATCACATCACTTACTTACTAGCTTACTTAAAATGTAATGTATATGACAGTACCAATCATAGTTAGTCTTTTAATGTTGTGCATTGTTGTTTGAGCTGCAGATGATTGCAGTCGCACTTTACTAGCGTGTTAATTCTTTAACAAATGCATCCTATATGGGATAAATCAGATATATATTACACAAAATAAACATATTACAACTTACAATTGCACAAAACAAAAGGTTGTGAATGCACAATCAAACTTATAGTCATGAAGGTGTAACTCCGTTGTGGATACACTCATCCTGTAACAACGTGCTAAAACATGGGCGTACAAAGAATTCACAACATTCTATTACAGTGGTGTTCTCATAATTTTATGTAGCCTATATGACACTTACGCTGCAACTGTTGCATTTAACAGTTTTTTTTCCTTTTTGATGTGATTTCAATCATATTTCAAGTAATTCAAAACCATCATGGTGAACAGTGAAGTGTCTCAGCTGAAGGAAATAATCCATTATTTATCCGTTTAAATATATCAGGCAAAGGTGCTTATCTGGTCAATAACGATAACATTAGAAGAAACATATATATCATCCGATACCGATATGATGGCCGATATATCGTACATTCCTATTACAAATAAGTTTCTCACTTTTGAACACTAGTGCACTATTTCTAGAAAGTTGCAGCATGCAATGTGTACTTAATTGTGGCTTTTCTGCATTCTTTGTTATCTCTGAACTGTGAGTGACCTTTTAACATAGTAACTATGGTTCTCTTTCAGCGGCCTGCAGTTGACCCCTCCTGCGACGATGCCTCCATGATGGCTGTTTTACAGGAGATGGGTTTCAGTAACCAGCCGCTCAATCAAAGGTTGCTGAGAAAGCATCACTACAGTTTGCTTGATGTGGTCAACGAGCTGGTGCAGTTGACCGACAGCGAATGGCACATCTCAAGACACTAGGAAGCACCGTGGCAACCTCAGTGAAGTATAAGAATTGTAAATGATTTCATCGTGTTGCAGTAATGAAATGCCTCTGATGTTCTTTTCTTAGAGAAATAGTTTGGACTCTTGAAAAAGAGAACTATATCACTATAACTGACCATAGCTGCAATGATGCAATTACTTGATTGTAAAATGTTTGTTTCATGTTTGTAGGACATTATGAATGGAGAAACAACATAAGGTTTATAAAAAAGTCTTAATGCTATCTTTATTCAGTCTGTGTGTGCCCTACTAACACATATAGACTGCTGTTAGGTAGGCTTCAGGTATCTTTTGTACTGCTTGATTAGATAAGACTAATTACCCAGAGGGTTTCCATTTGTTTGAGCACTTTTGCCTCTCAGAGGAAAGATATAAAAAGCTTGTGTTGATTTAGTTATTTGTCACAGTGACCTCTATATTTGTATATCCTATTTTAAATCACACTAATTCATGTCACACTAAGGTGTTGGGCTGCCTGACTTAAAGGAATGTGCAATTTAGAGTTTTTTTAGTCATGCTTAACTCAACCAGTGATTGATTGATTGATTGGAGTTTTTGCTAGGCACCAATTTTGGTCATCTTTGTCATTTTCATGTGCAATGTATTACTATGAACCGAAGGCTTATCAACATGGCTTTTTGTGTCCAGCACAGTGAATAAAAAAACATTCCATTATAGTTATCAGTGTGTTTGAGTTTTATTCGCATTGTATAATCATGAATCTTCTTGCTATTGTTCAAATCACACCAATCAGCAAAACTATGTTTGGTTAATGTACACACATCTGAATTGCTGAAACAATGGAATGTTCTAAAGGTTAAAATGGTTATCGCTTTAGTCAGCTTCCTCCTTCAAGGCAGGAATTGAGTACAGATTCCCCACTCTACGGTTTGTATCTTTATTTTAATTTTTTAATGATAGTATTAACTTTTTTTGCTACACTTAATATATTAACAAGATATAGATCTCTTCTCAGCACAGTGTGTGTAATGTTTCCAAGATATAATGTTGTGAGATCTCTTGGTATTAAATATCAGAAAATATTTTTGATCTCCAACAAAACCATGTTCCAAAAAGGGAATATTTTTGGACAACTCCAGAATACATAAAGATGGTCAAAATCATCGACATACACATATTCCAGTATAGTTATGTTGTGGATAATAGTTTACTTTTAATTTAGTAAAATGAATGAAAAAAAAAAACCCGCACTATTTTTCCATGCAAACTTTTTCCAGCTCTGTGAATGTGTCTTACAAGCAAAATACCATTCTTCATTTGTAATTTCTTCCCATAATTATATTTCCCATTTCCGTTTAATATTTGTAGATGTGTTTTTTTGTCTATTCTCCATCATGGCACGATAGAGAGAAGAGATTTATCTGGGATTGCTCAATTATCAACTCTAGTGTTTTCAGATCCGTACTTTTTTGTATTCCCTTTCATTTTTGTTTTTGTTTTACTTTTCTTTTAATACTTTTAAAAATTATATATTTTTTCTTTGTTAAACTCTAAAAACTATCGACACTAATTCCAAAATAATAATAATTCCCAAATGGTATATTAACCAACCGCAGTCTTTAAACACGCAGTATCGATTATGACCACCAGATGGCGCCACCCAACAACTGTGAAGGACTTAAGAGGGAAGTAGCTGCGTCGAAAGTTCATCAAACTCGCGTCTTGAAGGAAAGTGTTGTCTTCAATAACTCACACAACGAATGACATTAATCTGCGGGGAAAATTAAATCTCGATATCAAACCATGCTCACAGGAATTCACGGTAGGTGGAAAAGTGCTGTGTGAAGATTTGACATAAACGCATAACTTAGTGATGTTATGACACGACTAACTTAGATGTGTCAGGATGTTAGTTTAGGAAGGAAACTGATATAAATTCAACCAGTCTTTTGTGACTTAAAACAGTCTCTTATCTCTGGTACGACATTGTGAGGTTGTCTGTGTACTGTATCTTTCTTAAAGTACTGTTAACTTTTCACATTACTGCTGTGTTCAGAAAAGTATAAAAGTTGCCTACATAAATAGACACGTTCGGCGGAGTCGATGGTTACAAAATGCGGTCTAGTTAGTCAGGCAGATCATAGGTTTTGACTTTTGAGCCAGAGTCTTAATGTGATAGTTGCATTATAAGATAGCTAACTCTAAATACATTTCACATGTCATTGCATTTACGCCACAAAACATTTCAGCTGGAAACGGTTGGTATAAATTTGGTTTCTTTTTCCTAAACTCGAAAGTTGTCAGTGATCACTAACATCTTAAACAATCACAATAGCACTGTCTGTAACTTAATATGCGTTGCGAACTTTGCTTTTCACTCTTCCATGCCACTTTACGTATTTTAATTCAAAGTTAGTTAATGTAAATTGAGAGAATGTTGACTTGCATAAATATTAAAGTATATGAAAATCTAAAAATATATACACGTATGTATAATTAAATGTCCTTTAATATCCTTTCCTCAAAGGTCACGTAAATTGTGTCGTTTAAGGTCTTTAATTAGCTTAAAATTAATCATGGAACTTTGTTTCATAATGCTCTTTGACATCTTTGCAGTTTTATTGTTGTGGAGATTTGTTGATCATCTGGTGATATTTTACTGTTTTACAGTGAGGTTTTGGAGACCGTTTGGGTTGTTACTGTAATGTATAACTAGAACTGTACAATCACTGTCACCCTTACCGGCCCACCGGTGGGCCCACAGCCATTACATATGTGACCCTGGATCACAAAACTTAGGCCTATGTGATTCTCTTTTTTGTCCATTTGTTCAAAATCACTTGAAATCCTATTCATAACTCACTTACAGCCACTGAGTTAGAAGCACTGAAATGAAAATTAAGTAATTTAATCATCTGTGGAACGGGCAGGACTCGAAAAACTCCAGCCAATCATTTCCAAGACCACCTAGAATCATTGGACAGTAAGTCCGTCAATCAAACAGTTGTACCATACCCCCCTCCCCCCATCCCCCTCAAGCGAATCAGGGCCAGCGTTGGAGGAAAGAAGGTAGGACCATTTGAGTTGTGTATTTTCAAAATCTGCCGGCCGTTTTGCAAATCACATACCCCACCTTTAAGTCACACAGGTATATTTGTGGCAATAGCCAACAAAACACTGTATGGGTCAAAATTATCGATTTTTCTTTTATGCCAAAAATCATTAGGATATTAAGTAAAGATCATGATCCATGAAGATATTTAGTACATTTCCTACCTTAATATATCAAAATGTTATTTTTGGAAGTGGATGCAGCACATTCGCCAACAGAATTTTCTCAATATTTAGATTTTTTTTAACCCTCAGATTCCTGATTTCAAATAGTTGTATCTCGGCCAAATATTGTCCTATCCCAACAAACCATACATCAATGGAAAGCTTATTTATTCAGCTTTCATGTGATGTATAAATCTCAATTTTAGAAAATGGACACATAAGACTGCTTTTGTGGTCCAGGGTCACATATTTAAAACAGTAAATACCCTATACTAAACCTAAACTAATCTTGACAAACTATATATAATTTGAAAGCTTACATGAATCTCTAGTTTTCATATTTGCGACAAGAATATTTTCATACTCCAAACCGTGCGTTCACACCGCCGTCAAATCTTTCCACGGCGTTGCTGGCAGGGCGGCGAGAGCAAATTTTGCCGCTCTCGCCGCCCCGCCAGCGACGCTGTGGAAAGATTCGTGGATGCTCTGATGCTCTGACGTAGATCGAATGCTTATTCTTTTTAAAAACTTTATTTAAAGGCGCCACAAAGCAAACAAGCATGTCGATCGTTATTTTTGCAGAAAATGTATCGCTGGAAAGAACTTAAACGGTTACTTCAGGATTTAGCATTAAGCTTTATTAGTAGAAAACCTGTAGTATTTTCGAATTACCGTGCTTTCCACCCTCATATCCCCCTGAGACGAGAGATTTATGTATTTTTTTGTCTGGTAAAAATCATCAGATGACGCAAAAATCGTCATTTTGCTTCATCAGAGGATTTTTGGCCAGAGGCTAAAGGCTACAGCCAGTAGTAGGGGCTGTCCTGCATGTTCTCAACCTGCCCATAGAGGGTGGGATCTCATTTACAGAATGTACACATAGTGTTAGCCATCTTTTTTTGGAACCTAAGCTAGCAGGCTCTTGTTCTGTGGAGAAAGCTAAGTAGTAGGAGAAAGCTGAGTAGTAGGGGTTACCATCCTCTTTTTCCCGGACATGTCCGGCCATCGAGATCGTCCAAAATGTCTGGGATTCAGCTTTTGCTTTCTGCAGTCGCCATTCATTGTTTACATGCACACTTTTTGTTTCAATCTAACTGAATTCATTCCGATTGGTGAATCTGAATGTAGTGTTTACATGAACGCTAAACAAGTGATCGGTTGATTTGCGTTTTAACATTGCTAAGAAAATTCCTGCTCCTCCGTGAGAGATACGAGAACGGTCCGTCTCACAGGTATCGCTCATCAGTAATCACGCCACCGGCCTCGCGCCGTTCTCACGCGGCCCTCAGTCTCGTCCTGCTCCCCACAGTAAACATAAGGAATGGCAACTGTAAAACGCAAAAGCTGAATCCCAGACTTTTTGGGTGATCTCGAAATCCCGAGCAAACTCATCACGGAGACTCACTAGTAGCCTAGACTTATTGTTTAACTACTGTGCTCTGTTACCGGTAGGCGTGGCCTCCTAGGGCAGCGAAGCAAGTGCATTATGGGAGTTGTTTTCTTTCATCCACAAAAGCCAAAAATAAATTTTCTGGCTTTTCTCAGTCTAGAACTTGACACTTAAGGAGTTAAGAAAAAAAATATGGAAAAAATACTTTTAGTTTGCTTATTGATTTCCTCATCAATTATGTACCTACATACCAACAGACAAACCTTATTGAAGCTGTCTTATTGTTTAGGGTGGAGGTCTTCAGTTTTGACCTGATATCTTCTGGAAATACAGCATTATGTCCCAGAATAAATATGGAGAGAAACGAAGGTTTTCCAAATGGTTGGACTATGGCAGTGTAAATGGGGAAGGACAGTCAGATCCATGCCCTACCTGCCAGGGCACAGGACGCATCCCGAGAGGCAGGTTTCAGTGTATTTTCTAATTTTCTTATTATTTGGTTACAAATAAAGTTTATTTGCCAGTTTTGGCTCTTAAACGCACCCATATTCTGTCTGTATTGACTCTTGACATCACCAGGTCAGGAGAACCAACTTGTGGCAGTCATTCCTTGCAGCGACCAAAGGCTGAAACCTCACCACACGTCAGTATCACTATCACAAGAAGCCTATAGTTCAGCAATTTTCTCTTTCAGGGATTAATAAAATGTGCTTCATCATGTTAATATTCTCCAATTTATGTACAACATGGTTTAATGTCCCACAGGAAACTCTATGTGTGTATAGCAGTGGGGCTTTGCCTCCTGATCTGCTCACTGATCCTGTTTTTCCTCTTCCCACGGAGTATGGATATGTCAGCTATGGAACTACAATCATCTATGGTCTATTTCACTCCAGATACAGTTAAAATGGTGGTCACGGTAGGTAATCTGACGTATATAGACGACACCCTTCAAAAGATTCAACTTTTGTTATGCAATTTTTTTTTACCAAGCTTGTAATCCTATGTACGTATTATCCATTCTTTAGCACGAAATGAACCTTACCAACCAAAACTTTGTCAGAATTACAGCTGACAATCTTAGTGTGCAAGCATTAATTTTCGAGACTGTGGTTGGCAATACCAAGTTCCTCAATGTCACCAACCTTCCGCCTCGATCACAGAAAACGGTAAAACTTTATTATTTAAGCGAATTGTAATATAAAGCATTTTCCAATTTAAATGTTCTCAGATGCATTGTACAAGACATCAGAAACCTGGGAAGAAAATTATGAATAAATCTAAAAACAAAAACACTTTCTTTTAAAGCCTATTGATCCTACAGGGATTTAATTAATCTTGCTTTCATCTTTCAGATTAAAGTCATAGCCAACATTGTAATTGATGACCCAGGCCTCAAGTAAGTAATTCAATAAGTATCCAAACTTCACTAATTAATGTCTTTAATTGTTATTTATTGTTTCCCACTATAATCTAAGTGTTACATTGTCATACGTCATACGTTTATGAATGTATGACAATTTTCAAATACAAAACAAATATATCTAGAAACATTCTCTAATGTCCTTTCCTTTTACAGTAATTACTGCAAGTCACCTGCCTTTCAGATTCACACTTTATTCTTGCATTTGCAGTAAGTATACATTTCTAAGCAAGTATGAATTTATATTAGCTATTGATTAACTATTTGACTGAATCATTGAATGATAGTTGCCATCTTTGGTTGATGTTTTCTTTGAAGGCTTGGATTTGGAAGGTGCGCATTGAAGAATTATTATGTCTCGCATACCTTGTAAATGTATAAAATTCAAAAATCTATTCACTTTCACTATAAATACAAAAGACTCGTATTTCAGTCCACGTGTAACATTAAATCATGTTTAAGACAAGCAGCAGTCAACCACTGGCAATAACTAAGTCAAGTAGTCTATTTATTTTATGAGGGTCAATCCATCTCAAGTAGTTCAATGGAAGTTGCTTGAACATATCATTTTCCTAACTGTTGTTTTGAGTGATGACCTCCTTCATGACTCATGTATTGGTGGCAAAACATCATTTTTATTTTTTAGTTTAACTACCGTGTCCATCTTTGTATAACAAAGATTTGTTGTGGGCCATGAGACAGATATCAATATCTCAGCTAACATGGATCAAAAACTGATCTCTAGAGCACATTCCAAGGTACATGTTTGGACCTTCATGTACCTTAGACTTAAAATCGAGATTGCTCAAAGTTTCAATGTTAGGGTTTATAATGGAAAGGAGTCTCAGCTGTAAATTTTTAGCAGGTACATAAGCATAGTGCGCATGCAAAACATTTCAGGTTAAGGTTTTAGACTCTTTTTTTCTTTCTTTTCACGGGGTGGGAAAAAAATCTGTGTTTTATTTTAATTCCCATCACTTTAAATGTTGATTATCTTTAGTGGGGGACTAGATGGCAATTTTCAGATACAAGTAAAAGTAAATGGTAAAGTTTGAGATTCTGCTGGTTACAGAGCTAGGGCTGGAGATCTGGGGAAAAGTCTACTTTATTTGTGTTTTAAAAAAATTAACAGATAATATAAGCGTAATTAAGTATAAAAATGAACCATATTTGACAGAAATTCTTATGTTTATGATTGACATATAATAACTTGTGCTTCTCAGTGAGGTCTAAAACAGTAGTTCTCAAGCAGGGGGCTGGGGACACTAGGGGGCCAAATTCCAAAGGGAACCTGGAAATTTGCTGAGGCCCCTTATCCCCTGTTTTAGACCTGAAGCACAATCTATTATATTTATGTATCTTGTAATGTGCTGGAGATCAAGATTTATTTTGGACCATCCTGAACTGAGATAAACATCTGTATATTTGTTTTTGGCCATAACACACAATATGGTTGCTGTGGTTAAACCAAGGAAAATAAAAAATAAATTGGTCATGCAACCTAAATGACCTGTGAATGACTTTTTTTTTCAAGTTTTTTGCTGACTGTCAGTAATGTGAACTTCATGGACTTTGGTCTATGTTAAAATCTAATTGGTTATAAAGTGCATGACCTATATATATATAAAAAAAAACTATAGTAAAATATATTTACTGTACCATTCAAAAGTTTGGGGTCAGCTTTTGTTTTTGAACAAAGTCGTCACCTGCTAACCAAGGCAGATTATATTATATTTATTTGATTATAAATACAGCAAAACTGTAATATTGTGAAATTACTACAATGTAAAACACTTGTTTTCTATTTTATTATATTGTAAAATGTAGTATAAACTATTCCTATGAAGGCCAAGCTGAATTTTTATCAGCCATTACTCCAGTCTTCAGTCACATAATCCTTCAGAAATCATTTTAAAATGCTTATTTTGTGTTCATGTAACATTTATTAATATCATTAATGTTGAAAACAGTCATTCCACGTAATATTTTTGCAGAAATTCAATTTCTTGCACCATACATACTCAAGGATAACTTGAATAAGTAGATTTTATCTTTAACTTTATCTTAATGTGTCACATGCCAATGTTTGGTTTTTATAAATTCAGTTCAATTCATATTTACTAATTAATGTAAACTTCCTTTTGTTGTCTACAGATTGAATATCAAAGTCTCCTACCTGTCCCATTCAGAGGAGATGTCTACAGATGCTTATGAGTATATTGACTGTGGAGTGAATTCCACTACGCCTCATCACTTCCCTGTGCGTTGAGACTAAACCATAGCCAATGAATGGCCATGACTGCTGATGTTATAGAAATCGAAATAGGCTGCTTTAAAAAGGATTGCTATTTTATGCCACCATTTACTACAGTCCGTTTAAATAGGATTAGGCTATGATGACAGTAACGTTGTACGATACAATACAAATATTACTGGAATAATTAACGAATGTGTTCTGTTACCTTAGACCACTTTTCTTTCCTGTTGATTTGTTAGTGTTTACATTATATAAACCTGTTTTAAAATTTGCACACCACGATTTTGCACATTAAATAGAATTGATTGAATTGAATTTGAAAACATCTAATCAGAACTGTTAAACACCCAATTCTGTTTTATTTAGGATTAAGAAAGAACAAATAAAGTCTGATTTCCTGTAAAATACATAGTACATATAATGTGTGGAGTTGGTGCTGTCCAGTATTCAGGTCTTCATCTTCACCATTGCTGGGAATACTGGAGGGACTAGAGCAAATCAAGCACACATCTTATGTAGATGCTGCTTTATTCTGGATCAGTTTCACCTTATAAGTTCTTTAAATAATCGCTGTGCTATTATACACAAATACCATATACATGGGCTGGACAAATTGTCTACTTTATGTAAAGGTAAAAATTTAAATAGGTATTTTATTCTGTTGAATCAGCTACATTACATAAACAGGTTAAACAAGTGTGTGATCTCTATAAAGAAATTTGCAGGAATGTACTCACTGTGTATCTTTTCATCTTGGCATGACACTTGCAACTGCATTGCTTGCCAACCTCTGAAAAAAACAAATCTTTAACGGACTGAGTAAAGATTCCTTGTATAATGTTGTTCATTTTGTATTTTGATCATTAAAATTCAGTCACCTATAAAGCAGTGACTCTTTGTTCTTAATGGCATGCAAACATTGGAGAATGATTGAGTGTCCTGGTGTTTGTTGACCTGTTATTATGAGCAGCTTTACCTGGAGACTCACTGGACTCTGCAGGTTCACAGGGTGTCATATGTGCCTCAGAATGCTCTTTGTTTTTACCTGGCTTGTCTTCCTAAAAAATAAATAAAATCCAGTTATTTATATGTAATATTTAACTTATTTATATATATAAAAAAAGGTTATATTAAGTGTATAAAAGTATTACATATACTGTCGTTAACATGGGAACCTGCTTAACTGAGGCGGATAATCTGCGATCCAGCACTTGCTGACGGCGGCGGGCCTCCCAGTGCATTGCTGACATGTTACACCACAAGCAGGCCTGCAACGTGAGACCATTTCCTGATTAATGAAATTCAAACCCACATGGTGAGATGTTTCCTTTGTCATGACACACTCATAAAGAAATAAACACTGAACTGATTTCTTAGCTGCTCATAAATGTTGGAAGTACAAGACAAAGCTGAGTTAGCAGTGTTCGCAATAAGGTTAAAAAAACAACAACAATTCGTACAGACAATTTAGTCAATGCCGTTGTAGAGTTGTGGCGTAACATTTAACGTTAGTCCTGCGCAAGTCCGATACCGTTACATCATCACGTAACGTTATGTCTACAATTAGGCAAAGCAAAAGTATGTCTTAGTTTAAGACAAACAGCACTAAATAATAATAATAATTCTTAACAAACAGGCAAGAAAATCATATTTTCAGAGCAGTGGACAAAATTTACCAAGTTCTGATGTTCTGCAGAATGATATGTCCAAATCCACAGCGGACAACTCCACGTCCTCCTTGGACAGCTTGGTGGTTTCCTAGCAACGTTCAGCAATCGCTCACAACGTACTGACGCCACACAGTTCGATTGTAGCATATGATTGTAGCGCGTTGTGTCAATTTAATTGTTTATTACTTTTAAACAATTCAAAAAAAAAAAAAAAAACACTCTAAAAACCCTTCTAAAATTAGCAGTTTTCTGAAAAGGTCTATTATAGACTCTAGACATTTTGCCTGAAACAACATTTAGATCACAGTCTTTTACAGTGTTAATTTACGTCTTTATATAGAGTTATTTTTATGTATATTTAGGTTCTATATAAGTCTATAAAAACATAAACAAAAATAATTTAGGGTGGTGAACCCTTCATAATTCGCACTCATGCACTGGCAAAAGATACAAGATCTACTTGGTAGTTTCGATGCCTTAGGCTCGCCACAGTGAGGTGCTGTTTAGAACAAACACGACTTGTCATTCGATAACTCGCGTTGAAGACACAGAACAATCAAACGCTAGAGGGAGTCGCGAGAGGAATGAGGGGTTCATGTGACGTCACATGCGGGGATTGTTGTTCTGGATCTTGTGCGCTCAGCTCCACTTTCATCTCAGAGGTCGCTGCTATCGTATCGGAGGGAAGAGAGACTCTGGAAAATGAGCATTGTTTTGAGTCGTTTGGAGAACTGGTCGCCTATGTTTTTAAAATAAGAAATGGAAAAGCTGCCTGTTTCAAGATAGACATATATTAGGTAAGTGGTGTGAATGTTGACAAAGATGAAAAAGCATCGTTTTACAAGCCAGGTTTTCGTTCTCTCTACACTGCGGTTTTCGTTCTCAAGTAACGTTATCTGCTGAATTTGCTCGACAAAGATGTTTTTGATTTTATCGTGTGGTCTGTAATCTCTGTCATCCTTTTTAAAGTTGTTTTGAATAGGATTTTATGATTTAAACTTTTAATGATCTAGCTTTCGTACCTTTTACAGTAGTGGGAGTATTACTTAGACGTTGACATAGCCTACCCATAATTTCCATTTAAACTATGCGTGAATGTAATAATTATCACAGACTGTTTACAGGAAATTATAATATATGTTTTATTTTTATTTTTTAGAACTCTATTTCTGTTTAGACTTAAGAGGATTAGAAGTGGCAAGCATTGAGAGCAACCTCTAGCTCGATCTTTAACGTTACCTACAATTCACTTATTTGTGTTCTTTTTTGTTGTTGTTGTTGTTGTTGTTGATTTTAAATTGACACTAAAGAGTTTTACTTTGAATGTAAACCCAAAGTCTTTTTCTAATTTAATTCAAATATTTTTTTATAGTATAGAACAAAATAATTTTTCATTACTTGTACAGTTTACTTAGTAGTAGCTAAAACCTTGCAGCTGGTTTACTGTGTTTGCTTGAAGGCAAATCTAATGAAGTTGTAAATAACTTCCATATCGGTCATGATAATCAGCTTTTGTTTCTTCTTTAATTAGGTTCCACACGGTGCCGCCGATCTTACAAGCACGTCTGTCTGTCTGTCTGCAGTACCTTTGAAGTAGGTGCAAATGACAAACACTTAGACAAATCTGCTTCTCCTTACAAGAGGGTGAGAAAACCAAGTTGCCATGGGAAACCAGTTGACAGAGATTGCCCCCAACACACCGTTCCTGCCTAACTTCCAGTCCCTCCACGTTGTGGTCATCGGTTTGGACTCTGCGGGGAAAACCTCACTTCTCTACAGACTGAAGCTGAAGGAATTTGTTGAAACTATCCCAACCAAGGGATTTAACACTGAGAAGATTAAAGTTCCGGTCGGAAATGGCCGTGCCATTACCTTTCAGGTGTGGGACGTGGGTGGTCAGGAGAAGCTTCGACCTTTGTGGAAGTCCTACACGCGGCGCACAGACGGCATGGTATTTGTGGTGGACTCCACAGAGGCGGAGCGCATGGAGGAGGCTAAGGTGGAGTTGCATAAGATTACACGTACGTCAGAGAACCAAGGAGTTCCAGTGCTTGTGTTGGCTAACAAACAGGATCTTCCGGTTGCGCTGCCTGCTTCTGACGTGGAGAAGGTTTTGGCAGTACACGAGCTGAGTGCCTCCACCCTACACCACGTGCAAGGGTGCAGTGCGGTCGACGGGCAGGGGTTGCAGCTCGGTTTGGAAAAACTGTATGATATGATCCTCAAACGAAAGAAAATGGTTAAGCACAGCAAGAAAAAAAGATGAGCTGAATGGGACGGCTTATTCAACTTGCGAAGCTCATCGGTGAACCCTGATTTGTTGTAGGATTTTGGGAATCCCTTTATGAGGGAAATGCTCCAGATGCCCCAGTGGCCAGGAGAAAACAGATTTGACCTTTATGTGTCACACAGTATTGAACTGCTTTCTCCCATGCCGAGTAATTGCTGTGCAGCTCCCCTTTGTAATGAAGGAACATGTGATAGCAATGATTGGCTGTAGTATCAGCAGAATTTAAGCCTACATCCTTGCCTTTTTTATTTCTTTTTTTTTTTTTTCAAGCAAGAAAGAGACTGAATCATAGCTTGGCAATATATAGATTTTTCACAAGACTTCAGGCATCCTTTTTTCACATACGTTAAGTTGATTGCCAGTGCCGATATAATAAAAGGCCCTATACATGTTCACGCTATGTTAGTTGTGAAACTGAAGTACTAAGCGAATCACTGAGATTCACTATTCACAGATCTACATTTAAGTTGGAAAACCTGTTTGTTTTTACATGCTGTATATAGTTTTTGTAATGCTGTAGAATTAATAAATTATAGATGGCTTTGACACAGTCTCAGAAGCCATATCTTTTATTCCTGAGGCTGCAGTCTTTGCTGAAAATAAATTATAATTTATTATTAAATCATGTATTATTTATTAGATAGATAGATACTAGTTTTTAATTCACTGTGATGAAACAGAAAACTGCCCTTATTAAAGTATTAATAGAGCAGGCGCTCATGATGATGTCATCTGTGTTCAGGGAGGATGTCCCACAGGAAATGCATTGATGCTAAACGAACATTGTTTTATGTAACCTCAGAGTTATAGCCTAATTCGGAAACAGCCTAGAAACGGGCAGAAGCAACATAATATCACATTTGCTGACACAATATACAAGAAAACTATTTAAGGCATACAAAATGGAGAGTGACTAATAGGTTTCATGCTACAGCGCCTTTAATGTAAATCTAATCTTTTTTTGAGGATTGAATTGTTTTAAGAGAGCAAATGGTTTTTAGATGTCCCGACCCCCACCATTGCACCGACATACACATCTATTGACTTTGCCTTGGAGTTCCCAATAAAGCAGCTGCTTTGCTCTGATTGGATCAATTGATGCTCTGGGTTTATGGTGAGGAGACTGAAGCAGGGATGATTTACAAGATGGGCTGAGAGATCAGTAAATTTGGTAATGTAATAAGACTTCTGAGCCTGTGACATGATGATTTGTAACTTGCAATTTTGATAGTTTGTTTAGGATAATTAAAATATATATATATTATATTATATGACTGGAAACCAATGTGTTATTTAAAGTTAGTGTTATATTTCAGTTATAGTCCCTACTTTTCCAAACAATGGACAAAAATAGACTGAAATTAATCCGTCAATATCCAATAAGCATCTGCTGTGCTGAAAGGGACATCACCAAGGTAAATGTTAAAGATTTTATTGATCTCAGTGGTCACCCTGGCTCCACCTCAGAAAAAAAGATACTTGTCAAGGTTTCTGATCCATGACCTCTGGCTGTCAATACGCCATGAGTATCACACGGGTGGAGCTCTGAAGACGAAGACAAATGTCATGACAGACTTGGTATCAGTGGCATTTGACCTAACTGGTTCTCTCAGTGTTATCTTAAGAATGAGGCCAGTCATCCTGCTGAGCTGGTTAATTAAGAAGTGGCACTGTCCTCTTCAGCTGAAGACAAACAGTAATCCTCTCCAACAAGATGGATTTACTTATGCAAATGTTTGTCTAAATATTTTACTACAATGAAGTGGATTTGAATCTAGTCTTAGAAGATGCCCTTAAAAAGCATCTGGCAAAAGGCATCTGAAAAAAGCGGAAAGTGTTATGTAACAAAGAGCTGTTCCAAACCATTCTAAATTGTTCATGTCCCCTCAGGTCAACCATGCATGATGTCACATGGTGAGATCAGCGGTCATTGAAAATGCACTACTAGTACACCACTAAACAGGCCCTGTGGAGTATTTCCATGCTCATGCTTCCAGCCTCACCCGAATACCCAGAGAGCAACATAGTGACGGCCCAGATCCGGCCCACATCTGGCACATGTGGATCTGGGCCGACACTATGTTTCTGTCTGGGTATTAAGCCTCCAGCTTTACACTCAACATTTAACTTTTGTGTAAACCTTGCTTCAGACCTTCATGATGGAATTTTATCAGCACTGCAGATAACCGAAGGCTGTTCCATGTGTAGTTTGAAATAGCTCTCTGTTACATTTGTTACTTCTTTTTTCAGACACATTTGCTAGATGCTGTTTACCAAAATGACCAAAACTTCCAGGGCCTAATCTTAAAAAGACATAAATGGCAATGCCAAGGTAGCACATACAAACAAATATGTTTATCTGATGTTCTTCGGCTTCTTGAATCACTGGTAGTATTATTAAACTGGGGCTTATGTTTACTGTGGACAATCCTGCTAAACTGAAATGACATTTTCATTTTACCTGTAATAAAATCAGCAGAATTGTCTGTTGCAAACATACACACTTGCATCACTTTTATTTATTTACCCCCCCCCCCCCCCCCCCAAAAAAAAACAAAACAAAACAACTTTTACATATTTTTTCTTTCTAAAACATCTCAAATCTATTGGATGTTTTTTTAACAATAAATTCATACTTTCTATTTAGCAAGGATGCATTAAATTGATTACAATATAAAAAAAAACAATCAAAAGATAAAAAAAAAAAATATTCCACAAAAATATTCAGCAAGACAACTATTTCCAACCTTGATAATCATGAGAAATCAAATCAGCATGTTTTAAAATATTAAAATAGAAAATGGAAAATTACTGTTTTTTTTCTTTATTTTGATAATTTTTTTTTTTTTTTTGGTGGTTCAATTCTAACTATAAGGGGTTTAGACAGCATCTGAATTAAAAACTCCCAAACCTCTCAAATTACCTTTTGAAAACAAACCCTTTTCAAAATGTGAATCGCTGTTTAAGCAATAATCCGTGTCTACTAAAATAAGGATCTGAATGTTGGTAAAATGATCCATCATGCGTTGACATGGACCCAAGTAAGGCAGGGGAAGCCTCTGGGATTCTGAAAAAATTAAGAAGGGGAATCACAAGATGGCAGGTGCATGTTTCAAATCATGTCACATCCATCATACAGTGGTTCCCCACAGTATTTCCAGTCACTGTGTCAAGCTTTACACTCATGTATTTTAATCTAGGTTAGAAAATAGCTTGTACACACAAAACAACAGTTACTATACAGTATACATCAAATGTGCAACTGCAAAAGAGCTTTCTTTTTATATCTGGGCTAGATTAGAGAACAATAACATCAAAAGCTGCTATCCTGGGATGCAATTTTGGCCTCAATCCGGCTGTAATTTCACACAACACAAAAAAGAGCGTATAGGTGCTCAGGGAGCCCCTTCTGTGGAATAGCTGGCAAATCAAACAACCCAGACGTTCTTATTTGTCACCTCAGCAACTGTGAGTGTGTAACCATGGGTGACCTCTTAGAGCTGCACAGGACCTTTTAATTGCCTTTGTGGCTGTCTATGTATTGCATGTGGGGGTGACAGAGGGGGCAGAAGGGATATAGAGTATTTATGGCTGCTTACGATCTCCAAAAATCTTGCAAACAATATTGCTAAATCCAATATTGTCTCGAAAGACACCTCACGGGTTTGGAAAAGATTTAGCCCAGTTGTAAGACTGCCCCTCACACTGGGAGATGCAATGTGTTTATCGTTTAACCGTTGTTGTCAGGAGGCGGCGATCTCTCTAGCCAGCACTATTTTCCACTGGCTCGTAAAGCTGCCACTGGGACTGAGATGAGAAAGCGTCCTGGGGAGTGAGATTGTCGGGAACCAAACAGAGTCCCAGGGCAAGATAGTGTGGGTCATAAATCTATACCCCAACTCAAAAGGTTTGCTGGGTAGAACACTGCACTGCAGTTTCAGTCTTTGCACTGAGGTAAACCCCCTGAAACAGCCGATACATACTGGACTTTATAGATGGGTTGGGGTTTTACTGGGTTTCAAAGAGCTCACCATTTATCTCCACTTTAGATTAAGGCAAGGCTCTGTTTGACAGTTTTTTTTTTTCACGCAGAGACCATTGGTGGCAATGGTTCTATCTACTTAGGACTGCAATGCTTTTGGGAAATGCAGCCCTGATTTGTGCAAATAAGTGCATCTTTAATTAATGTCTCATTTGCACATTTAAACATAACATTTCAGAAAACTTGTTATACAAATTAATTGACTTAATGCACTGATTAATCAACTATGGTATATATTAGTTAGACCTTACTCACATGTGTCTTGCCTTAAAGTTTCAGAAATGTTTTTTAGTTTTTTTTGTTTTGTAAAATACCTAGTAAATGTTATTTAGGTTCACACATGCAACATGGTTTTGTAAGTGTGATTCATTAGGCGAGAGGCCCCTCTGGAATTATTGTCTTATTGCCAAAGGTTTCACATAATTCAACAGTGGGCCTCTGATCATTCAAAACACACCGCATTAATGTTGTAACACAAACCTTAACATCTAAAATAATCACTAAGATTTGCTCCTGTCATCAACAAATAAGGATGGGTTTCATACATTCGATGCATATGATATAATTCCCACAGCAAGCATCATTCTACAAAAAAGGGATAGTTCACCCAAAAATGAAAATTCTGTCATCATTTACTCACCCTTAAGTTGTTCCAAATATGTATGAATTTCTTTTTTCTGCTGCACACAAACGAAGATATTGTGAAGAAACAGTTGATGGGCCCCATTGAGTTCAATGGGGTAAAATTATGGAAGTCAATCAATTGTTTGATTACAGATATTTTTCAAAATATTTTTTATGTTCAGCAGAAGAAAGAAATTCATACAGGTAAATGAGTAAATGATGACAGAATTAAAATTTTTGGGTGAACTATCCCTTTAAGAATGCATTGTGTTGGTGTATACTCTTTGTGTCTGCATTGCTTTAAATCCTGGACATGTTAATCCTAAATATTTGAAAGGCGTTTGGTGATGCCAGTGTGGTGCACAGGCAGGAAAAACATTTTTTATGTGTTTATCAGCAGTCTTTTCTCTGAGGTCTAGTGATCCTGTACCAGGATTATCCCAGTATCCCATCTGGCCAGACAGCTCTTGGGATTAACGCAGCAACATCTGATCCAACTCAACAGCTGATTTATGTATCGCAGTGTTGTGGTTGCTAAGAGTGATTGAAAATTGATCTGCCTCTCTTTCGGTACATTGGAAATCCGCAAATTTAAACCTGGAAATAAAGAAAGTTTTAGAATCTTGAAAAATTAGGATTCAGAAATCACACTGAAATTAAAATAAAATAAGAACGTCTTAGAATAGTGAGGACAAACAAATGCTGAAAGGTTTGCAGAGCAGAGCAGGTTTTATAAGCAAACATGTTCTATAGTAAACAGTACAACCCATGTCCCCTCTGCAAGATAAGGTCAATGAGTTATCTTCTACTTTCATTAAGTTAATGTACCAGACTCAATTTTGACGACAACAGCACATAAAACATGGATTTTCGGAGTCAGCATGTCTGAAGCTTCAGGTAGCTTCATTATCACTTAGTCCTTTAAACATCCCTGAGTACTGTACTGCAATCCAGCTCTGCTTATTTTGAAAAAAAGAAAAAAGAAAAGAAAAAAAGGAAATATTCCACATCAATGTTATGACAGAAAACCGAATTTTATTTAGAACAAGTTCCATTAAAAATTTACTGGAACCGAATTCGGTTTAGGTTCATTCTTCTGCCAATGTGAACAAAGCATCATAAACCTAAGTTTCCTGCATTACTTTTCAGTAGCACAACAATACCGAAACTTTTACATTTGACTGCGCAAATGATTTACAAAACACTTCTCAATGTTATATTTTGCAGGGCATGTTTGCAGATGCAGGAAAATTCATGCTGTACTTCTCAACAAATCAAAATCTCTTATATCACTCCATCAATACCCTGCCTACCCACACTTGGGGCTCTTCTCTCACCACCCACTGTTTGTTTTCTGATAGTTAAGCAGTTTTTAGTGTGGGTGGGTGATCTCTCACTCCCCTGCACTGCCTCTGGCTGAATGCACGCTGGTGCTGACTCCTTTGTTGTACACCAGGACACCTCTCTTGCTCCAGCATTCCAAGCAACCTGTCTTGCAGGCAAACAGTACAGTATGCTAGATACAGTAGTGTTGTGCCATTATTGCTCAACCAGCCATGGAGAATCGTGAGGGGGGGGGGGGGGGGGGGGGGGGGTCATGGTGTGAGAGAAATGAACGCACGTGTGAAGTGAAGTCCACGTGAGTGTGGGAGCTCATGTAGTAAATGACTCACAAAAGAGGCCCTCTTCAAATACATTGCAGTGGACTGTGGACATCTCATTTAGAACTAGAAATCTCATCAGTATGTGTTTATGAAAAGCTAGACCAACTCTCAAAAAGAATATAAAGTTGAGTTCACTGAACAGTTGTGGAACGTGCAAAAAAAAAAAAAAGAATCATTTTAAATCATGATTTTGGTAACACTATAGTATAGGTCCCATTTTTAACTACATTAGTTAAAATGAACTAAAAATTTACAAATAATATATCTGAAGCATTTATTAATCATAGTTATTGTTAATTTCAGCATTTATGAATATATTATTAAAATCAAAAGTTTTTTTATATTGTTCAAAATCAAAAGTTTTTAAGTTTAAAAAAAGTTTAATGGACCTTAACTAACATGAACTAACAATAAATAGTATTATTTTATTTATTAAATAACGCTAGCAAAGACAAATACTGTAACAAATGTATTGCTCATCACTAAAATATTATAAAATAATGCGTTAACTAATGGGACCTAATTGTAAAGTACCCGTCTCATATATGGTTGTTGTCAAGAGATGCATGAAGTAAAGACAAGGTAAATATTTCTAATAATAATCACTGAGAACAATCACAGGAAATAAGGACTACACAAACCACTCTAATCAAACAAGAGAACCATAGTTACAAACAGGGAGCTAACTGAGGGGCCATTTGCGACACCATTTTCAAGAACAGAAAACCTTGTATGCGTTTTGGCAGTTTATTTAAACTCCATTGTTTTTTGGGGGCCTAAAAATCCGAACTTTTGAAAACGTGTTTCAAAGTGCAAGTTTTTGAAAATGATTATCATCTCTGTGTAATCTACAGTGACGGCATGCACATGTGTATTAGCCTACGTGTTTAGTCTATTGGCGCGAGTGCTCTGTAAAATAATGGTTATGCATCAGAAATCACTACTGTCTTAGGTATTTGTTTTGAATAAAAAATTACTTCATGAACGCTAAAGTATGTTTTACCTTATGAGTACTGTGAATTTGGACATAGGCCTACTTCTTTTGTCACATAGGCTACTGTTTTTCGCCTACTATATAGTAGGGAAGTTGCCTATGCGATTTCGGATGCAGCACCCGTATGTGCGCAGGCGCTTAGTGTTACAAAGAAATTGAGACATCGCTAACTACTGGTCTGACATGCATAATATAGCATTTTTAGTCGTTTTCAGAGATCCTTGTGAACAGGGATAGTTTATAACGTTGTCATCTGCACAAAGAAATTATTAAGTAGCCTAATTATTAACTTATTATTTATTTTATTCATTTAAAAGTATTTCATTCCTTAATCAGCTACAAACCAGTTTAACCAGGCACTAAAAATGAAGCAGCCCTTCTAAAGGTCATTCTTGCCTGTGAAAACACACAGCTGTTAATCAAATTATGATGCAATGTTTGGATTCGGCACATTTTGTTACTTGATTTGAATACTTTCAGGTGTGACAACAACAATAAACGACAATGTAAAAATATTTCCTCTTAAGACTTCTGTGCAAATATATATATCTGAGGTCCACAACACTCTCCTTTCATTAAAAGAAAAAAAATAATTTAGGCTTTTTTTCCTTTAACTGGACTTTTCACAGCACTCACATTTTAGCAAACAATTGCCCTATTTAAGAAGCCATTCTCCTCTAATGCGTGGCAGGGAAAATAGTCTTCATGCTGGCAGCTGGCAGGCGCTGCAGGTGAGAGTTCAGGTAGCTGGTAATCTGTGTGTGGATCAGCTTTGAGCCCAGGGCTGGGATTCAAGCACGGTTCCTCTCATGATTGTTGAGGGGAACCCATGCAAAGCAGATCGGGTATTCACTCCACAGCCCCTACATGGACACCTCCATAAAGAAGCTTTTGTTTATCCCCGTTGCTTCCAAGTCCATAACAAGCTTTCCCGTACAATTATTTTCTGGCTTGTGCTCGCTCGGTTGACTATTTTCTGAACCCATTCTTCCAGAGCGGTCATCAGCTCGAGGTCAGAAAGGTGAACGGACATTCTATTCCACTCTTATGGGTTTCAAAAATGTGTGTATTTATTGCTGTAAGATAACCTTACATGTCCAATGAATTTGCTCAGTTCACATATGATTCATTAAAATTAAAGGCAGCTAAATGGCACCAAAAATGATGGAAGATTTATGAAAAGCATGCATCCAGAGATGACGGCATTACTTTTCCACTGCCTCTTGTAAGAGCCGAGGACCAGTCAGACTCCTTGCTGTTACTGCTTAATACCATGTTTGGGGACAAACTCACCCGTCTTCTTGGAAACAGCACTTTATGCAAGTTATAACCGGCATTCGAATAAACATCACTAGGGTTTGTTTGGAGAGGATCAGAATGTTTAAAGTTTAACCACGGGCAATGAAGACACACAGATGCATACTCGCTAAACTTGAAAGATTTTCAGAAGACAAGTGATAGATGGAAACTTCATAAATACATAACAATTCAGAAAAGATGGCTCCTTCATCAAATTTTACCATGCTGTCATCTTGAACTCTAAAAATAGACAAGAATGAATGTTTGTATTTGACATTTCTGTGGTCTTATTTAAGAGAGGGTGGCTAAGCAATTGCAGACTCTCAATCATGTGAAAACAGAGATCAAGAGTTACAATTAATCTACCATAACATTATGGCTATGAGGAGAAAAGAGTAAATGATGCAAATAACAGGATAAGCTAATGGTTTTGCTGTATTTTAGAGTGGTTAATTGCTAATTCAAACAGCAAAAGCTTTGATTCAGGTCTTTTGTTTGCACTCATTCCATTTCCGTCTCATTAAACCCACAGAGCCACCATGCATGAAACCTCACTATTGCTAGTATAAATGAGAAGTTTAATTTGTGCTCAGTGGTCAGTTTCAAACATGCAATTTAAATAAGCTGCATTTTAGCACATCTTTATTCCCAATAAAAGCAGAACCGATTATTGTTAGTTTTAAACAACAATTGCTTGTAGTTTTACTGGGCACCAATGACATGTTGTTCTTTTTCTGACTGAAACATGTATGATTGCCAAACAAGACAAAGTAAATACACTCTTAAAAGTAAAGGTTCTTTATTGGCATCAATGGTTTCTTGAAGAACTTTAAACATACATGGAACCTTTCCATTGTACAAGTTTCTAGTGGAAAAAGGATTTTAACATTATTAATATTACACACACACAAAATGGTTATTTTCAAAACTGTTCACTGAAATGCTCTTCAGTGAATCATTAGGTGACAATTCTAAGTATATTAAATATAGTATGTATATTTAGTATTGCATTTCCATTCTATGTGACCAAAATATTTCCCCTAAGTATTATGCAATTACGACGTAAAAGTAATATGCAACATTATGATACACTGTTTTAGGAATGTGTTGAGCGCTGTACTCTCTGCCTCCCGCGTCCCACAATTCCCACTTCGCGATATGTGGGTCAGCATTAATGTATGCAGCACCTGAGCTAATTGGTGCAGCACATAACCTGAAAAAAACTCTGTAATCACAGAAAGAAAAAGTACAATCAGGACATGTCATCCATTTCAATGTATATGACTACAAAAGAGTCAATCTATGTGTGATGGTCTGCACAGATGGACAGTCAAACACAAAGTCGCTCTGATTCTGACTAAGAAGGGGGGCTTGACAGCTCGCAATTTTGAGGCAGCAGTCAAGGGGAACAGAGCTGTCATAGAGGTGACTGTAAAGGATGATGGGGACTTTGAAGAGTTATGGATGTAAATAGCACAGTTGTATGGCTCAGGAGAAGAGAGAGCAAATTGATGATACAAAGCAGCAGCACCGGAGCTTGCAGCTCTGCTCCCCAGGCAGACTCACACACTTTACTGCATTGCAGAGGAATAAAAAGGGTGGTGGTGAAGGGGGTTGGTTACACACACACACACACACACACACACACACACACACACACACACACACCTCAAAAGCTTCCCTCGCTTGTTGTATCACTGATCAGCAAAGATTTTTCTTATGATGAATTATTTAAAGAGTCAAAGATGGTGTTTTTCTTTCAAAATAAAGAGCTCTATGTGCACTTACTTACCTGTATAACGATTGGATGAAAGTACACTGAAGAGGTTGGAACTGATCTATGCATTAACATGTTCTCATTTGCATGCAAATTCAAACCAGTGCATACATTTAACAGCATGCAAATGATCTCTCCTAACACATTGACATTGCTGTGGATGTGTAACCTCTACTGTCCACCTGTCTCAGTAGCTGAAGTCTGACCCTGATCTGTCCTGTGGAACCCACTGTGGAGTACAGAGTAAGGCTAACTGGTGTTAGAAACCATGTCAGCGCCTAGTTTGGCATAGCAAAGTTTTGTTGTCCTCACTTGATCCTCCATTGCAAGGTTAAGCGATCACGTGCAAGAGGGAGGAGATGCGCCCTAACAATGATAATCTCCTATCTAATAGATAAAATTCTCCATTGCCCCTTCAAGTAGAAAGATGCATTGAGTTGCAATTAATAAAGTTCTTCTGGACTGGTGTTGCAACCAAAAGTAATGCGAGGGCGGCCAGTCAGCCTACTGGAAGAGGAGGTGTTGTACTGTGTGGTGTGGTATAATCAGAAATATAAATGCCAGTTTTCACTATAAATCTCACCAAGTTAATGGTTTAATCAGCATTTTCACATCCATCCATCCATCCAAGTTTGTTCAGTTCCATGAATCTGAATGGTTGAGCAGAGTTCCAAAAGTGCTGATAAAACAGTGAACACTACTGATTTTTACTGTTTGTATCACTTGTTTTTCTTTGTTGCGTTTCAGACTGACTGTCAGTCTGTGACTGTATTAGTGGTGAGGATTTTTCAATGATTCTGCATCTGAATATGCCTACTTCCCTTCTAAATAGAAGGCAAAAAATTACTTGGAAAAGGCTAGTATGTCAGAATTAGTATTCATAAAACAGACGAAAAGTTGCCAGGTGACTGAGATTCCAAAGTGCTTATCTATTGGACACTTTACTATCCCATGAGGCCACGGGAGAGGATTTGTGAATTTCAGGGAAGCAACAGAAATTACACCTTAAGTCCTTTTACAAAGACAGCATGGCAGATGTAGGACATTTCATTAATTCTACACATTATATAGAACAAACTTTTTTAAAAGACTGTCTCTTTGAGTGAGTCATTGAATCAGTCACTGATTCAATTTGTTCAAAAACACTGTTTCATTTACAAACAAATCCAGCAACTATGTTTATTAACGAAAAATTCATTAATTCCCTCAACAGATTAGTTCAACAACGCTGAATAATTCAAGAACAAAACACCACTACGGTGTTTGCTGTGACTTTGTTTGAAACTAACAAGTCCTTGACTTGAGCAAAACAGACAGAAACTATAGCAATATTGTGTCTAAAATGTGAATTCAGACCAAGGACAATATCGATAAAGATATAATTCTAAAAATCATTCTAAATTTAAAACAATAGTAGAGTCCACACCACAACTATAATGATAATGGCACAAAATAAAAATATTGATAGACTCACTTTTTTAAAACGATTTGACAGCCAATCAGAATCCATCCTGCTCTTGTGAACTCAAGCATTTAAAGCAGCATACTACATAACTGCAGTGTGCGCTTACAATAAAAACGTTATCGGCCGTTAGTGTGGACACTAATATAGCTATCTTTATAGTTATCGTTCTTGATGTGAATGGGCCTTTACTCAATATCAGATTTTTTTTTTATAGATTCATAGTATAAAAGCAATATTACACAATCATGTTGATTTTTTGTACTCCAATAACATCTCAGAAATGTCATCATTACTAGTTCTAACATGTTTTCTAATTAGCAAAGGTAAACAGACAGACAGACAGACAGACAGACAGACAGACAGACAGATAGATAGATAGATAGATAGATAGATAGATAGATGTGTCAGCACATAAGCACGCATGTGCGGGGGCCGGAGAGAGACGTCAGTGCACTGCCTCCAGCTGACAGCTCCCTTCTGCCTGAGATCAGGGCCAGCTGAGTGTACAGTCATTCAATCTCATACAAAAACATGTGTCATGTGCTTCTCAGAACTAGATTTCCACCAATCTGCAGTGCCCAGTAACAGTTGCAGTGTGCAGTAGAAGGAGCGAGCAGTGAGAAGAAGGGATAGTAGAAGAGGAGGAGGAGGAGGCCACTCGAAAAACAATCCAGCAACAGCTAAAGATAGATCTGAGCTTCCAGGCACGCTAAGGCCTGGCACACTCAAGGTTAGAGCATGGCATGCACTGGGCCACGCAAACACACATGCACACAAGCAGATAGAAGCACAGACCAGAGGCCAATGGAGTGGATAGAATAAGCTTTCTGATTAATCAGCTTTCTGAATAATCATTGCTTTTGATTAGGCCTACTTGGAATTTCACATGGCCTTCAACATTCAGAGCAGTAATTTTAGTACCATTATAGTTAATACTTTGAATAGTTTTATTTTGTATTTAATTTTAGTTCATTTGTTAAATTTGTATATCATTTGTATTACTTTTTATTTCAATTTTAGTTTGTTATTTTAGTACATTAAGCTAAATGAAAATGAGAAATGTTGCTTTGGCAAAATAAAAAAACAAATTAAATTTAAAGTTTTTTTTATTTCAAGTGATGTAAATGTTTTTTAATGTTTTTAGTTATAATCCTGATTCAGAGTAGGTAATGAATAATGTATGTCAACCTCTCTTCTATATGACAAATGTAAAAATCAATAGATTGTAAGCTTGACTCTTGGCCGCAGTGACAATATCCAGCAGATGTTGCTTGTAAAAAAAAAATCACAGATGGACTTTGTGGAATGATATGGAAAGGAAATGACTGTAACTGGGAATTTAATTTACATTTTATATACCAAGTCATGATACTCTAGATTGCACAGGCTGATGGGTTCTTAACACAACCTGCTGACAATTACATTGTTAACTACATGGCACAAGCTGATTGGTTTCTGTTGCATCTGCAGCCAATGAGTTTGCTGCTCAACATTTAAATAGTTGTTCAGTGTTTGCTGTAACAGTTTGCAGAGTGCTTTCAGAGTTCCTCTGAATCCCTCCACCTTCCCCAGCTCCACCTGTATAGATCTGCTAGGTGTAATTTCATGCTATTTGTGCAGCAGCAGAATGACCAAATACATTAACACTGTAATATCCATTACCATGCTAAACTCTTCAGAATTGTCATGATAGAAATATTTTCAGTAATGTTATATGAATTAGATATTGTAAATGTACAAAAAATGTGATGACAAATATTCCACCTCATGTGTATTTTACAAAATAGTTTGTTATTCAGGACATTATTGTTCCCCAAACATATTTGAATAAGGGATCAATCTGAAAATTTGACCCTAAAATTTAAAGGGATAGTTCACAAAAAAAAGAAAGAAAAAAAAAGTGAGTCATAATTTACTCTTTATTTCTTCTGTGGAAAATAAATTTTTTTTCCTGGTAAATACAATGAAGGTTAATGCTTTTAGTGCATCAGTTAAGTGTTATGAACATCTTCTCAGATGGACTGTCACGTCTACAGTAGCCTACTTACGCCAAGCTGTGGTTTTGCACAACCCCATCATACTGTTTAAAGAGGGAAGAAATGATGAGAAACACCACATTACTCTAGGTCCATTTTGGGTAGCATTTTCACAGGACTTGGCTTTGGCAACATAACACACTACATTTGCAAAAGCTTTAGATAGAACTGAATGTGTGCTGAACTCCCGAGTTTTTAAATAAATCCAGAGTAATACGTTCAAGGGGCTTCGCTTGGGTTATTTTTTTAATTGTTATTTTTTATTGCTGTGTCTAACCAATAAAGCCTGGTAATCCACTGAGACACACTAAGCCATTCGGAGACGTTTGGCCAAGGTAATATGGTCTTGCCCTTTTGGCTAACATAATAAAGCCTAACCTCTTTCCGACAGGCCTATTACACCAGTCTAGCCTTGTTGGTGTGAGATCCTTTCAGAAGGGTGTTGCAGTCTGAAGATTGTAGCTCTTTTGAAGTTGAACCTATTCATTTTAAGAAACAGAATCTGCACTCTATATCTTTCCTCTTAAACTGCAGCGAGATATTTTCTGAAACATACAATTTGGTGTAAAAAAATATTATAATTAAAGTTTTCAAGTATTTAACTCGCATAAGATAATTGTAGCCTTATTACAACCCTGTGCTTATAAGGACTGAATCCTCATGTGACAGAACAGTCATCAATTTGGATTCAAACAAAGATAAAAAGATACAGCCCTTTCACAGAATGAAAACAAGTGCAGCCTTCAACTTACATAAGAGAGCTCTGAGAAAAAGCCATCGGGGCTTGTGTGTTCAGGGCCGGTTACATACTGAACTTATGATGTGGAAAACTGTGTACTGATGGGGACTGTTTCATGGCACGGGCGATGAGAGGAAGAGAGACATCACAACACTTCTACAGAATCAGTTTTGTTTGTTTGTTTATTTAGGCTACAGCTTTTACAAGAAAAACTAAGCTATTTGTGTTCAACAAGACCACTATTGTACTCGTTCTATTTTTGGTCTGGCATGCTTGTTAGAGCTCTAATAACTACACACAAAAGACGCCTATATGGATATCTGCACTAGGCTACTTGATAAGAGGACATCTGTTATTAAAGGTGCAAAGAGCTTTAGATAAACTTTTCTAGCATGAAGATTTGGTTTGTGGTGCCGTCTTTTAGCTTTAACTTACAAAAATGTGGTAAGTAGAGGGGATTTCTACTGCAAACAAACCGAGAGCTGAAGCGATTTATGCTCCTTGTAATGAGGGATCTCTCTTGACAACGTATCTCAGCTTTAAAAACACACCACTGTATTAAGTTGTATCAACACTTGTTTATTTGAGCAACAATATATTTGGTATCTGTTGTCAAAATGTATTTAGTTTAGTTAAACATGTTTAATTCTCTTATGAGAGGTGTTTAACACAAAACGCCCATGCCCAGAGTACTAAATAATGCAATCATAACTCCCTATAAGCTAACATTAATAATTTAACTTATTTTGTGCAATGTACTATACTGTGCAACATAGTAGAAAATAACAACAACACATTTAAAAGAAATAATGTAGAAAAAAATTAGAGCACAAACAATATAAAATACACTACTGGTCAGATATTTTTTTTTTTTGGTTTTTGCAAGAAGTCTCTTATGCTCAAAAAAGGCTGCACTTATTAAAAACACCAATATTGTGAAATATTATTACGAATGATAATAACTGTTTTCTACTTAACAATTTAAAATGTAATTTATTCCTGTGATGGCAAAGCTGAATTTTTTGCATCATTACTCCAATTTTCAGTGTCACGTGATCCTTCAGAAATCATTCTAATATGCTGATTTGCTAACATTTATTATTATCATCAATGTTAAAAAAAGTTGTGCTGCTTCATATTTTAATGGAAACCCTGATACAGGACCTTTTCTTCAGGATTATTTGATGAATAGAAATGAGCATTTATTAGAAAAATAGATTTAAAAAAAAACATTATAAATGTCTTTACTGTCATTTTTGATCAATTTAATGCATCCATGCTGAATAAAAGTATGAATTTATTTGATGTGCAGATGATCTTATATTAAATATGTGACCTAAGCCTTAAAATATAAAGAAATCATAAATCACAATAAATAATGAACGCAAATGATCTAGTGTGTGAGACATTTAGGATGTGCAGAGATTCTGTGAGCTCTGTCCTGTTATTCTGGTTGGAAAATGTCCCGCTGCTTAGTTATGCACCAGTGAAGCAGGAGAGGGAACGCGGGGGTTCAAAGAAAGTGCAAATCACCACAGATTTAAATTACAAATGTAACCACATGTACTGGGCACAAAACATCTTCTATAAGGGTTTAAAAAAAATCATGATGGTTTTTGATCTCATGGTCAAACCTTAATGGTCTAAATACGTTTCCATTATTAAACATGTGTGGTGTTTATTGACAGCTAAAATGCAGAAAACTGAATGCATTTTTTCTAACCCTCACTGTCTCAAAATAAACATTATAATCCTTAGGTCTAATGCAGACAACTAAACAAAACGGCTGTGGACCAGATGACCTCATCTCAATGACAAACATGAGTGTCATGACTTCATTTCTCAAGTGGTAGATTCATGCGCCCATTACACAGCCACCCACAACAAGCTGACAATTGTCAAGGAGGTCAGTCTCAGAGTCTCTGAAAACTCTCTTGGTGTCTCTTTGCAAAGTCAGGCTCCGTTCTTTGCTGTCATTTGCTCCAGGTGCTTCGGCAAACAGATGGTTAGATTATGCACGAGTCCCATATAGTGCAGTGCTGTCACAGGGGGCTATATTTTCCTGAAGGTCATTATTAGTAATATATTCTTCAAGAAGGATCTGACAGCGATGATGAAAGCAAATGCTGAAAGTAAAAAATGCCATTGCCAAGGTCACAATCAGAATGATTGCTGTGTTGTATTTAGCAAAACACGATTTGCTATGATAATAACATGCTTAGAGCTCGTCCTCAGCTTTGGTGACATCCTCTGTGGTTAAGTGCACTTACGAATAAAAAATGTCCATTAAAAATCTAGAGCTGAGTGCCATCTACTGGATGATACATTGTATTGACTACTGCAGTGAGATTTTATCCTGAATACTTGAATTTTCTCTTCAGGTCTAAGAAGAACCATAGGGCCAAAATACATTTGGAGGAGACATTTAACTTCACTCTGAGCGTTCAAAGCAGACTGTTTTATATATGCAATATATATTTATTGCTCCAACTAATCAGAATGCAAATGGTGTAGTCACATTCCCTATGGATCTCTAGACAAACATGCTGATTTGGTATGAGGGCATGTTGCTCCCTGGGGTAACGTACGTTATGTCTCTTTGGGAAACATACAGGTCAACGCAACCCAAATGTACAAAGCTCATATATATATATATATATATATATATAGCCTATATATATGAAAAATATTTTTTGCTATAAATAATTATATTTGCAAGAAATAATATTTATATTTATATTTGAATTTTTTTTTAATTAAAAATGTACAAAAGAAATTTAAAATTTGCAATAAGCTCATAATTATACAGCTTTAATGTCACTCTATAAAACATATAATAGAATAAAACTATGTTGTTTATTTATAAAAGGAAATTGGAAATTACCAACAAGCTGGAAATTATACAAGTAAAATGTAAATCCACATATATATATATATATATACACTCACCGGCCACTTTATTAGGTACCCCATGCTAGTAACGGGTTGGACCCCCTTTTGCCTTCAGAACTGCCTCAATTCTTCGTGGCATAGATTCAACAAGGTGCTGGAAGCATTCCTCAGGGAGTTTGGTCCATATTGACATGATGGCATCACACAGTTGCCGCAGATTTGTCGGCTGCACATCCATGATGCGAATCTCCCGTTCCACCACATCCCAAAGATGCTCTATTGGATTGAGATCTGGTGACTGTGGAGGCCATTTGAGTACAGCGAACTCATTGTCATGTTCAAGAAACCAGTCTGAGATGATTCCAGCTTTATGACATGGCGCATTATCCTGCTGAAAGTAGCCATCAGAAGTTGGGTACATTGTGGTCATAAAGGGATGGACATGGTCAGCAACAATACTCAGGTAGGCTGTGGCGTTGCAACGATGCTCAATTGGTACCAAGGGGCCCAAAGAGTGCCAAGAAAATATTCCTCACACCATGACACCACCACCACCAGCCTGAACCGCTGATACAAGGCAGGATGGATCCATGCTTTCATGTTGTAGACGCCAAATTCTGACCCTACCATCCGAATGTCGCAGCAGAAATCGAGACTCATCAGACCAGGCAACGTTTTTCCAATCTTCTATTGTCCAATTTCGATGAGCTTGTGCAAATTGTAGCCTCAGTTTCCTGTTCTTAGCTGAAAGGAGTGGCACCCGGTGTGGTCTTCTGCTGCTGTAGCCCATCTGCCTCAAAGTTCGACGTACTGTGCGTTCAGAGATGCTCTTCTGCCCACCTTGGTTGTAACGGGTGGTTATTTGAGTCACTGTTGCCCTTCTATCAGCTCGAACCAGTCTGGCCATTCTCCTCTGACCTCTGGGATCAACAAGGCATTTCCGCCCACAGAACTGCCGCTCACTGGATGTTTTTTCTTTATCGGACCATTCTCTGTAAACCCTAGAGATGGTTGTGCGTGAAAATCCCAGTAGATTAGCAGTTTCTGAAATACTCAGACCAGCCCTTCTGGCACCAACAATCATGCCACGTTCAAAGTCACTCAAATCACCTTTCTTCCCCATACTGATGCTCGGTTTGAACTGCAGGAGATTGTCTTGACCATGTCTACATGCCTAAATGCACTGAGTTGCCGCCATGTGATTGGCTGCTTAGAAATTAAGTGTTAAGGAGCAGTTGGACAGGTGTACCTAATAAAGTGGCCGGTGAGTGTATATATATATATATATATATATATATATACACATATAGGCTATAGTATTTACTAGAAATACTATTTATATGTATAAATGTTTTGTAAATGTTTATTTTTAAAAGATTAAAAATTTACAACATTTTCTGTAGAAAATATGGTTATTTTACACAACATAATCAAAAGTGATTACAACAATATAAATAATTATGTCAAAAAAAAAATCATGCGTGTATTATGTTGTGTTGTCAGGGTCTCAGGTGGTTTAGGTTGTTCATGGATTAATTGGATGGACACACAGAGTCCCAAGTTGTCAATAAAAAGACAATTGAACTGATGCAGTCCTTCCTCCAACCCTACTTCCAAAATATTCACATTATGCCCTTGGCTATATTTTACGAAGTGAAATCCACACAAGAACTCTCTCTAAGTAGGAAATGTAAACACAAGTGAAATAAATTGGAAACTTAGGCATCTTTTTGATAGGCTTGTTACTATGGACTTGCATGGCACCTCATTTTATTGCTATGGCAACAGACAATGGCTGGCTTTCTATGTCAAATATTGTAATATCATGTCATCTACAGGGCAAAGTCACAATGAGTATGCAGACTATGACATTTAGACTTGACATTCCAATAAAAAGAAGTGCCCTCGCAGTAACATTAAGCTTACTGCTCCAAAATATAATCACAGACTAACCAGTCAGATTGATCGTATTTATGCAACTGTAGAAGAGAAGGTCACAGCAGAGGTCAACTGTTATTGAACACAAGACCAGCTATAAACACTTTTTTCTTATTGATCAGCTGTTCTGCCAACGTGGTCTATTGGATTCTGTGACAAGCTGAGTTTTTTCCATAAGACAGCTGGAATAAAGACACTACTGCTCGCTTCACTTATGTATTTCACTTATCTACTTAAAACCTGTATTTTGTTCAGTAAATTCAGGTGGGGTTTTTTTCAATGGGGAAAAAATCAGTCAAAGGGCACTCGGCTCAGTAATCAACACTCAGTAATGTTTTGGCCAAATAAAAATATTTTACACTTAAAAAAACAACACATTTTTGAGAAACATAAAATACAATGTAAAGGGCTCCAAGTCATATCAGTCTTCTCCAAAAAAGCTGTTTTTCTACATTAAGCCAGTAAACCATGACTGAAGGAAGTTAAAGTTAGAATATGCATAACATGCATGACTAAGAAGGCAGTGAAAATAGTTTCTTTCATTGTCATTGTGCCAGGACCCTTAAACCAGTTCGTTTTTCAGAGATTTTTTTAAAAAAAAATGCTGTCTGTGCAGATTTGTTTAAAATCCAATAAATGTATTGTGACTCCATCTAGTGGTTTAATAGATAATTACAAATTTAAGATATTTTTGTTTACATGCTTTCATGAAACTATGCATTATTATGTAGCTATTTTAATGATAGGCTACTCATGCACAAGGCAGAAGTGGTTCATGAAAATAAACAGCAAAACTGGAGAATGACACTCAAGGATGGAAGATGAAAAATGATGGAAAGTAGGCCTATACATTTCTTCAAATGAAATGACTAGTATTAGTGTGTTATTAAAGACATTTTATATTCTAAATGTAAATTTACTGTAAGTCAATATAAAATTCCTTAATATGTGAACTTTGCAAGGATCTCAGTTTCAGTGTGCCTATGATTCAAATAAAAAACATGAGCGATATTCTTTATTTGTTTGAAACAATGCAAGTGGCTGTGGGCATATCCTACATCATGTCCCCACATTTTATGCTCATACACAAATTATGCCATTCCATCAATATTTATTTACATTTCTTTCAATTGTAATACACATTTTGTCCAGATAAAACCCATTATCCTTATTGGAGCTCTTGTAATTGCACAAATTTGACCTAATAAAGCAGACATTAAGTTTCAGAGTTAAAATATGTGGGTTAAAAGCCACTTGTTGGATTAATAAAGGAGAGAGAGAAATAAATAAATAAATAAATAAATAAATAAATAATCTTAATTACTTTTACTAAGCCTGGCTGTCACAACATCAATTAACACAGAAATCTAGCCTCACATGAAGGGAGGGGTCGATGCTCAGTGTTACTAGATCAATGGGAGACACTAAACGGATTACGTGTAGAGAATGAGCTTTAAGAACATTGTGTTACGCAGAACAGGCGACATGCTTGCACAAAATGCTGTCTAACCTGCCTGAAATGTGGATGGATTCGACGAGCGAGTAGAGTCCCCTTTAACGCCGCTCTCATTGACTCGTGTATCGGGGCGTTGTCGCCATCTTCCGCCAGTTCTGTTACCGACCTCATCACCGGAGCATCACATCAGACCGCCGGTGGGCGAGTCCGGGTGTGTCTGTCTGCCTGCGAAAGCGTTCAGAAAGCTCGCAAATAACACCGAGAGGGGAGGGAAATAAAATGCTGGGTTCTCGAAAGCGGTCACATCTTCATCACTAGACACTTGTTGTTTCTTTCTTTCTTTCTTTCTTTCTTTCTTTTGCTTTTGGAGGAGGACAGAAGCATGAAGAAGCATATCAGCCCCGCGAAGGTACCACTGGAAGTCACCATACCAGACACCGAGGCGACTGTACAACAACTCAACAAGCTGCTGTCCAACGGCAGCGGTTTTTATAGCCTCCCAGCTCAACATTTCAACGAGGTCTTTCCCAGGATTTACATCGGCAATGCGTAAGTTCAAACGATCTCATGCAGACTTGTCTGCTTCTGATAGCAGGGAAACACTGACATCTGCTTTCAGATCTTGGTCAAATGTGAGGTGGCACTGGCAATTGATCTGTAGCTGGATCAATAAATAAAACCTCCCAGTGAATACTAGCCGAATCTTTTACATTGTCTAGGTGCGAAACAACAAACCAGTGAATGGAGTGTGTCACCTCTCCACCTATGAGAACGATCACGAAGCCACGGGAGATTTTTGATAACGTTTACATAGCGAGTCAGTTTGAGTCAGACTGCAAGGGAAGCAGCTTTTTTCCACGACTGACTGTCCTCTATCGGTAACATCTTGCTATCTCTGAGATCACTGGTTACAAAATCGCTTCAATCTTACATCAGTCACGTGTTTCTTTGTATTAAAATATTACTAATGCATATTTCCTCTGTCATACAAAAAGGAAACGAAGTCATTCGTTTTCTCGACTCACAGATTAAATTTCCTGCCGATTCAACTGCATCGATCTTGAAAGATGACTTTGAATCTGCTAAAGAAAATAAACTTTTATGTAAATTTGTATAATTGGGATTTTGGACTCAAAATCCGTGACACGTGCACACTGTCTCCACTATTTTTGGTTTAAAGATAACCCAAAAGTATATAAAGGTATTCAGATTGTGTTAGTTAACTTATTTGCAAATGTTAAAGTTACCATGAAATAAAAAAATAAAAAAAATAAAAAAAAAGGATCACATGACATGCAGAACCCCCAAGTGGCCTATCTTGCCACAAATTAACTATTTCTTCCCACAACTTACTAATACGCACATTTTACTATTCGTTCTCTCATTTTAAGTAAAGCCGGGTTCACACTGTACGATTTTGGTCACTATTTGGGCGTCTGAGACAAATTTAGAGAATCCTTAAAGATTCCTCTGATCATGGTCCAAAATCTGAAGTCTTTGATTGCTAGTTTGACATTTTCGCAGACAGTCGATTAATGACCACTGCGATCAAATTTTACCTCCGACAAAAATTCTATAAGAAATTCGAGGCTCAGTCCTTCAGTGTGACGTTTTCTACGACAACCATCAAATCTGAAACCAATAAGATCGCAGAACCTGATGATGCAGTTGGTGAGACAACAACAAACTTGCTCCACACATGCATTTTTTTTCATTTTCTTTTCAAGAAAAGCCATGACAAAATTAACACTAGAGATTGTTTTTGTTACCGAACATGTCACGGATTGATGATGTAAAACTCCGGAGAGTCTTCTTGCATGCATCCATTTTTTATGCGTCTTGACTGCCGTACAGTCTGACATTAATGACGTCTGAGATCCCACGGTGTGGCATGGCTAACAGCGGGGATCATGATCGTACATTCTGACAAGCAACAGTCGTAAAGGACTATTATAAATCGAACAGTGTGCACCCGGCTTAAATCATGTGCACATACCATAATTTGGTCCCTCAATTTACTAAATCGTGGCCAAGTTGTACTAATTCGTTACCTTGTTTTAGTTAGATCTAAACGAACAAATTATTTCAACGTGGCCTTGATTTACTAAAACAAAGGAACGAATGAATAAATCGTGGGAATGAATTCCTAATCCGTGACCCATGATTGAACTAAAACAAATGAATTTGTTTTAAATTAACACTTTATTTGTGGGAACAATATATTTTTGTCCTCATGTCATATGCAGGGCTCTGTACAAAATAACTCCTCTCCCACTTGCAGCAACATTTCTTCTTCTCTGATGATGTGTTTACTGGCATGAGGGCTGGACAACCTGTCACTCACATGAGATCACGGCAATAGCAAACCATCATTCAGTCAATTCCCAATGGACAAAATGAAGTCCCACACTACAGTTTTTCTTGTTCTAGAAGCCGTTTCTCTCAGATAGGCTATATGTCAAAATAGGGAAGAAAAGGCTTTCGCAACTTCCGTTTCATGCCGACTTTAAAATTTGCATTAGGTTCTTTTTAACAGTTAACATTAACATTCATTAACATTAACAAAATAGGTACATTTTCAGTTATTGATTTGTTCCTAGAATAAATGTTTAAAGTAATGTGCATGGACACACTGCTTTTCCTTATAAATTGATTTTGGTGCAGTAAACAGTCTAAAGTACATTCTTGTTTTTTTTTTCTTCTTCAAATAACTGTATAGATTAATTGAAAAGTTTGAATCAAATGGATGTTAATTGCATTGAATCAAACATAGCTTTTGAATTACTGAAGAGAATTTTAAACTAGAATCTGCTTGCTGTCAATTGAAAGACTTGCATCCCTTCTCTGCACTCACTAAAGGAGAACTGCTCAGAGGTGGTTTGCAAAAACATGATGAGGCAGATCAAAGAAATCATAAGACGTCATGACATAAGTCATCATGACATTTAGTCGGATTAGTTCTCAAAAATATTTGTTCCTACAGGTAGTTTGTGACTAATATGAATGAGAAGAAATAAGAAATATTTAATGTAATAGTAATTTAATAACAATTAAGTAAATTATTTAACATAATATAATTTGAAATGTACCAATATACTAGCTAGGTACATAAATTGTCCAGCATTTAACCATTTTGTGATTATTAGCATTTGCGAATGATTGTGCCTAATTGTCAGATTAACAGAGTTATCTCCCCCTTGTATTAGCTCCAGAATGCTGTTAGGTTTTAAAATATTCTGAGCAGATTTCAAATAATAATAATAATAATAATAAAAGGTTTATTATTTAGTATAATGTTTATTTCTATAGTGAAACTGAGCTAGTAATGGCAACTGATATTTTGAATGGTTGGAGTATTGTTTTATGCATTAATTTCCATTGGAAGACTGTAAACAACACACATCTTGGACATAGACTGTATTATGTTTTAGTATTATGAGTGACTTCCTCAGTTTCACTTATTTGTTTAATAAATCAGCTCACATAAACATCATTGTATTGGATAACTATTAGAACAAGCACATTATCTCTTTGTAACAACAAATCAATTTGAGCATAAAACAACAGTCTGATGTGCCTGGCTCAGACTGTGCTCCTACGAGCAGCAGGAATTTACATATGGTCATTTGTAGATATTGACAAAACAGTCTCACTGAGCTGCTAATGTCTGTATCCGCCCTGTCTGTAGCTTCCAGATTTATTTATATTCAATTCTAATATGACAGATAGATAGATAGATAGATAGATAGATACATGCATACATAGATATAGTCTACAATATAAACAAAACACACATGATACAATTAAAAGAATACACTTTATAGACGAGTACACCGTGCACAACAAATCCTGCTTTTTTAAATTTATTTTTTACACAATATGCACAAAAAGTATAGCATTTTTCACTTGTATTATATTGCACAGTGATTTACAATGTTGTATATTAGGACTAATATTACAAAACGATAATGTTTGAAATTTGATAATCCCATCCATAATTACCCATCTAGATAAGATTGAATGTTATGGAAGTAAAATGATGACAAATGTTTTTGAAACAAAAAAGCTTGTTGAATTGAACTACTTAAAAAAAAAAAATGTATTGCATTGACCCTGCTTGCATTTTAATGCATTGTATTTTTAGGGCTTGCATTTTTATTGGCTGAAATTCAACATGGTTGTATATTTAAGCTGTGAATATTTCAATTCAAAACATTTCACACACGTTTTCATTATTAAAAATTCAATAGTCCATATTCACCTTTCAGAATTCACTTCCAAAATACCTATAATATTTGACAGGCAATTTTCGGTCCATTTTTATTTCGCTTTACGAATTCGCTTCCTAGACATTCATTCGCACAGTTAGTTTTCCACATGTAAGCAGCTTTTTCTACCGTGAGAGAAAGAGCTTACATGTGCAAAACTGTGAAGACTTAAATGTATACACAGCTTTTGTGTCTTTATCAGCTTTTCCAAAAATAAACTGGTCCTAAAAATCATCACAAATACCACAATAACCACTTGCTCCATTTCTGTAAATCCGTTTTCATGAATGAATGACTCTCTCAGCCATTGCTCTATAGTTTTCTTCGTCAACAGCTGCTTGCACCCCCTGCTGTTGAGGTCAACTAACAGCTGTGGAGATTATCAATCGGCAATCTACTGATATTCCTGCCGTTCCCGGATGTCAAATGTTGAATTTTCTGTCGAATTTGAACCACTGAATTTGTGGAAGCGAAATTGGACCGAAAAGTGCATATCGAATATTATAGGTTGTATTTTTAAACAGAATTAATATTTTGGAAGTGAAATCTGCAAGGTGAATATGGATTATTTCATTTTTAATAATGAAAACGTGTGTGAAATATTTTTAATTGAAATATTCACATCTTAAATATACAGCCATGTTGAATTTCAGCCCATAAAAATGCAAGCCCTAAAAATACAATGCATTAAAATGCAAGCAGGGTCACTTTTTTCAAGTAGTGCAATTCAACAAGCTTTTTATTTTATTTTTTAAACATTTGTCCTTTGTTTACTTCCATATAGTATGTCCACATTGCGTACAGCATGTAGGCTACTGCACTGTTGTTGTTTGTTCAGATTGAGTGCATCTATAAGAGTGCAACTGAGTGGAGATATAAGAGTGTGCCAAATCTTTGGGGTTATTATCCAGTTAGTGTTATGACTGTAGGATATGACCTAAATTATACTGTTTTCGTAATATAAAGCCATTATGATTATATATAAATCCTAAAAGTTTGCTTGTGCTGCTTATTGATAATGTTTTCTGCATTTGTGCGTCATTGTCACTACTAAAAATGTTTTATCAGTTCATGTTAAAAGTAACCTCCAGGGCGATATGAACCTTTTACCATATGTAAAGGTGCAGTATGGGGCAATGGGCCACTTTTTTCATTGCACACCACTCTTTGTAAGACTTACATTAATAATGCATGTGAAGGGACTGCAGTGAACAGAGTGCAGGACAGGTGAACAAGATACAAAGCAAACACTTTCTCTCTCTGTTTTTCTCTCTCTCTCTCTCTCACACACACACACACACACACACACACACACACACACACACACACACACACACACACACACACACACACACACACACACACACACACACACAACAAAGGAGAAATATGACCACAATCTGCAAAGGCTCCATATAGACAGACTCACTGGTTAGGGGAGAGTTTGAATTATGGGCGTTGGGTGGCGCATAAGAGTCCATCACTTCATCACCACTGAAGAGCCTCCGCTGCTGGCAGAGACTGAGACTGATGGGCCGCTACATCCTCCACTTATAAACCAAAAGGGCTGCAAATTTGATCTTTATTTAGTTTTTATTTTATTTTATAAATACTGTGTAAATACATTAATACATAGTCACATATCGTTTTAGGGAAGTATTTTAATTGTATTAGGTATTATATACTATATTCTCCATTACCCATATGTGCAGTCATTCATCTTCTACATTGTAAGGAGGAATGGCGCTGAGGAGTGGACGAGAGACATAAAGAGGTTGGATTTTTAGCAGACAAAGATGAAAGAGTTCCAGGTGCTAAAGCAAAATACAGACAATGCAACTACATTGCAGAGCATTCTGCTCCGCTCTCTTCTCATCTCTTGTTTTCTCTCTCTGTGGACTTAAAGTCCTATTTTTGGGCACTACGCTGGACGCCTATGGCTCTTTGTACGCCTCTGGGCAGCAGCCAAGATTTCCTTGGTGTGTCTGTTCTGGTTTAGAACACTGCTGTCTCCAGGGGCCCTCTGACATCGGCCGACATCTCTGCCAACTACAAGCGGCTCCACAATTCACTCCAATCAATCTCAAACTAGATACAGCAGACCGTTCCGTAGTTGAGGCTATGGGGTGGGGTTGGCAGGGTCTTGGGTTTGCGTAATGCATAAACATGTACGTAACATAAGGGGTTATGTAACAGTTTATCAAGTATTAATGATTCAGCAGTGAAAGAAAAGAACACAAGAAATGTCATAAAATTTTAATCTAGGTCTACCTTAAGATGTATATTTGCGAATAATGCTCTGTTTACACTGGTAGCGATTTTACAATTGAGATAGTGCTGGAAAAAATAAGATGTTAAGGCCTGTTCACACAAAGGACTAACTATAATGATATAGTTTTAAAAATCTTTATCAATTTAAAATAATAGCAGAGTTTACACCACAACAATTGGAATCACATTCAAAACGATTTTTATTAGCTGATAAATGAATCAGAATCCATACTGCTTTAAAGAGATTGAGCATTTAAGGAGGCAGACGACATAAATAGAGCATGTATATTATAATAAACGGGAACGGGACTTTATTTTATTTTTTATCAAAGACAAAGCTTTCTTGCTGTCAGAAATGAATGGCAACTATTTCTATGACATGGTTTTCCATGAATTTTTATAACTTGTAACTGGTCAGAAACAAATTGTATAGAACAGTGTCTTCACTCCTATTGGTAGATGTTGAATTTTGAGCATGGCTCATTTGCATCATTTAAAAAAAAGAAAAGAAAAACATTGTCATATCGCTGAACTCAGCCGCACTACATCACCAAATGTTCCTGTCACTAATGTTGCTGTGATGGCCAACTTTCGAGCCTCGTTCATCACTCTGTCGCTGGACTTGTTGGTCATTAGTTGGCTGTCCTAGTTCTGTTTACCTAGTAATGTTTATGAATATCACTACCGTTAAGTTTCATGTTCTTACTTTTTATACTGAACACGGCCACATCTATTTGTTGCTGTAGGTTGCTGACAGTGTGAACAGGGCTTCATTGAAAATGAACAATGTGGTTATATTTCATGGTCTTGGTTTCATTGACTCGGTCTCAACACACTTCTGGTCTTGGTCTTGACTCAAAAGAGCTGGCCTCAACTACAACACTACCTTAAACCATTACAAAATTGGTTTGTGTGTTCCAGGTGAGTCTCACACGTGCTCTGCTTCTGCTCCCCAGGTTTGTGGCACAGAATGTGATGCGTCTGCAGCGGGCGGGTGTGACACACATACTGAATGTCGCAGAGGGAAACTCTTTTATGCATGTGAACACCAATGCAGAGTTCTACACAGGAACTGGGATCACGTACCACGGCATACAGGCCAATGACACTGAGCAGTTCAACATCAGTGCCTTCTTTGAGGAAGCGGCAGACTTCATTGATAAGGCTATGGCACATGGAAAAGGTTGGTTGCTCATCCCTCTTCTCTTTTTTTTTGGTCTTCTTTAGACCTATGTAAATTCATTATAAAGAAAGCATTTCCCATTCACCAATAATACTATCCCAAGATATTACAGAAATCTTGTTCAGTCCATTTAAAGGGATAGTTCAACCAAAAATGAAAATTCTGTCAATAATTTCTCACCCTCGATTGTAAAACTAATCCATATGAATTGAGCAGTTTAGTCTAAATTTTCTGAAGTGACTCGATCGCTTCATATGATTAACATATTTAATTTAAGCTTTTAATATATAAGCATTGATCAGCGAACAACATATAAACATTTATCAGCGAACATAAACAGCAGCTCAACCGAACCGGCTTGATGCGCAAGAACACACCTCAGCGAAAACAAACATGCTGTGAAACACAAGAATGAACCTCATTGGTTCTCGCTCTTCGAGAGAACATGCTTGAGCTCCTGTTTACCACAACTAATGTGTGAGTTGATGAATGTTTTGTTTATATGTGAATAAAAGCCTAAATTCAATGTTTATTGTATAAAGCGATTGTCTCTTCATAGAATTTGGACTAAACCGCTCAATTCATATGGATTAGTTTTACGATCTCTTTATGAACTTTTTAAAGCGTTAAAGTGGTAGTTGTATAGCTGTCTATGGAGGGACAGAAATCTCTCAGATTTCTTTAAAAAGATCTTCATGTGTGTTCTGAAGATGAACGAAAGTCTTACGGGTTCGGAACGACTTGAGGGTGAGTAATTAATGACAGAATTTTCCTTTTTGGGCGAACTATCCCTTTAAAATAACACAGATTCTTGATAATTCATGAAGTACTAAGCCAGCGATGTCTTTGCGGAGAAAAATTGCATGCATGACTATGCTGTGGCATTTATAACTTGACCTTTCTCTAACAAGGCAAGTTACTTATTTTTACACCAACCCTTTTCCCTTACGCCAGCATTCTTGTAAGTATCACTGTCTTTTTTAATGCTTTGTCAGGATGTAAAAAACGAAAGGAAAGAATACAGTATTTCAATTTATTGAAATGTTATATGTATCCATGGATAATGTATCCCAAAGTGGATCTGGTAGTCCCTATACACAAATTTTATCCCTAGATATCTCACACCAGTCGGTTTAATTGGTGCATTTAAACCCATCTTTTATGGCATGGATTTTATGCCATCTCTAACACAGAGGAGCAATTATAAAGCATCTTAATTGCAAGTCATCTTGGCAGCAGGAGCCCAGTAAGCGGTAAATCAGACGCCAAGCCTGGGTCGAGGGAGGACACTAATCTTTTCACAGAGAGCTTAAGCTGAAACAAAACCTCTAGAATATATGCTGCCATTTCGGAGGCCGGCTGAGCTCAGCTGTGACATTTGCGACAGCCATACTTACAGTGGGCTTGATGTCATCTGGTGAATTTGCAGGCTGAATCACAATGAGCAGTGGGAGGGATAAAGGTCTGAGTGCTCCCGCTGCCTCTGAGTCACACTGAATCTGTTTTAAAAATATGCTCTGCATTGGGGTGGGTCATGATGGCCGATTTGTCGACTAGTCTTGGATCTATTCTTGGTTTAAGTGTAGGTGCTTTAAAGGTGCACTGCGGACAATTTTATTTAGTTGGATTCCATTCCGTGAGTACACATAAATAAAAAATAAAAAAACTTTATTTTTGCCTTACCCATATTCAGTACGGTGAGCTAAAATGATTAATTATCTTAAGCAGTAGACTTGGAATTTTATTGTTTCAGTGATTAGAATTGAGAGGCCAAAAGTTCAGAGTATAGTTTAGATGGTAATGTCATTCACATAAAAACATTTTTTGCGTTTAAAAATGTGACATGCAGGGCAGTGGAATGAGAAAAAACTGCAAGGTTTAGAAATACATTTGTTAACATATTAACTTGAGGGCTGTGTTTTTAGAAAACTGTGTGCGAGATGCAGTAAAAGACGTGAGCGCAATAGTCCATCAAAGCAGCAGAATGAAATGAAAATCATTATATATGCATTTAATATGAATGACAGTAGAATAGTGTGTCAAATTTAAATAGTTAAATGTTTTAGTTCAATTGTTGAGAAGCCATTCATGTTGCTAAGGTCAGTATTGGGGGTTACGTGAGTTACTTAAAGGGATAGTTCACTTTGAAATACATTTTTGGTATGTTTTAGCTTACCTCAAGGGCATCCAAGGGTAGGTGTCTTTGTTTCCGCAGTAGGTCAAGAAGGTGAAACCGTTCTTGTCTGTCAGTCATATAATGCAGGTCTATGGTCACCACCTCAAAGAGCATGCACAGAGAAGGCCAAATTAAACATGATTTAATGACTCGTAAATGTAAATACACATTGATGGCCTAAGACACGAAACGAGCGGTTTGTGTGAGAAAACGAACAGTATTTATATCGTTTTTACCTCTTGTAACCACAGCCACGTCCAAGTGTTCTGAGGGCGTGGGCGCTTCGGTCTGCGCAAGCGCCGGAAGTGATCTCTCGCGATTATGCAAACCTGCTATAATTAAATGCTTATTAAAACAAATATACTTTATGTATGTAATCTAACTTTATTAACCAATGTCTTTGCTGCTGTCCTCCTTTGATGATCCAATTCAATCATATATGGCAATATTATGCAAAAATGTGTACATTTTAGGACATCCTCAGACCTCAGACATATGAGGACAAGGCATCATGCCTCAGACTAAAAGGCTTCAGTCATTGGACAAAACGGCATCGCGCCTCAGACTGAAAAGCTTCAGGTCTCAGGTCTCGTACAACTAGGCATCAGACGAAACAACCTCAGAAAAAAAGGAATCAGAAAAAAAGGCATCGGACGAAACGGTATCAGACGAAACGGCCTCAGACAAAAAGGCTGTTTCATCCGATGCCTTTTTGTCTGAGGCTGTTTCGTCTGATGCCTAATTGTACGAGACCTGACACCAGACATTGTTTTTCCTGAGACCTGAAGCTTTTCAGTCTGAGGCGCGATGCCTTTTTGTCCAATGACTGAAGCCTTTTAGTCTGAGGCATGATGCCTTGTCTTCATATGTCTGAGGTCTGAGGATGTCCTAAAATGTACACCGTACTACGGATAAACATCACATCTGTGTTCTTTTTTTTTTTCTTCCTTTTTTTCTTGCTGAAGTAAGGCCCTGTCCCAAATGGCACCCTAAACACTTGCGGTCTTACTACGAGTCCGCACTTTCGTGACGTAGCGCCGCTTTGACTGTTGGGTATGTCTGCTGCGTAGTTCGCTTCAGGTCAGGCTCGGCAAAAGTGTGCATCGAGGGCGTATATCGACCGCAGAGGGGGCGGTCGCGAGCACCCTTCTGAAACCTAAAATGACAAATGGGACACTCTACGGTCTCATGGACTTAATGGACGCATGCACGCAGCAGCCATTGTAAGTCCACAAGACTGAAAGTGCATATGAAGTGTGCCATTTGGGAAAGGACCTAAGAGTGTTGAACTTTCTTCTCCTGTGTCCTATTCTTCTGCAATCCAGAACGGTAATCTTCAACTGAAAGGTTTGAGCTGCGCCCTCTACTGTTTAGGCATGAATTTGCATTTCCTTCTCTCTGAGGCCAATTCATTTCACTTATGGTGCCTTTACATTTGCCAAAAATATAACTTTTTTTTTGTTATTCTAGGGACTAGTTATTGAATAACTGTTCTAGTTATTAAAATTAGCTTTAGCTACTGTACAAGCACTATGATACACGCATTGGATGGCTGTTGTCACACTTTTATTCATGTTTATTGTATCTGTCCCTATACAAAAAATAAAAATAAAATAAAAAATAAAGTTTAAAAAAACAAACAAGCATGCCTAGTCCAGGTGCAAAAGTATCATAACATATTACTTTACATAAAAAGGAATTAGTTACTTCTTAAATGGAGTAACGCGATATTATATTAACACATTACTATCAAAAGTATAGTGGCCATGGTTACAATATTTATAGATTTATATCTGTAAGTCTACCTCTACATTTTTACAATGCAAATTCCCTTTGCATATTAATGATTATTTATTAAATGTTGTGAATTTTCCCTGATTATTACAACTGAGTGAGCTACATATAGGCTACTGCAAATGTCAAAGTGCTCATTCTGAAATCTGAATACAGATTTATGCTTTTTTTAAGGCATGCGCATACAACTTAATTTGCCTTATACAGTTATTCACTGTGGTTATGTTAGATAATATTGTTTTCATTCTTAATTTAAAGTATTTGACAGTGGTTTGGTTAACAGCATGTATTTTAAAGCAGTTAATAAGAACACGTCAGAAAAACAAAACAAAAAAACCCACTTCACAACTTATTCAGAGAAATATGTTGAATGGCTGTGAATGGACTTAAAGACATTAAATATTATTTTATACTGTCAGTATTAAATGTTATTTATACTGTCCATCCGAGCAAGAAGATTTGTACCAGCTGGTGCAACCAGCCCAAGAATGTGTCCATGTGAACATGCATAGTTACTGTATACAGGACATCCTTAATGTTTTGTTTAAATTTGCCAACTGGCTAGTCGATTTTGAAAATATGTAGCTCTACAGGGAGCAGAGATTTAGGAATCAATGAAGACTATCTCCTTGACACATAAACAGCACAAAGACTCACAGGAGAACATAAGTAAGTGGGGCTGCTGGTGGAGGAGGCATCAGGTTTCAGATCCTCTGCTGTATCTGCCAAATAAGCACAGCTAGGGCTGGCAAGGTGAATTCCTCCTGGAGAGTGGGCAGGTCAATAATGGATGTGTACGTGTGTGTTTGCATGTTTGGATGGGAATTGGTCTGAAGGTTGACTTGACTTGAGAAGGTTCGCAATGTAGTATATAAAACGGATGTTGCGCCAGAGGCCACATTTGTATCCTCAAAGGAGGAGATCTTGGGTAGCGCTCCAAACACTGCCTTTTTAAATCGTTTTTTAAATTATTTCTCTTCTAGGAAAGGTGTATGTTCACTGCCGGGAGGGCTACAGCCGGTCGCCCACCATCGTCATCGCTTACCTCATGCTCCGTCACAATATGGATGTACGAGTTGCCACAGCTACAGTAAGACAGAAGAGAGAGATCGGCCCGAATGATGGATTCCTGTGCCAGCTATGCCAACTCAACGAAAAGCTGGCGAAGGAGGGCAAGTTGAAGACCAAATGATAGAATGTGCTCTACCCCCACATATACTCACAAATGCAGGCGCACACAGTCAAACTAGTGTTGCACACAATATTTCCTTTCCAAGTATATTAACAGAATGTATTCATACATCCAGAGCATATGCATGGAGGTATACAAAGTGTATTCAAACACACACACACACACACACACACACACACACACACACACACACAGTCACCTGAGGTGTTGTCAGTATCCTGAATAATTACTCCTGCTTCCAGCTGGCTGGTAAAGGGAAATTTACTGAATAATTAAGGCTGTAGAAGGAGCAAGGGTAGCATTTTATATGTCATCACAACTGTTTTGCTTTTGCATATTTCCCATGATAATCAGTTTCTGTGTTTCACCAGGTACACCTAAAGCATTCCAATTGCCAACTATTTGTATATCTCACAAATTCAACTTTTGGAGCAGATTAGCCCAATCATCATCTGTAAAGTAGAGCACAATCATCCTATGGGCTCCTATTTGCCAGAAATACTGCGATTGTTTAACCCATTCCTATTTGTATGTGGAGGAATATGATATTTAGGTATAAAAAGCACGAAAATACACCTTTTAACTTATTTACAGAACTATGGCCAGATTTTTTTATGGCTTTCCAGCATTTTAAATCAGGACTAAACAGGAGGACAAAACTGTTGTGTATCAGCACACAACCCATTCACTCTTTTAAACATGAGATAAATTAACATTCCACAAATGGTAGCATACAATCAACAAGCCAACCGTATGTTGTAGCTCGGCTTTAACAGACGCCACAAACAGGTTCAACCCGGTTCTATGCAGCAGTGATAATGAATCAGCCCCATTAGATCTCTTTACTCTGGAATCACTGTCTCTCACTGCCAAGTCTCATGCCACATTTTGTCCACCACAAGATCACAGTCAGCCTTGACCAGAGAGACACGTCCGATAGGTGGAGAGCCTCTGCCATGCCAACTGCCTAATGATGTGCCCTTACACAAGGTTTGTTAACCCAGAGGCTTTGTGCGCCTTTATACTGCTAGTTCAAAGATCAGAGGAAGGAGTGCAAAGCATGTGGAGCGTAGATATTTAAAGGTAGCTGTTGAATTAGATAGGTTTACTTCGGGCCTGCTTTGTCTTTTAAACAGCATCGCTTTAGCACTGGAATTGACTCGGTTTGCTGCATTCCTGGCTTGTTTCAGGTTTTAAAGGGGTCATATCATACATATTTTTATCATTTAATAATTTCCCCCGAGGTCCACTTATAACGTTAATCCAATTAAACGGGCCGTTTTTGCTGCTGTGCCTTTAAGACTTCTATGTAAGCATCCTCTTTGCATATGAAACTAGTTAGATTGATGAGTTACCGATGGTTGTCCTTCAATAACAGCATCTTTGCAGCAGGTTCACTCAATGGTCCACATTGAAATGTGCAGTTTTCAGATCAGACTGAAATACAGGCAGACAACAACAACACAGAACATTTCTCTTATCATTATTATGATTATTCTATTGTTTAGAAATAACAGTATCTATCATACTTTGTCCATCTAGCTTTTCTGTGACTAGTTGAGCCATGTTGATGTGTAAATGTTAAAGTATTGGCATCTTTAATGTTAAACATTTCAGAATGAGACATTTTTATAGCTTGGCTTTAGTAAAGGGTGTTTTTGGACTGGGGTGGTTTATATTCCTTAAAGTTAACCCCCCCAAAATGAGATTTCTCATGATATGACCCCTTGGAAGAGAACCAACATCACTTCATTTGGAATAAGTGCATGCGCCAGTTTCGAACATGTAGCTTTTTGAATTAATCTAATTTCGATTGTCAAATTTGATCAATCTAATACAGTATTAATAGCCCCTGGGCCTCTGCATATTTATTACTGAGGGGAAATAATAGTACAAATCATAGGCTAGATTATAACACAAAGCACTACTTATGCCTCTTTTTTATATTTCTATATTCCAGATATATAGCCTATACTTGTATATACATATTTAGATGTTGACATATATGAATGTATATGACCTGTCCATAATATTTGTGTATGACCAGTATCTATTAACAATAGAAATATCTAATATATTGTTGTCAAGATTCACTTTACTTTAAAACACCATGCCAGTGCATATTTACCATAAGACACAATTTTCACTGCATTCACATTATTGTTAGCCAAAAGCTTCCATATTATCCTGTTTTTCTTTTCACTGTGATGGAGAGTGGTGTGTTTTGCTATATTATTTTCTTTAAATTTTTGTTGTTGTTGTTGTTGTATTAGACGAGGATCAAAGTCTGTTTTCACAGCTAACATTGTTGCAGGCTACCTCACAGTCACAGCATTCATACTATTGTAGCTACTTATTTAATCCATAGTCATTTTATCCTTGGGTTTTTGTCTAAGAATATTTAAAATGGACAAATACCTATATGTATGAAAGCATTCAAACTATAAACATTCCTTTATTATAATCTGGAGACCTAGGCTTTATACAACCTAACCAACTGTAGCTATGGAACCCTGTGTGCCGTCATAAAATCAAAAAACGTGAACCAATGAGGATGGTCTGTGCCAATGGCAAACAAAATCTGCCTGAGTTTTTAGCAGCAACTTTTAACCTCAAAAAGCAACAATGACGCATTTTGAATAAGCATATTTGGAAATTTCAACGTAAATATGTGTTTGCTGGCGCTGTTGGCTTCAGATGAAGAACACACCCTTTTCTGAAATGGATCTGTGGAAGGAAAAACACTGCCATCTGCTGTTGATAACCCGTGTGGTTTGCACAAACTGTCCTGCTATTTATTGCCTTTTATTCATATGTATCCGATTGTATGTTACACAGTGTATAGAAATTGTAAACAGTGTTGTACAGGAAGATTAAATGAAAATGGTTGTACCAATATATGGCTTGATGATGTCAATAGTATATAACAATGAATCACAATGCTGCTTGGCCATTTTGTATTTATGTCCCATTCTCAGTATGTGATTGTTTTTTTATTTAATATTGTTTACATTTTATTTCTATAACACTGAATGAACACTACCTAAGACTGAACACAAACTGTCTAAGGTGTCTAGATTAACATGGCGACATGCATAAGTGATGCATTTTTGATGCACGTGCATTTTTAGGCGTTGATGCGAAGTAGCCTATTGTCTGTATTTTTGCGTCGAAATTTGTTTTGTCCACGCGTACAAGCACATTTGCATTCATGTGTGCACGCCACTGACTAAACGTAACTCTATATAGTCTATGTGCCGTCTTTTACTCCTGTATGCTTTGTGTTGTTGCTGTAATGTGATATTGTAAATGATTGACCACTTTGTTGTAAAGAACATAGAAACCTCAGCAGCTGCAAATTTGGCAGAAGGGTTTGGCACAAATGTTCACACTCTCAAATTATGTTTAACATTTTGAGTTAGGGAGTTGCTTGATGTGGCTAAATGACAGGATTCTGGTTTTGTTTTTAATCTGACTCAATCGGGAAAGGATTTACAGGATGCTTGAAACGGAGGTCAATTGAATGCATTCACATGACACAGGCTGTTTAAACATCCCACCTTAAAGCCTTATCCTGAAGATGGATTATATATATTTTTTTGATTCATGTCTTCACTTCACAAAGCAAGGTGTACAGCTTCTACAGACACTTTGTTGAAGTGCACTTGATTAAATCACAGTTATTTTTCTTACATTGGAAAAATGTTCTTTTGTTTTATGATGTCAAAATAAATGGCTAAAATTAATGTGCATTTTTTTTTTTTTGTCTTTGATTTATTCAGCTAGTGATTCCTTACTGGGAGTAGGCTATGCATTGTTAAACCCATAAAATTACAAATGAATATAAAAATATAAAAATATCGTGTGGATGAAACTTGTAAAGAACTATTTGTGCATACACCACTTTTCAGTAGTTTGGAGCCAGTAATACACACACACACACACACACACACACACACACACACACAGAGTTGTATCATATACATATACAATCAGCATTGTTTGTCCTTTTGATCTTTCATTCAAAGAATTTGCAAAAATCTAACCTTTCATTGAAGTAAAATAATTTAAAATGGGTGTAAGAAAATAGCTAAAGCCATTTTGATCATCAGGGCAATAATTAAGAAGTTCCAATCAACTAAAGATGTTACGAATCTGCTAGGAAGAGGATGTGTGTCTATATTGTCTTAATGCACGGTGAGGAGGAAAGTTTGAGTGGCCAAAGACTCTCCAAGGATCACAGATGGAGAATTGCAGATATTACTTGAGTCTTGGGACTCAGAAAGCATAAAAAAACATATCAAACAACCCCTCCATCACCATGTTGTTTGGGAGGGTTTCAAGAAAAACACTTGTCGCTCCTCCAAAAATAAACTCCAGCATGTTCAGTTGTCATGACTGGAACTAATTCTATGGTCAGATGAAACAAAAAATTTATTTTTGGCAGCAAACCCACCAGATGTGTTTGGTGAAAACCGTGATAAAAAGTACCCAATGCCTACGGTTAAATATACTGCTGGATCTTATATGTTGTCTTATATGTATGTTTTTTTTTTTTTTGCTGGAGGTCCTGGACATCTTGTTCAGATACATGGTATTATGGATTCTAGCAAATACCAACAGATAAAAAAATCAAAACCTGACTGCCTCTGCTAGAAATCTTATAATGGGCCATGGTTGGATCTTCCATCAGGACAACGGTCCAAAACAAACACCAAAATCAACACAAAAATGGGTCACTGAGCACAAAATGAAGCTTCATGACCGTCCCAGTCCCCTAAACTGAACCCTAAATGAGTGGGCTGAACTGAAAAGAAGAAGGACCAACATCTGAAGGATCTGGAGAGATTCTGTATGGAGGAATGGTCTCTGATCTCTTTGTCAGGTGTTCTCCAAACTCATCAGACATTATAGGAGATGACTCAGAGCTGTTATCATGGCAAAAGGAGGTTGCAAAAAGTATTTAATAACAGAGAGGTAATAACAATGCCAGCGTGTTTTCGAGAAAAGCATTTATGTCATATTGTGATTTCCCCCCCACTTTCAATTATTTTTCTTCATTGAAAGGTTAGATTTTTGTCCAAACGATAACCAATGCCGAATATTTTTTTACAGACATTTTTGATTCACCAGGGGTGCTATTAATTCTGACCACAACTGTCTACACACATAGACATTCATTTATATGACAGTGAAAGAGTGTAACATTTTTATTTCTTGTATTGTCTCCCCAAAGTCCAAAGCCAGAAGAAAAAAAAAACACTTTAATATTACATTTCATTGTCTCATATTACCTACTTATATTGCTCAATGCAACCATCAATTATTTTTGCATTTCCTCCTTGAAGCATGAGAGGGACTCATTTCTCATGTACAAGAGTAGTTTGCATGACAATACACTATTAGTTCTCCTTATGTGTTGCAAGCAGTCCATGTCTGTGGGCTTCTGTGGTCTTTGATTACAACAGAATGAGGCACATGAAAAAACACTTACAACATCCCCTAATTACTCCTGTTAGGTAACAGAGATAGGGTAGGGTAGGGTAACATTCAGCTGTGTACAGACTTTAATGCAACATTTGAGTTGCCTCAGCGAATCTTCAAAGACTGAGCAAATGAAGGTCTTCAGATTTAATGCATATATCATCATGTTTTATGTTGTTGAAGAGATCATTATAAAATAGGAGAGCAGGGTTAAGGTTTTGGGTCAGGGTGTGTGAATATTTATGTATTTATGGAAGTACAGTATGTACGTTATTTATGCACATATCTGAGAGATGCTTTATGGTAAGAGTTTATAGTCGGTCTCCAACAGATGGAGACAAACGCTTCCATAAATCTGTCTTCCTCTGGGGTCCTGTGTGCCTTGCACCATGACCCACACACTAAAAAACTACTTTCTTTTGACACATAAAGTACATACTCATATCCACATACTCATATAACACTCTGTCACAGAATCACAGAGGACAATTTCCCTGTGATTTGAAGGGAATGGTCTTTGAGGTCCTTTAGCATTTGTTCAGCACACCTGGCGCTGGGGATGACCAGCTTCAGACTTCATGTATCCACAAGGATCATTGAAAACGCTCAAATCAATTGGTCTGACACTAGGGCCGATCTCTGTCCATGACCCTGTGCAGACTGCAATTACCCGAGCCCAGCTGTGGGGTCCTTAGAGACTTCTGTCCAGGGTCTCCACCCTGTCACACTCACAAACCATGCAGGACCACTGAGCCAGACCCGAAGGAGAAACAAAGCACTTCAGACGTCAGGACAAACACAGCAGCTAAAACAGACATAGACACACACAATGCATTAAGAGCTGGGGGGTGAAAACTTTGATGGGGTAAATTGTACTTAACTCTTCTGTTGCTTCCAGTGGGCAGTACTAAATGAAGAAAAAAGATTTTTAAACAACACAAGACAATTTGAATATCTTCATTCAGTTTTCACCCTCTGGCTCTTAATGCATCGTGTTTCCTTCTGGAGCATCGTTGAATGTTTGAACCTTTTTTAATAGTTGTGAAAAAAAGCTCCCCAGTGTGAAAAGATGGATCTAGAAATCATAAGGTCACTGCTGGAATATGGAAAATATGCTGGAAAACTGAAGAATTTTCGGGACCTGGATGATTTTTCTGAAGAACATTGGGCAGTTTAACTACTCAGGACAAACAAGGGACTCAAGAATAACACTATCACAAAAAACAACAACAAAAAACAAACAAGGAAACAGTCATGGATCATCCATGTAATGACACACAGTATTAAGGATATAAACTTTTGAACAGGGTCATTTTTATAAAATTTTTTTTTTTTTTGTCTTGCGGATTATAAACATCTTTTATGTAAAATTATTATCTTATTCAGGACAGTACTAAAAAAAGCATTTTGTATAATCCATCTGAATATGATTCTGAAAGGGGTTCACAAACTTTCAAGTAGCACTTTATATATAGCCTATATATGTATATATATATTGCTTTTTTACTTTTAAATTCAATTAAATTACTTTACATAAACTTAATAATTTCCTAAACACAAATACAAGATTTGAGATGATGAGGAATAAAAGATGACAGAATTAGATTTTTTTTGGCAATCTAATTCTTTTAGGTCATGGATGATATGTAAATTTCATTGTAAATTTGTTAAATTAATAAGAAATAAAGGGAAATTGTTATTTTAAGACAAGTATAATTGTGTTTTATATTATTATAAACATTGCCTGACAGATTGTGTAACGATCAGTTGGGCTTGACCAAATTCCGGATAGATAATTTGGCAGAAGAACATAGTTTCAGTAACAACTAATCTAAGAACTAATCTTTTAAAAATCTCATTATTAATGGCACCTCTTGTGAATGATATCCCCCCCTTTGCTTTGTCGTCTTCCCTAATGACTGGCCTAAATGAAAAACATATGATGTTTCGACTTTTCAACTTTTTTGTTCCATTTCACCGCATGCTCCCATAATGAAAACTGGAGGAGAAAAAAAAAGGAACATCTGTGGAGCAGCGCTAATTATTGGGAAATATGGGAGAGAACATTCTTGGAATGGATGGGCTTCAGATCCTCTTCCAAGCACTTGTGCCCGCAGTGGTGTTGCTCGTTTCATCTTCCTGCACTCTGCTGTTGTGGCGTTCCTGCAGGGCCTTGCCAAGTGCGTCTGATATTTATTAAAGAACTGTCATGTAAAGAACAGCAGAATATGGCTGCGCGGCTCCTAAGGTCCCAAGTCGGATTGTTGGTGAGATACTGCCGGGAGTGTTTATTTTGGAAGCAAATGGGAAGGAAAGCTTCATTTATTTTTCCAAAGTCATTGTTTGATTTTAGGCGTGAAATATGCACACGGCACTTGTTCCTGTCATGTAGAACAACAAATTAGACACATCTAAAGCACAACTTCATTATTTTAGGAGATCAACCGAAATGATCTCTGATTGGCCAAACACATAAAAACCACATGAAAAGGAATCTTTAGCTCTGTTATTGATGCATAAATAAAGCCAGAGCTTAAATACAACAGAGAAACATGAGTTAATGAAGGACAGACTCCATTGACCCCTAATTGCAAGGTCAAGTATTAATCCATTTGCTACATTTGGAAGACATCGAAGTCTCAATGAGGGTGGCAGAAAACCAAAGTGGCAAAAAGTTATTTCAACCAATATTCATAAAATGTTTGGGAAATCAAAGACGCAATGAGCCCTATAACAGGGAACCACAGCAATTGTTTGCTGTATGCATTTAGTTTGACATACTAACACTTTTCACTTGGTGTGGCAACAGTAAAAAATGACCTTTTAGATTGACCTCTGACTTCAAGGAAACCCAAATGAAGATTAAATCAGCACAAAGTATGATTTACGTACACATCTGTGGTCTTTGGCAGTCCATGACAAATCGACAGCATTGACAAAAACAGACGGAAGGAAAGTCCACACTGTGAGGTGTCTGAAACCTGTCCCTTCCCAAAGCAGGTTTATTTTCTCAGCACAGTCTCTTCAGTCTGGGTGGCCGGTGGGAATATCTTTCCTGCTACTCCATCATCAGCCATCTTCACATGACAGCCAGTGGCATGACCCTGTTTATTAGTCCTGCTTATAATTAGTCTTTATTGGATTAGATACCAGAGAGCTAGATTATTTTCCCATGCTTGTTATCTGGTTTTATTGATCCCATAAAAAAGCAAACTTGTGGAGCTTTTTGAAACATGCTCTTGAAATAACTTCCTTTTCCCCCTCCCTCTCTTAAAACCCAAATAAATTCCTGCATGCTCTGCAGCTGAGCCTTTTTATACCTTTATGGGTAATTAACGCACCTTTGCAAAGCATTCTGGGAAATGGTGACGCTCCATCAGAAGAGCACATCATCATTGTGAGTTTCTGCAATTAAAAATCTGCTTTAGATTTCAATGGTCGCTTTGAGTTTCCAAATAAATTCAGAGAAACTTCCACTCAGAAAATTAACACCCAATGAAAGAACGATTCATGTATCACGAAAATATGGCACTCGGCTCTAACAAACTGTTGCAAAATATGTGAATTACTAATCCACATATTTTGAGTTTTCCATCAAAGATTACAACATACAAAATATGTTACATCTTGTGAAATCAAGTGACCTTTCCATAACAAGTAATGTTGAGGTATAAATACACACTAAAATTATTCATTAAGATTGAACACATATCTATAATGACCCACAAGGTGAACATGTTTTCACCAAGAGCAACATTTTCCTGGATCACATCTTTATTGTCCCTGGAACAACATTCCAATCAACCAATCAGATTTGAGGGACAAGTTTACAGTTTTTGTCAAGTTTACAAGGGTTACGTATATGGTGCTTCTACATCAGTATTATTCAACTATCATTTCCCTCTGATTTAAGGGATAAGTTATGGATAGGGTTAGGTTTAGGGGTATGGATATGGTTAAGACTGCATTTTCAGACAGGAATGTTGTTCCAGGATCAACAAAATATCTTACTTTCTTCTTACTTGGCAAAATCACGGTGACAGTGTGTAAATGACAATGCCAACTTGCTTGATAATTTCAAGACATTGAAATGACGTTGTTCTGACATTGTTCTGCACAATCTCACTTCCAGTAACCTTGGACCTGATTTGATTAAATAAATAAATAATTTTGGAAAACTAGCAATCTGGATTGTAACAAAGTGAACCAGAGAACAATGACGCACTATATTTCTCAATAATATTCTCATAACAATCACTGCCGATCTATTTCTCCCACAAATCTATTTGTTCATAACCTCTTCAGAGTGAGTTTAATGACTTGGCATTTTGTTATTTTTCTCACCATGTTATAGCTGCAACTACACTACCAGTCTGTGTGCATATCTTGTAAGAATCAGTGGATGAATATTGGCTAGGTCATCATTGTTTACAATTGCACTTGTGGTAGCTCTGTTGTACATTGTGTGTTTAAAGAGTGGTTAACACATGGACCCAGCGGTCAGCAAGGTTTACCGAGACTCTCAGTAAAACCACAGCTGAGGTTTCCGCTGCTCTTAAACTCAAATGAACTCTTTTAAAACATGATTTAGTCTTGGAAGTGCTTTTAGTATGATTCAGCTAGTCATGGCTTATTTAAACACCTAATGTGCTTCTATTTCTGAAATTTCCAGACTATTATATCCAGCATGAAAAATGTGCTACTAATGACATATGGAAATGACTTGGTAGATTGAGATGTGAGGTATTGCTGTAATATTCTAGGTTCACAAGCTGCAGGGGAGCGGTACTTGTACAGATAAAATATGATCCATAAATGTTTTTCTTCAGTAACATTGCGCAGATGTGTCATTTATAATAATATTTGTCAGGGCTGTATTTCTAAATGAGACATCGGTTCCCAGGACAGCTGGAAATGGTGTAATCTACACGTTTGAAAGTAAATCACTAATGTTTTGCGCAAACTACTCCATTTTCCACATATTATATTCATACACACTAATATGTATCCTCTCATCAGGCTTTGTGAAATGTTATGACTACATCCCTCAGAGTATCTCCTAAGCGTTTTGCTGACTCTAGTTTGTGTGAAAACTTGTTGATTATCATATACAAAAGAACATTTGCACACTTTATTATGACCCATGTAAGATCTTGTAAATAAATGTGACACCTGAGCCACAATTATAAATGTTTAAATGAGATTCAAAATATGAAGCAATATTTATGTTGTTAAAAACAAATAATAATATTAATTATTATTATACAAGATTTATCCACGCATCTGGTGATAAAAACTTATTAGCAGGGCCCGAGAGCACTTTTTGTTTTTGCAAGATTAACGTTTCTGCTCAACTTTGACCCTGTTGCATTATCTGAAAACGTTTAATGCTCAGCTGCAAGTTCGAATGTTTGCATTTCATGCATTGAGAGTCTAGCCCTGTCAGTCCAGATGAGTTAAATGCTTTGTTTATGTGGCTTTGACATAGTGTTGCCCTTTTTTTCTTCTTTATACAAATATCTTTTGCTGGCAGCCCTTGTAAATCTGGAACACATCTAAGTGTTATTTATGCTCAAGCTGCTATCTTGATAAAGCATGCCTGGAGACTGTGTTTTCTGCACAAACCCAAAGAGGTATAAAAACAGCTAGTGAATGACAGGGAAAGAGTATAGGCTACAATCAGACTGGGCCTGTGGTGGACACTGTGATCTTTCTTTTTCTTCATGATGACAGGACAAAAAGAAGAGTCACAATAGTTCGCAGAAGAATTCCATTTATCCTGCCAAAGTGGTTTCTAAGCTTAAAAGGCTGGCTGGACACAATGTATCAGTGTAGCATTAGAAGTTATTGCTCAACCAGTCTCATGCACACTGACAATTTCTTAGCTTAAGAATTTCATGCAGAAATAATGCAACAGGCAGGAGAAGCAGAACGTTTTTCCTACAGCAATAAAAGAGAAATAGGCTAATATCCTTTCAAGGTTTTTGCTGGTTTGGGCTCCCTCAAGAGGGCAGTGTTTGTACAAAGCGATGCATTTTTTTTTTATTTTTATTTTTTTTATTTTTTTTATTTTATTTTTTTATATTTTTTTTTGTATTAATGCCAAGGTATCAAAAATACAAGTAGCCTACAACAATGTACAAATTACATACAACGAGTTAATGAAAGCAAATCAGCACATATACATACAGCCTGTATCCATACTCGTACAAACAAACAAAAATTAAAAAAACGGAACAGAAAACTTCAATGAGATAAATTAAAAAGTTGAAACAAATTTATTGTCTTAAGAGCTTTAAGATTCTTAGATGACGAAATGCTTTGGATGTATTGCTGGACCTCTCTTCTAAAAACAATGAATAAGGGATTCTGCTGAGTGAATTTACTACGGTGAATGTGAAATTTTGCAAGGAACAATAATAGATTAATAATAAAATACTCATTAAATTTAGCTTTTTGTATATTAAAGAAGCCAAACAGTACATCCTTATACAAAGCGATGCATTTAACGCTGATGTGACAGTTATGTGACGTAAAGCATCTGTATCTTGTGCGTGTCCCACTGCTTATTCCAACCCGATCTCACTAAATGCGTCTTTATTGCACGCATGTGTATTGTCGTGTAATTTATACGCTAAATTTAGTTTTTACGTGCATAGGATAGCCTACGCATTGGTTGGTTAGGGTAGGTTTAGGTGTGTGTGGGGTGCGTGTGTATTATAGCCTACGCTTGGGTAGGATTAGTGGTGTGGGGTGCGTGTGTATTACACGCAAATGAACTGCGTATCAAATGCACGCAAAAAACTGCGTCTCATATGCACGTAAAAACTCATTTTCGCGTAGGCTACTGCCAGACTGATAATGTGTCCCTAAAATATTCACTCAAAAATAGAGTCAAAGGAAAAGGGGGATGGGTAGGCCTATTACAATTTTTCCTTTCCTATAGCCTATAGGCTATAAGGTTTTCAAAAGTTCCAGTTATGATTAAAATTAGTCATCATAGCACATAAAATTCACCGGTCGCCAAAGGTAGACTGTAAAGTTGAGACGTGTACAGTTGAGACACCTCCTTTGATCGTGGGAAATTTGAACAATGGACGCATCTCCGATCCGAAGATATCAGCAAAAGTTTTTTTTTTCTATAAGACTTTCACTTCACCATGCACACTCCACAATGAACAGTTTATTATCCTTATGTGACTGTTAAACGTAACTGATATCATCACAAACGTTATTCTGTGCCCTAAAAACTGGCATATTTCATGATATTGTGTCATGCAAGGTCATTGCAAAATCTAGAGAAATGTGCGAGGTGGCCAGCGGGGTATGGTTGAGACACACGTACATCAACTGTAGCCTACCCCCGATAGAATTCTATGAAACACACTGTTTAGTTGTTCAGTGTTATGATAACAGGTTAAACGTCGTAATTACCCATGCAGAAATGAAAATAAAATTTGATATTTGTGATATTTGAACTGTGTATTATTAATGAATATTTATATATTCATCTGGTTAAAATTGATAAAACAGAAACAATGTTATAACATATATTTTAATGAATTTAAATGGATGAAATAACAAACATGTTGCCCATGTTATTTTCTTTATTTGTCTTTATTATATTTGCAATGAACGGTTAGTTACCTTTACATCATTAAAAATGGTTGTCTCAACTGGTACTGACAAAGTTGAGACAAAAAGCACCTTATTTTTATGAGCTAATTGTGGAAAATATAAACTACTTATGGGTATTATTGATTGATAATATCTTACTCTACAAGCTAATGAAATGTCATGTGGCATGTGCATGTGGAAATTCACTTCTTTTCAGTATCTATTTTTGTGTGAAAAATCAAAACGCAAAAAGTGTCTCAACTGTATACTCAGTCTACCCTACTAACAAACACAGGACATGTTTTAAGCGCAAATAGGCCTACATTTTACAGAATGAAAAGGTCTGTCCAAAATTCTGACTGCTGCAGGGCCTATATTTTTTGTGATCTTTCGAAGTGAAGACAACAGCACACTACACAGGATGAAATAGAGCAGTAAAGACACGCTGTCTCATTTCTGGTAAAAAAAAAAAAAAGAAAAAAAAAAAGAGATGACTTTCCTCTCTCCAGGTTGACCTTACACTTCTGCGGGTGCCCCTTCCTCCCTATCAGTTTCTGAATGAGCTACTTTGCCTAAATCCCTCCCACTTCGTGTAAGCGCTAAATTATCTGTCCCCCCCGAAACCTGTGGTACTTTAAAAAGGAAAGCCTCTCACGAAGAGAAGAAAACCGGTCAGAGTTTGCCCGCTGAACGTGTCGTTATTTCAGTATGCAGGTGTCTCTAGCGCTCGTGCACTGCGGCGCGCGGCTGTTGCTGCTGGTGCTGCTACAGGGATGTTTCACAGTTGCGCACGGATGGAGGGCTTTAAAAAATGATGCTACAGAAATTATACCAGAATACACGGAGGATACGAATAAACCCGAGGAGCAGATACAACTTTCTGACAATAACACAATGAACCGGGCTAAGAACGGAGGAAGGAGGTCATCAGCCAACTCACGCATTTATGGTAAGTAACAAGAACTTTAATTAACAGTATTGAGCTCTATTAAAATAGATCAATACAAACATAAAACATAATACTATATGGATGTTCCAATTCTTGACATGGATTTTTCTTTCCATAAATTTGTTATGAAAATTTCATACATTTGTTTTGTAATCAAATAGAAAATTATAAAAAAAAAGAAGGTTTTCTTTAAAATAATACCCCCCTGGTAACCTAATGCTGATGTAAAATGATGTAACTTAGTTATTTTGACTTTAATGAATTTAAAGCTATTTGATTAAGCAAGCACTAAAGTACATTAGTGATTAGATATTTTATGTAGACAATACAGATTGTAAAATATACAGTATAAATATAATATTGTAACATTTTAACAGGAATATGCTGCTTTTAGCGAGGGTTTGAGTGTTTGCCAGTTAAAGGAATTAATAAATTAGTTTCAAATATAATAATTAGATAATTTTCACTAGATAGATCTTGAGACCATGTTATCTAAAACGGATTAGACATCAGCAACTGAAAAGGTGACTAAGTAAACAAGCCTATCTATACTGATATTTGCTCCAGTAATTTGTTAGTGACTTTAAAAATTCACCCTGTATTTTATAGTGTAAAGGGTATATAGGATACACATAGAATCAAACTTCCACAAAACTGGATATCCTGGCTCTTAGATGTGCCGCTTTTAAATAAAAGCTCAAATTCAGAAAGAGCGGCATGCAGCTCCACCTTTTCACCCGCCCAAGTATAATACACTAACTTCAATAACACTTTTTTGTTGCTGTATCCCCAATTTTACATAATTAGACAATGTCTGCCTTTCCATAACCATCTAATTGCAACAGTATGGTTTCAGGGTAGTTGAAAATGTGAGAAGTTTTTCTAAGGGGTAATTTCTTCAGGGCATTGCCATGAGAATGACTCCCACCTGTGAAAAGTAAAACTACTGTGAATTCAAACCAACAGTAGTTCTAACAATGTACAATGTGTGTTTGTGTATGTGGATGTAAGAATTAGCAGAAAAAAAAGAAAAAGATGGGTGTTTTCACAATTGGCCCTTTTCAGGGGTCTTAGCTTGATTCTTTTAAAGAGGACTCTTGTGAAAACACCCTTAGAGCTTGTTTCCAGAACACAAATCAAGACTTTGGACTAAAGTAAAGCCTTGTGTTTGAGTAATTGGAATGACTACATTTATTGCTAAATAAATACACAGATTACTTCCAAAAATAATAATAAGCAATCCTCCAGATAACACAGAGTAATGAAATTATCACAATAATAGGTAATAAAAAGAAGGACTGAGGAATTTGTTAAGTGAACTGAAGATGCAAGATAATTCCAAAATAATTAGTTATGTCAGTTAACAGTCCTAAAATGATGATGTTGTATTTCAGCATAAGGAAACAGTTTTCAAGCCAAGCATGTATATTACACTCGCCAGTCAGGGGGTGGGATGGGGTGGAGAAAGAAATCACACTCTCATGTGCTGATCTTAAAGAGGTGACGTGTGTATTTTCTCTGGTGGTCAGTGTGGGGTCATGTTGAGATATGTTCATCTTCCTCTGGCTCTCCTCCAGCTCCTCATAAAACATCAGATCAGATTTTCTGAGAATCAGGGGAGGCAGAACCTGAACTCATCACACACATAAATCCTTTGTTCTTCTCCTGTAGGGGAGCTGAAGAAGGACACAGATCTTTTCACTCTCAGTTTCATCTGTTTAACTGACACAAAATGGGAAAAATAAATGAAGACATTGTCGATGTTGTTTGAGGAGATTACATTAAATTCATTTTACATCAGATTACAGCAAAAATGTTAGCTCTTACCCAGACAGAAGTCTATCGAACCGGTTTACAAGTATTCAGTCCTTTCTGTACTTATCAGAACAATCTGGAAAATGTATGTTGTTTAGTGTCTGTGGGTTTCTAATTGATTGGGTTTCTCATCAATTCCAGCCTTAACCTAGAGCACATTATACAAAAAATTAGTGGACAAATCCAAACCAGATTAAATACAAAAACCAAACCATATTGAGCCGATATAAAAAATATGATCGTGCATTTCCTCTCGAGTTGGACACAAAGCAAATTGTTCTGGGAAACTCGACAAAACACAACAAAGTCAATTTTAGGAAATTTACTTAATGCCTGTGTATAACAAAACATGAAAAATAAAATCAGTTTTGTTTATCATAGCTGTGAACAATCCAAAACCCTGTGTGTCACACAGGCTATAATAAATACCAGCGCTGGTAGCTGTGTTTTATTTAAGATGCATACCTAAACCATTTTGAAAACATTTAACTAATCTGTTCTGGTTCTGCTCTCTTTTCCAGGAGCCTCTGAACTAAGCTGCCGGGAGCTGCGTTCTACCCGCCACGTTACTGATGGATCCTGCCGCAGTGTCAAACCTGTGAAGGAACTGGTGTGTTCTGGTCAATGCCTTCCAGCTCATCTCATGCCAAACTCAATTCTAAGGGGGAAATGGTGGAGAAGCAGCTCCTCCGATTACCGCTGCATCCCAGCTCACTCCCGCACTCAGCGGATACAACTCCAGTGTCCGAACGGACCAAACCGGACATATAAAATCCGAGTAGTCACGTCTTGCAAGTGCAAACGCTACACTCGCCATCACAACCAATCGGATGTCAAGGAGTTGCCCTCTAAGAAGCCACGGCGCAATAAGAAGCACCGTAGCAAAGTGCCCTCAGTCAACAGCAATTCGTACTGAGGGGGAAAGTTGAACTGATACAGAAACTCTCTCTTGCACACATACAAACACACCTTTATACATACGCACACATATTTCAGAAACTGCAATCCAAGGGAAGGAATACACACATTAGAATTTAACAAACTTATTGGCATGCCAAGAAGTTTCCAATGTATTTCAGATGTCTCACTGTTTGAATGTGCTCTTGAGCCTAAATAGTCCCAGTTTGATCATAGAATGCCAGTGGACTAATGGATGCTTGAGTGAAAAGACGTATACAATTATGTGAGATTAGTTCAGGGAATGTGATAGTTCATGATATTTTGAGGGAGGAGGAATAACTCCACATATTCTTACCCAAGCAGTTCATTTCAAGTTTGAAGTTCATTGAAAGGGTAAGCTAACATACGGGCAAACACACTGAGCGCTCAAACAATCCACCAAGCGTTCATGTGAATGTTTGTGCACCAGATTTGTCCTCCTCTTTTGGGACTTGGAGCAGCGTATGTTTTGACCGTCCAGCCGTGTCGGGCCCAATAGACACGCCGCTGCTGACAGATCGCTGAGGCCCAGAATTCTTAACCTTGGTCAATTTTACCAGCCCATGAGTGCTCTTGACGGGCTAGGGAGCTGAGCCAGGCACCATGTGAGTTTCTGCAACTTCACATTTCCACAAGAAACTGATCGGAACTGGCAGTTAGAGCCGTGTTATGGAGAGTTCGAAAAGTTGTGTCAGCCCTCCACGGTCCAAGTCACCGGAGGTCAAGAACCGCAAACGATATTCCTGTGACTTGTCCTAATTACCAAATAGTTCCATTCCTGTGTTTAGGATTTGAGTCATAAAAAGCCATTTCCTCTAGACATGGTCAGTTCCTGTTTGTTAGAACACCCGAAAAAGAGGCCCACATGTGCGCAAGAATCTGCAGAAATTCCTCGCGGGCAAAAAAACCTTTCTGGACCCTCCTTCAATGGAAACCATTTGGAGATATTCAAGCTATCTGCAATCGCTAGCAGGTTACCTACATCCATTACTGAAGTCTTCAACAAAGATGTAATCCTTCCTGTCTCCTCATCTGACCGGAAAAATAAGAGACAAATAAGTGAACCAAACTCTGAGATTGTGGGCTGGATGTTGATTTTACACAGGATAAACAGATTAACCCAATGCCAATTGTTCAACCTTTTCTGCTCATGACTTCCCCAGCTCTTTTTTTTTTTTTTTTTTTGTTCAATGCTGATAATATTTGCTTATTTTTCAATTGTGTATTTAAAATAGCAACTGGAAGGGATTTTTATAATGTAAGCAGACTTGCCATGAATAGCAACTTGTATATACTGTACCTGTGTGGTCTCATTGAGCGTTATCCTCCTCGATGAATGGATCCACTCTCTCTTTGACCAAAAGACTGTTACAAAGAATGAACTGCATATTTATTTTTTTCAATTTCATCATTTAAATTATTTATGCAATCTTTTTTGTAGAAAATAATAGCCAGTATTGTACTATATGTAATTATAGTGAATTTCATAACAAAAAAGAGTACATGAATAAAGTTAAGCAACGTATATATGTGAAAAGAAGTGTGTTTGTTATCATTCTTGTCAGACTGCTTTGACAGATCCTTTCTCCTGTTGGGCCGTGCCCGCACGCTAAATCCAACCCTCAATGAACCCTCTGTAAACAATATTCCGCAATTAGGAAGTAGAGGCTTTGTAGCACTTCGGAATGTCTAAGACGTTACAAAAGGCGAGAAAAGGAAAGAATCTCCTCGTCAGACGGGAACGGTACAGTCACAACAGAAACGGCTCTTTTTGTCCGGTATGTTGAACTCAACCCATAGGCCTCCATTCATCTGTTTGTTTGTTTAAGCTTGCACAGTCTGAGCCATAGATAGACAAGAAAATGTGTATTGGCCGACTTGTTTTTGTCCTTCTAATCTTGTCTGCTCTCTCATGATGAAATTCTCTTTATTAGTCTAACTGGGTCCAGGCTGCTCAGCACACAAAACTACATAGAGTCTCTGTGCTGTAAACCAAACAAATGTTCATTTTTATGAATGTTTACAGCGTTTATGTATCTTACAGAATGACTAAAAGATGTATGTGAGCAAACTCTGAGGACAAATTCCAAACGAAATGATTTTCATTTAGTTCACATCTATTGGGAACATATTTTTCCGCAGTTTAAATATAATCGTCCCAAATTCATGGTCACTTGACATGCCATGCTTTTGCTCAAAAGTAGCTGGCAGGCCGAAGCATTTCCAAGTAATTCAAGAACAAGTGCTTGAATGTGTCACATGAGTAGTTCCTAAATAAATTGATGCTGACAAAGCATCTGACCTGAGTTACGGCCCCTGTTTGCAGTCGTTACTCAGCAGGGACCTGGCACGGACCTCCACAGCCACAGGGAAAGCAGGAGTGTGTGAGAGAGGTCAGCTGGGACTCACTCCTCAGTGTGTGTTTAACACTTTTGTGCCTGCTCCACAGTATCTCAGACGCCACAGCACTGCTCAGACACTTAACTCCTCCAGAAACCAGTCAGCCAGAGCAGACAATATCTCGCATACACCACTGCATGCTAATACAAGTTGCTTAAAATTGATCATGGCTAAATCTAAACCCTTCTTTTGTCCTTGGGTCAATTTTGACCCGTTTTTGCTGATGAATATACAGTCGTTTTTTAATATTAGAACATTGGTTATGGGACAATTTCAAGAAAAGCACTTTAAAAATAATATTTCTTCTCTGTTAATGGCATTATTTGATATCTTAAAAAGCTCAAATTAAAGATATATTAATATAATCTATAGTTACATATTCTGCTTTTGCAAATGATGTGTTACGGAGCTGCTGTGTACTATCCCATTAAAATTCAAGAAGTGCTTGAGTTTGCAAAGTACCTAAATAAACTCATGCTGACAAAGCACAAGTCGATATTTTGGCTACATCAGTCATTAATGAAGGCACTGATCTTCTAAATATAGGCCACAAAAACAAACAAAAATCTGATCAACTGATTTACATTTTATGTCATAGAAATGTTTTTTGCCAAAAGCCAAACGACATCATATTTCTGTAATGATTGCTCTGTAAACTGGGATTATGTTGTAAATTTTGACTTAGTAAAAAAAGTAAAGGTCAGCTTCTCACAAACAATTGTTTCAATCTTTAGTTTCCTTTTATACGCCCAACTATTGTCATCAATGTCCAAGTTTTATATACAGTAGTGGCCAAAAATTGACATCCTCACCCTTTTATGTCAAATATTATTACAAATCTGTAAAAGAATTGTAAGCATATTGCGTATGCTTGAAGTCAATTGTTTTATGTGTGACAATACAATGAAATATGAATAAATAGTGCAGACATCATTTTTGGCTAGGCTCTAATACAAAGAAATTATGAACACATGCAAGAGAGAACCAATTAAATATTAGCAACTGATTATGTTGTACATTGTTAGATTTTTTTTTTTCTGTGAGCTTTTTGTTTTTGTGTTTTTTGCACAGTAAAATAAAACCTGCAGCATTAGTTTGATAATTTCCCTAAATCATTTAGTCAGATAATTACTTTGACCAAGTTTAGTGTTTAGTTCTTCCCTAATTTTTTAAATATTTTTATCATATTTTGATGGTTTAATCAAACTTGTAGGGCCACAGAAAATAAAATTCTAAATTAGCCTATATGAAAATGTATGATTTTATTTAAAATGTCTTTTTATATGAAAATATGTGATTGAAAAGGGGCACATTTAGCAGAAATAGTTTTACTTTGGGACTACAAAAGGAGAAGAAGAAAAAACTAAGTTCAAGTAGTTTTTAAATGAGTTTTCAATTTGTGTTGAATTTGATCCAAGGATCAGGCGGGTTAGGGTTAGGAAGATGCGGAGGCTATAAACTCTAAAAGTGTCATTAACCTTGTTATCCACTTGACTATAATGTATTAAAGACATTCATTGTTAAATAATTCATTGCTTCACCTAAGATGACGTCTACCTTAGTGTCTCAAAGCACACACGTGGACCTCTTCAGTGATGGCGGACTAGCAACACATGATGGTGATTAAGTAAATCTCACTGAACTGCTCCAGAATGTCACTTCCTCCTGGTCATGCATGCAAAATTAAAGACACTGCTTTTGCAAATGAAATGTTACGAAGCTGCTGTGTACTATCCCATGAAATTCAAGAAGTGCTTGACAAAGTATGAGTATAGATTGGCTACATCAGTCATTAATGAATCTTCTTCCAAATGAAGGCCAAAAAAATCCTCCTCCTGATCAGCTGATTTACATTTTATGCCAAAAGCCGAAATACATCATCTTTCTGTGATGATTGCTCTGTTAGCTGGGATTATGTTGTAAATTTTGGCTGAAAAAAGAAAAAGAAAAAGAAAAAGAAAAAGTTAAGGCCAAATTCTCACAAATAATTGTTTGAATATTACATTTCCTTTTAGACTTGCATTATAACTGTCATCATCAATGTCCAAGTTTTTCCTAGGGTGGGTATATTTACTGAGCAAAATATTATATAAAAGAAGCAGGAGTTTGTCCAAAATCCAAGAAACAAGGAACTACAGGATACAGTGTGTCTGAGGCCACTGAAAACCTGGGATTCAAAATCTAATTTAGATCTGAAAATAAACAAAGTAAAGAAGTAATGTGTTTTACATTTTTCAAAATGCTCAAAAAGAAATGTTATGATGTATAATTAATATGACCTATTTCAGATATATGAAAATGATTAAGATTATATATAAACTACCATTCAAAAGTTTGTTCTGTTTTAATGTATTTTAAAATATAATTTATTCCTGTGATAGTGAAGCTGAATTTCCAGCATCATTACATTACATCATTTTTCAGTGTCACAAGATCCTTCAGAAATCATTCCAACACGCTGAATTGGTGCTCAATAAACATTTCTCATTATTAACAATGTTGAAAATGTTTGTGCTGCTTTACCTTTTTGTGTAAACCCTGATAAATTTTTTATTCTTCAGGATCATTTGATGAATAGAAAGTTTAAAAGAGCATTATAAATATATCTTTACTGTCACTTTTGCTCAATTTAATGCATCCTTGCTAAATAAAAGTAAAAAAAAAGGTTTTGAACGCTATAAAAAAAAAATGCAATTCTTTTATACAAATGTAAAATGTATGCATTTTCAGTAGTGCATAGGAAAAGTCCAAACAAAGATAAAACAAACAGGGTAAGTTAAATGCTCAAGAACATGACCTAATAAGATCTAATCACAATAATGAGATTAATTAACAAAACACACCTGGAAACAATAAAACAAATGGCAAAAGGAAACAAAAGACAGGAAACAATGCCATAATATAAAGCATAACAAAATAAAAGGACATGGAGGCAATACATGCTATTAGATGCATTACTAGGGATTACTTTAACTCAAAGCAAAGTCAGTCCCCCTAAATCCTTTATTCAAGGCACTCCAGAAAATAATCTAATTTCCAAAGTCAAACGCATGTGGATTATGACGGACACATTTGGATATGGATGTTCAGCCCTTCCCTTATCGGGACATTCGAACTAACAGCTTCAAACAAATCCAAAGCAGAGCAGCACTTGGCATAGACCTGGGAACATGGGACGTATTATAGAGGAAAAAGAACGGGATCTGGTGGTGGTGAGGGTGTGTCTGATGGAAGGCCAGGGTCAGGGCAGGAAAAAAGAGACTAGAGCCACTCAGCATGTCCTCCATCACACCCCCCAATAAAAGGCTTTTAAGTGTCCACTGCTCACTGGATTCAAAGAACGGATCCTGGGTCTCAGAGTGGAAAAGGGCCACCTATCAATGATCCATGAAGGATGGCTCAGTGGGAAATTCGAGTGAAGGGGGAAGAACGGATGTGTCCAGGGGTGGATGGTAACATCACGGGTCAGCAGCATTCGATGAGCCTTGACCGTCCCAACCAAGTGGCAGCATCCGATGTAGGCCAAAGATAGGCAGCGGGAAAAGAAACTGGACAGTCAATAAACATTTAAAATCCTAACTCAAAACAAATATGCACTGGTTGACATTTTGTGCCTCAATTGTCACCAATATGGCAAAAAAAAAAAGTGGAAGTTTCTTGTAGAAACACACCAAGCTGAGGCAAACGGACTCTGCGCAATGTGTTTGTGTGGGAAGCGAGGTAACATTCATATCGGTGCTAACCACAGGCCTTGCCAGCTGGGTGTCGAGCCTTGGCTCTGGATTACAGTTTGTTTGTTTAAAAGATTACAATCCATCCAAGTCAAACAGACACCTTGAACATAACCCAGCTCTGCCAATAAACACATGCCAAATGGTGTGAGTGAGCTGAGCAGTCTTGCATCAGAGAGGAAGGAGAAAGGCCAGGTATAGGCCACCATACGCATGTGTGACATCAACATTTGATGTCATGGCTACCAATATACAGAAAGTTGAACTGATTACATATAATAATTCTACAGCTTAGGCAGTTAACATAAGCACAGTCTGATGTTTATGGAAAGTCTCGTATAGTCTTCATTATGTATGGAACTTTGTATGACATATTCTGGAACTTGAGCAACAACAAATGAAACCAGTTTTTAATTCTTTGCCTAAGACAGGAAAATATGACAGAGCAAATTTTTTGTTAATAAAAAACAAACATCAGAAGAAACACCAGAACTATTTATCTAGCCTACAGAAAGGGGGCCTTCACTATTGTGTTGGACAGGGGGCCTTCAAATCAGAACATGCATTAGATTCCATCCAAGCACATGCATTAGATTTGAAAATAGTAGATAAAATGATTGCCTGTATAATGTCTATCCATTTGCTGACAAAGAGCAATCACACTGTTGGATATAAAATATGGTACCAACCATTGAAAACCCATGCAGGCCCCCGCCCACCTCTCATCACCAAGATGTGCACCACAGAAGGTTCTGATCATGACAGAATGGTTTCGATTTGCACACAACGTTACTTTTTTGCCATGAGCTTTCATATGTCTCTGTAGCATTACCTCACCACTCAACACAGGGGCTGACAGCTCTAATGGTGGTTTCACTGCGTCTCTGTAAAAATGCCACAACTTCAACATCCCAAAAACAACTTAAGAAGAAATGCAGAAACCTTAAAATACTTTTAAGATATCACCTCATCATTGCCAAGCTGATTAATTGTATTCTTATTAAAATAGCAGATATTTACTTCTCTTGGTGCACATTCTGGTCAATAAAGGTATTGAATTGTTTCAATAATGTGTGCAAAAGTTTTTTTTTTTTACTATGCTTTGGAATTTGTTTTTTATTTATTTACTATGGCCACTTTTGGTCCTTTGGAGTTCATATCCTCTAACTATCTAATTTGTCCAACAGTAGATAAACATGCTAATTTTCAGCTAAAGCATAGCTATGGGACTTTATGTATCCTAAACACTCAACAAATCTTGACAAAAGCTTGACTGGAAAGGATACAATAAAAATATACTGCCCACAAATAACATTTACTTTGGTTTTCATCATATTTTAAAGCATCCTCTTCACTGTTATCTGGTAAACTAGTACACTAATATAAAATAAAAAAAAAATAGATAATTGACTACTGAAATATCATAATAAATGACACCACAACGATGAGAAAGCCATATATATTATATATATATATATAAGGGTAAATAATTTGTACACAATACATATTGAAATGCTTTGTCACAATTCATATTTTATAAATCGCTTTTTTATAGTTTAAAATTGAACGTCTGCTTCTGGGATGAGGGACCAGTAAAACAAAATCTACATCTTTTTAATATAGCACAAATACAATTGATGAGGGCACAGGCATAACAAATAACGCAAGTTATGTAATCAGATTACTTTTTCAATTAATGAGTAAAGTAACATTACTTGTAAATTGACAAAACATCTAAGCTTTTTCAATTAATAACACAAACTACTTTGTTTTCCCATTTATTGACTGACAACTCTCCTGTCCCCATGTTGAGAGAAATCAAGATTGAGGTGCAGAGGAGTTATGTGAACGTGATGGTTATTGTAGTTCTACCAGAAAGACTCGGAGGAAAAATAACGTAGCAAAGCATAAATTTCGGCACAGCTGACCCCCTGGGGGGTATAGGAAGGAGGTGAATGTTGGCAAAAATAGATTCAGTATTCCTCAAAATGAATAACAGTGAAATGCAATCTATTAAGCAAACCTGCAATACTTAAATGTTAAATACATAATTTAATCTTACTTTATTAACCAAGGTTTAAAAAAAACTAACAAAAAATATAGCAAGCCCAGCTGTCACAGGTGTGTATAGCAGGCAGAAGAAGACTCAAAGACAAAAGGCTCCAACTCAAACATTTACTAAAATAACTCACAGGTACAAACAGGCAGGCAGGATGGCAGGCAGGATGACGGGCAGGATAACACACACATAGAATACAACTAACATCCAACCAAGACAGATTGAACAGAGAGAACTAAATACAGACCCTAATGAACTGAAACCAGGTGAGACAGATGACAATTAACAAGGCACAGGTGCCAATGATGATGAGGACGATGAACAGGTGGGTGATTGAGGGAGTGAGTTCAGGAGTGGAGACAAGGAGGATTCTGGGAAGTGTTAGTGCAGACGAAGACAGAAGGTGCAGACGATGACTGTGACACCAGCCTATAGGTGAGAAAAAGTATTGCAAAAGTAACAATGCATTACTTACTTTCCATGAAAAGTAGCTAAGTGGGAGTAACGCAATTTCGTAACACATTACTTTTAAAGGTAACTTTCCCCAACACTGGCCCTTAATATAACGAAAAAAAAAAAAAAATATATATATATATATATATATATATATATAAAATAATATTACAATCAACCCCTGGGACATAAAAGTGCCTGGCGTCAAAGAGACACCATTGTCTTTGGTTTCTTGAAAAACATGTCATTGTGTGAGTTACATGTGATTGTGTTACAGATGGGAACTGTTTTGATTTTTGGTATTTTGAGTGCTCTGATTAATCAGTCTCTTTTGAATCCTTTAAAAAAAAAACAAAAAAAAGCAATCAGTAAAAATGCGGTGAAAATTGTTTCCTATCCGTGTGGCCTGGTGCATAGCCCAAGAGGGGGTTAGCAGCTATCTTTTGGATCTCTGAAGCTTACAGGGATTTGAATGCAGTGATCAATTCAGCTTTCTAGCCTTATCAGATAACATACAGCCTCTGGGAATGTCCATGCAAACTCCCTCACTTGAAATACCAAACAGAGGTAAACTTTGATTTAAAAACTCCCTGTAAGAGTATAGAGAATATTTAATGCAGCAGGGCTCAGCAGAGAAAACGTTGATGAATATGTAATATGCTTTGACTTGGCCAAAGTTTGACTCTCCAGAGTTTGATTCTGTCTGACTCTGACATTAAGAATCTCAAAGATGTGGAAGACCCCGTGAGTTCTGAAGCATTAAGATATCTGAATTTACTTTAATTTCCCCTCTCGACAGAGCTTGTATTTGAAGATGGAATGAAGATGGGCAAATATCCCATTTTAATCTCAGATGGAGGAGACCTGCAAGGGGATGATTTTAGCAGATGCATATCCATCAATAAAAAAAAATAAAAAAAAACATTTAGAAGAGAATCATGTAGGAAAAACATGCAAGTTGGCATGTTGGTTTTCCACTGAATCAGCCATGGTCATTCCGAATAACTTGGACAGAAAACGTAATATTATGTGTATGAATTTGTTTGAATTTGCCATTTTTCTTCACTAAACTAAACTTAAGGGTAACTAAACTTTTTTTTTCTTTCAGTTAATAAAACAGACACAAGCCAAATATTTCTTAAAGAAAAATTGTCAAAGCATCAAGCCAGATGGAAAATAAATGTGATGGAAATCATCATGTCCTCCTCACATGCATCCTAACTATGTGTTTTCAATATTTTTTCTTCAAACATATGCAAAGCACATTATCAATCTGAGACCATCTGAGATTTCTGACAGAGAGCGTGTAAGAGATGGAGACAGATGGAGAAGGAGGGAGAGAGATTATTATAATTGCACAATAATACTTTTCTAGCTGCCAACAAATGAAATGTAAATGTTTACGCAGAAATAAAATAAAATTACATTTTATGACATAATGGCATTCAATTGTTTCCCGATATTAAACACACGATAATAGTTAAGTCAATATATATGTAAACTCAAGTAATCGAAACCCATGCTAAGGGTCACCTGCCTTATGATCTGTGAACTACATTACCAGGCACTGGCTAAAATTACAGTTTGTAAATCCCACTAGATCCGGAGTGACTCTAAAGCTCAGTTCAGCCCCTGACTGACAGGTATCAAACACAACTAGAAAGCTCATAACAAAACATCTTCGGAAAGGCTGAACCCAAATACCTAAACCAGGAATTTCACTTTCTCTGATGACGCTCTGACTTGAAACTTCCTATCGTCACTAAACCCTTGGAGAAATCAGTCTTAATCCCACCAGATGAGTGAATTGAGACCATTTTTCAGGGTTCTCTGAGGCAGTTTGTCAAGTTCTTTTTCTTCTTATTATTAAAGTCAAAAGGCTGTTTTCTTTTCTCACTTTCCTTGGGTTATCATCACGTTTCAGCCATAAAATGCATCATATGAAATATTCACAATATGAACAGACAACTTCAAACAGCTTTAAGCAATTTCAAGCTGCATAAAAAACTAAAAAACTGCAACATTATTATTATTATTTGAATAGCAATATTCCTACATGTCCTATTGAAATCAGTCATTCCTTTCAAAAAGTCAATAGTTTGAACGCTTCAATCTGTCAGAATAGTTTTGAGGCCCCTCTGAAACATTAGAGTCCTCTGGAAACCATAGCAATGGTAAACCCTAGACATGCAGTGCACGTGTGCTGTTGAATATAAATTATCCTGAGATCCGCGAGACCTAGGGCTGTAGTCAACAGGGGAAGCATCGGAGCTCTACCCAACACCCCCTACGGTCACCTCTCTAAATGAGCCGTTCTTTTATGGGTGAACGCAAGTGTTGAAATCTGTGAAGCATGTTGCAGGTTCCCTTGGCTTCAGTGCATCCATCTGGACAATAAACCCCACAGCAGCTAGACCAGAAAGACGTGCAAATAACAAACAAAGGGTGTGGGTCGGAGCAAATTCCATTTGTCTTATGATCGCTTACTGAAAAATCAGATCATTTGCACATAAAAGATACATGTGCAGCTAGGGCGAGCACATTTTTCCCATAAAAGGACACATCGAGAAATGTCCCTGTTATTTCTAACGGCCAAGATCGGTGATTGCGGTTGTTTCATCTTGCCTGGGCCTTATAAATGAAACCAGAAAGCGGTGAACTCTGAGTTGCTGTGGAGACAAAGCACAAATCGTCCAGCAGGTGCTTTCCCCTTAAAGTCAAAGCGTGGATGAAGTACACATATGCAGAAGAGGTGGCTGCTTTTTACACTGCCTTAAAGGGTTAGTTTTCACCAAAAATGATCCAATAATTTACTCACCCTCAAGCCATCGGTTTATATGACTTTATTCTTTCAGCCAAACATTATATTATATTAAAAAAATATCCTGGCTCTTCCAAGCTTTATAATGGGAGTGAACCTCTCACCTAGCGTCGGGTCAGACGAGTTCCTCTTCCGAAGGAACTAGACTCGCCTATGGCCGTTACTGGAAGCCAGTGATTATAGTTTATAAAGTTAGAATTTGGGATATTTTTCTTACAAAAACTCATAGCTTCGCTTCAGAAGGACTTTATTAACCCCCTGGAGGCGTATGGATTACTTTTATGATGGATGGATGCGCTTTTTTTGGGCTTCAAAATACATTCAGGCACCATTCACTCCTATTATAAAGCTTGGAAGAGCCAGGATATTTTTTTTTCAATATAACTCAGATCGTGTTTGGCTGAAAGAAGAAAGTCATACATCTAAGGTTGTATATGACATAGTTTGAGGGTGAGATTTTTTTTTTCATTTTTGGGTGAACTAACCCTTTAAAACAGCAACACACATACCCCACATTCTCCACAGGAGGGGCACAAGCACAGGGTAGAATCATACATGCCATGACAAACATTACATAATTCCTAAATATTTTGAAGGTCAACAAACATCTCTATTTTATTAATCTTGTGTAACATCCTGTGTTTGGAATCACAAACTCCGTTCCAAACACCAGTGTGCTCCCTTCCGTAGAAAGCATTTTAAGGCATCATAGGAGGGATCACGACACAAAGGCTATTTCGAAACACTGGAAACTTAATTATGCTGTCTCTTTTTTTTTTTTTTGTGCCAAATTCTAATACTGTGCTTCAGACAATTCCCCCACCTCCTGTTTAAAAATAACCACTGGAATGACTTGTGAAGTCGGATAACAAATAATGCTTTCGGGAATTCCAAGATGATGGCGGTTTAACAAAATTTTCTTAGCAGTCATTGAGGCATTATATTTGTTTGCAATTTGCTAATTAAATTTATAGTGTGATGTATGTATTCATTGTAACACATTTAATTCGGAATTTCAGTTTGAAAGACTTAAGCTAAAAAAAGCATATAGCAGCATCACACATATAATTCATAAAGAAGGCAAACCCAACATGTACTTCTATAAGCTCAGTAAAAAAAAATGAAGATGGTAAACAATGTGAGACTTTTAAATTATCACTAAAAATGATAAAATTATACTTACTAATAATTACTCCAGTGTTCAGTGTCACTGTCACATAAATCATGCAGATTTTCTGCTAAAAAACATCAATGTTAAAAATCAATGTTGAAAACAGCAGTGCTGTTTAATATTTTTGTATAAACCCAGATGCAGATACATTTTGAAAAATGGTAAAGTTCAAAAGAACAGCATTTATTTGAAATAGAAATGAACTAAATTAACTACATAAAACTATAACAATGAAAGTCTTACTGCAATTTGATTAAATTAATGCAACCTTGCTGAATAAACAAGTTTGATTCCTTTAAAATCTTTTCTGACCCTAAATGTTTTAACAGTGGTGTATTATAAAACAGTTCAAACATATTTATTATATAAAATAAAATAATGAAAATCCTTTTACTCCAAAATCTGTGTATTTATGCTCATTATGTCTCCTGTGTATAGCAGTATTTATATGACAGAATTTCTTCTAATGTGGAGCGTTCCAAATCAGTTACTGAGGTTCAATTTCAGTTAAAAGCTGCCTTAGAAGTTCACTAGGTGTTTGGACCTTATACAGTCTGCTAACAGTCTTGAAGAGAATACAAATATCTCAGAATCAGTATACCTGAAGGTTTTTGACCAAATATAGATAAGGAATGGAAATAATTAATCAAAATATGGCCAGGTTAAAAACATATTCTCCCCTCCAAAGCCTTCTAAACTAGCAGGTCTGCTAATACTCCAAGAGACAACCGGCACAGGAACATTCCTGCTGACACAAACTAAAGTTCACACAAATCATCTTTTTGAACCTGGCCAAGCTCATGGGGGTAGATCGCCCGAGAGACGGACAGCCTCATTTGGTTCCCTCGTCCTGGGATCAATCAGGATACGTGACAGGCCGATTGTAGACCCGCGTTCTGACAGCACCAATAAGTTGACATGAAGGGAAAGCCCTTGACTGCCCCCACTTGCCTTGGCTCATTACCCTCCACAGGTGCCTCCCGCGTCAGGACGGATCTGATCTCCCTCACACACTTGGACTCAACCTGCGGACCATTACTGTAACACTCCCCAGAGCCGGACCGCTCCGGTCTTACATACCGTGGAAGTGTCACACAATTCAAGAATGATTAAATGAAATAGGTGTTCAAAGTATATCAGGTGTCACAACAAATGAAAGGAAAGTCAGAAAGAACAGACCAGACAGAGGCAACGTTGTGCTGAACTGAGAACCATATTTAGGCATCTGCCAAGTTACACAAAAGTTATCATTTGTTATTAGGGAGACTGAGAGATGTGTCATCTTTCATCACATACCTGTACAATGGGCGGGCTTTTAGATAAGGATGGTTTCATGTGTTAATTGTTAATAGTATTACTTACTCTAAACAGATGTACTGTGCGCATATTTTTTTATCATACACTGGCTGGAGACGAGGCCTGGAAGCCCCAATCCTCCAGACTGTAGAATGAATTCTGTATGAACTTCATACGACAGAGGAAAAACAGCCTCCAGTCTAAACACTCAGAACACCTCTATGGGCCGCTGTGGAGATCAGCCTTTCAAAAGCAATGTTTTCACAGAGAGATACATCCGGCGCTATCAAGCATCGCTAAAACAGAAGAATAAAGAATATTTCTTCAGCTTTATTGTTATTGTTGTAGATAAATGAATACCAATTGTATGTAATTCATACACAGCGATATCATCTGTTGATTCTCAAAAATGTTTGAATACATTTTCATTTAAATATCTGTTATGTCTGTTTTGCATGCTGATAGCGTATAGTCTCGTGTGATACACTGCCAAAACACAGCCATCAGGGATGAGTAACTGGATATTGCATGCTGAGATGTATTTGATAACCAGGCAGGCTTGTTTCTAGCGTTTCTCCCAGTATGTAATTCACTGATGGCTTACATGAAATGCAACTGATTATATTAGAGTTTACAACATTACAAATTCATAAACCAAGGTTAAATTCAGTATTATTCTTGTGTATGAAAATGTTCCTTAATTAATTTTTATTTATTTCTAAATATTATTTTTGTTGGCTAAAATTAAATACCATTTCAGTCAGATTACGTTGTCCGAGAGAGCTCAACGCGCTGCAACTGAAGAAGACACATGCAAATAGAAAAACAGCCGCAAATTAAGAAACCACCTTCATCAGTTTTACAACACACGTGTGCTCCAAATACTCACAACACAACCAAATACAGAGACGCACTGCAAAAGTTCACACTCAACCAAATACAGAAACGCGCTACATAGCACAGACCACAACAGAAATGTTTCCAGGGGACCACAAAAAGTGACGAACCCGGCTGGGACGTGCTTATTGCTTGGAAGTGAGCATCCCTATGCCCTACTCCCTTCGATGGGTTTTTAAAATATCTGTGTGTGTGTGTGTGGCTAAATTTTAAAACTTGGACCCTGCATTACCTAACATTTCTTACCTATGCAACTTATTTACACATATACAATGTACTGATGTATAGATTAATGTGTTCTTTTTCATTTCTTTTTTTTCTTTAAAGTTTTTAGCTCTTTGTTGACTTTTCTCATTTGTATTCTGATGACATTGGACATATGTTACATTTTGTATTATTGTAAGCACATATCATCTCTGTATGTTTTGCAAGAAAAAAAGTAAAAAATAAAATATATAAAAAGCACGTCCCAGCCGGGTTCGTCACTTTTTGGGGTCCCCTGGAAACATTTCCGTTGTGATCTATTTGCAGCGCATCTCTGTATTTGGTTGTGTTGTGAGTATTTGGAGCACACGTGTGTTGTAAAACTGATGAAGAAGTTTTCTTAATTTGCTAAATGAGCTCTCTCTGCCACCGTAATTTTTGCTAAAAAGGCAAAAACTATGACTAAGACAAAAAATCTGTGAAAATGAACACCATTTTAATTTGAATGGTTATGAGTTGTGCAAAAGGCTATAGTAAAACTAAACGAGAAATACAGAATGTGCACACTATAAATACAACACAAGACAAAAAGTCTCATGATAATCCTCCCTGAAATTGCTATCAGTAGGTCACTAAAATATTCTATGTGCTCTTTGTTAACAGTGCTGGGAAGTAATTGTTAAGTGCTGTGATATCCATTAAGATTGAAGGCACTTGTAGAGAATTACGGCCCTGTGTCTCTAAGGTGCTGATTGAGCAGACAGATGGTACATAAATTACGATGAAAAGACATCAGCAGGTTGACCCACCCCATCGAATGCTTAATCTGCCGCCAAGAGAGATTTTATTTTCCTTGAAAGACTAGGAAGAAAGGGACAGATTTGAGAGAGAAAGAAAAACAAAAAAATCAAGAGAGTCATTCCATTAAACCTGCGGTTGGCGATCGTGCATCTGGAAAGCTTCGGCATCTGTTGCTAGACTTTCCAAAAGAGTGTTCTGATTTTCCAGAATGCTCACATGAAACACGATAAATCATTTAACCTCTGTAGGTGGTTAAGAGGGATCATGCACTCCTACGTCCGGTTCACTTGTCGTCTTTGAAAAGCGGCATAAAAATTTACATACTCTGTCTTCTTGACAGTGTTGCGGCCAGAAAGAGCATCTCAACCCTCGCGACAACGGCAAACCAGTGAATTTAGAGACTGACTGTGCAGATAAAACATTCTCCTCGTCAATTACGAATGCAGAGATTGCTCAGCCTGAATGAACTCCCAGAACCTGTACGCGCACTCGTTCTGCAAAGAGCCCCTGGAGGAGTCATGGGGGGCTTGTGTGTGTAACCCTTTACCCTACTTGTCCTGGATACACATCTGCACCTGCGCTTTACGAAGGGTCCCCATTAGCCTCGCACGGTCACTCTCTGTCCTGTCTCTGCAGTCTCAGAACTTTTTAAGTGTCTCAGTGTCTGTGTCTAGTTGTGGGTCTTTCTCCAGGGACCCGATTAGAACAGGCCACTCTCTCAGCTGTGTTCTCTGCATGTCAGAACGAGCCTGCTTTATTGTTTCATTATGAGGGGGGGTGACATTCAGGGAGTGTGTTTTACTGCCACTGGCTGTTTGTTAAGTCCAGGGATCACGACTCGTCCAACACTCACTAAATCATAAAAAGCTGATTGCTTTCAGAAACACAACTGCGAGCCAGACTGATACACAGTTGAAACCGTGAAAACAGCTTTTGCAGTTAATTACAAATGTTTTTTTTTAGGAAACAGAGCGTTTAGCCTTACTTTAAAACATGTTAAAATATTAAAAGAACATGAAATCCAAATAAAGCCAATTAAAATGTCTCGTTTTGAAGTACACCTGATCATTGTTCTTTCTGAGGTGTTCATAGAAGGTATGCGCATGTTAAGGTGCACAACTTTTGTAAATGTCACGAGGTCTCAGTGTTCTCACTGGCCATTAAGTTTAAGCTCTGTTAAGATGATTCGAATGCATTTTCAGCTCTTGAAGGACATCTTACACTCCTGAGCCTTAACCATGGCTGTCTCCCGATACTGGCCTACGTAAGTCTCCAGCATGCCAATGAGTGACTACATAAAAGCATATAAATTTATTTTTTATTGGGGATTTGGTAGGCGGTAACACTATACTTTGAGCTGTTTGCTTAGGAAGAGAATGGAGGTAAGGAAAGGGAGAAGATGGGTAATGGAAGATTAAACTTTCGAGTCCCCCACCAGGACGTGGTCTTGGCTCTGTTGGAGAGGATGTGTGTAGCCTGCCAGATGTAATGCTCAAATCAGTCATAGTGAACTAGTTGTGCTTTAACTTGACATTTTCTTTAACATTTGGAAGAGGCTTTTATTCAAAGTGACTTTCATTCAAGTTATACATTGACCAGGATGTGTGCTCCCTGAGGATTTCACACACGATCGTGCTACAAGTGCCAAATTCAATTAGTTGCAAGAACATTTTCTGTGCTGATATTATTCAGAGATTCATATATATATATATATATATATATATATATATATATATATATATATATATATACTTTTTTTTAACTAAAAAAGAAAGTATTTGAGTATTTAGAAGTTCAAATAAACATCATATAAAGGAGACAAGGGCTCGTTGACACTTTTTTCTTTAGTAAATCCACTTTTTTACTTACTGTCACTGTAAGTTTATCTTTGAAAGTCAATTTCTGTATACAGTAGCAATATATCTTAGTCTTGTCAACAAAAAAGCTATTGAACATATTAACTATTGTTTCCCTGAAATAAGATACAAGTAACTGAACACAAATTGACCTGAATATTTGTGTGTATTTTTATGTAACGTGTTGTTCTACCACACGTACATTTATTTACATTTTCATACCCACTGACAAGTACAATACGTTTTAACACAATTAGAACACCTTTACAGGGCTCTTCACACTTGAATTAGTTAAAATAGTTTCAAAACCCCAGGTAAACGGAATCCTGGGATCTTGCTTTACGTTTTACATTGCTCATAATTTACCCGGCATTAACAATTAATCCTGGGTATTCATATGATGATTATTGACAGTCACAATGTACATTCCTAAACCCTGGGTTAATGTTTTTATTGCCTTTTTTTGTGATGTCACTGTCATTGATTGGACAAACGCAGTACACAATTTGTTTACATAAAAGCTGTAGCATTTTGGATATTCATATTATATATTGCCGATTGTACTATTAAGTTTATGGACTTTTCAGACTAGAAACAGTTATCGTGTTTTCTGTCACCATTTGACATTTGTCCCCCCAAATGCTGAAACGCCTGTTTGTATACAACGTTTGTATGCCGTTTCCATGACTATCTAAAGCATGTGATTTCACACTGTAGAAGTTTTGGGTTAAGACAGCAAAAGCAGTGCTAACTCTGCTCAGGAGAGGGGTTTCATAACCCTGGGTAAAACACTGCAAACTCCACTTCTAAATTGCAAGTGTGAAACGTTCCTTCACCCAGGGTTAAAAGCAGGGATTAGAATGATGATAATCCAGGGTTATAAAATACATATAAAATGTAAATAGTAAAACAATTTTTAAAACTTTAAACCTTAGTTGTGTCCAACTAATATTGAAAATAAATTGTATAATTAAAACAAAAATTAAAATACATGTGAGTACTTGGCATTTGAAATCAACATACAAAACTACTGCAGAAAAAACAAACACTTTTGGCTTAAAACGTTATAGTACAGTATATAGTACAGTATAGCTTTTGTGGCAGCCTTCCCATGTGACGACTAGGCCCGGTCTACCTTACTTACCTATACGAGACATACAAATTTAATTGAATTAATTTATCCTGTTTTTAGTGTCAGGTTCATCCAAGGTCTTGTTAACAGATGAGTCTATTGGGACAGAATAACAAGAGTTTGATTAAGCTACAGTTGATGTGACTGTTGTAATGTTTATGAAACACTGTATGAGCAGTTTACTGACAGCACAGCATCTGAGTCCAGGTGTTCTTAAAAGACTGCAGACTATTCTCGCTCTCATCCCTCTCTTCTCCTGCCTCTTTTGTATTCCACTCCCCAATAAAAGTGTCTGCATTTCCCCAACAGCAGATGTGTGGCGCTGAATTATGCATTGCAGCTATAGGATACATTCCCATCATGCCGCTGTTCTATAAAAATAAATCCCATAAGAGCATCATACTGACAGCGGCTGTACTCACTTGGGCCCCTTTTAAGTCCTGTCACTCAACCTCAAATTTCCAAAGTACCTCCTCTCAGAGATAAAACTTTATCCCATGCTAGCGGTAGTTACATCTCAAAGTTTTAACTATTACTGTAAGTTCAATATGAGGGAGGACTCAACATAAAAATCTGAACATTTAAAAAAAGTGTATTGAATAAATGTAGGCTACATAAACAATAGTTCAATAAGGAAAGTGTGATGTCATGTTGGGAGATGTTTTATATCCCAAGAATTACAACACTCAATTTTGAGGTACAAAAGTCACGCTTTTATGATACTCTCAGGCATTGTTCCTTATCATTTTTTTTTGAGCAGCAACAACCCATGTACCAGACTAATGCAGCCATTCTTTACAAAGAAAGTCTATAATTCTTTATTCTTGAAACAACAAAACAAGATCCAATGCAGACCAATCCATTTTCTCAAGATCACTTTCGTTGAGAGCTTATTAAAGTAAAATAAGTAAAAAACAAGAGAGAAAATAATAATGCATGGGCATCTGTACGTTTTAAAATAGTCATGTTTTCCTTTCATGCTGCTATAAAATCTTCATACTGTTCTAGTCTCACAACATACTCCCCACACAGTGTATGTGTGACTCCTGTACTCCCACACAAGCTTTCTCATAGCTTCAGATCATTATGAACATCACTGTGAATTCAGCTGGATTCCAGTGGAACATTTAGATTTTTTTTTACACAAAATTAAACAATGGTATATGGAAAAATGTACAAACAAACTCTGTATGGCCTAGGAAATCTAAATCTATATGTCAGGTTGAAATATAAGCATATTTATCATATATCATTGCAAATCATTGGGCTGTTCTTCAAAATGCCCTTAAGGTCAAGTCATTTATTTTTGTGTGCCCATGTAGCACCACCTTTGGTGAAAAAGAAAATCCAAGATGGCAGCCACTCTTTTTTGTGTGTCTGGGTTTTAAAAATTACAAGCAGGAAAAATTGATTGAAATTATCATTGATCTGTGTCATTATAATGTAGTTATGAGGGGCAGCCGGCCATATTCTCACAGAATTAAAACTTTTTAATTATGGTTATTGTCCTTGATGTGAACGATGGACCTTGATACGCTGATACACTGGCAAACCAACAAGGAGATGTAATATTGCACAATGTTTCTTTTTCCTGTGAGATTTCCACTAATGCATGTACACCTAAAATGGAATTTTCTCATAATTATAATATTCTGACCACCCTACTGATGTCATAAAATTAGATTAACCTAAATTAAAACTGTTTTGTTTTCATCATCTTAGAAACAACAGGACATGCCTCAAGCAAAGAAAAATGGTTGCTAACTTTGGCAGGGCCAAATTATAAACTATAGTTGAAATTCTGAATATCTGCAATGACATGCACAAGACATGTAGTTTGTTTTAACAAATAAGCCCTTTCAAAAGACGCTGAGGAAAAACAGGACAGTAGATGTATTTACAAAAGGGCATATTATGGTAATTCAAATGGCAGTGGCCCATGTTCCCATAACCATACGTCTAAAATGGTCGGCACAACTGGAGACAGATATGTGATTTATTATAAACCGCTGCTTCCATTTATGGCCAAGGCATGGACATGCAAAAAGGTGTGAAATAAGCCTTTTGCATATAAAACCATAGCAGCTTATTGTTACATAGCGAGCAAGATGATGGACCCACACTTGTCTTAATGGCAGATCTCCACATCCCTCAACAAAGCCCTGAAACCTCAGCCCATAATGTCTGTTCTTGTTCACACAAAGAGGCAGCGTGCCACGGAGCCCTTGAGGATAGTTGGCTGAACATGATCTGTTGGGCTTGTTTGATTCACCAGGCGGTGAATCATTTATTAAAATCAATAGCAGGTGAGGGCAAAACGAAACCAGACAAAAAGCTAAATGATATAAGACATCTCAATGTAAATGTGAAAACACGAGTGAATGATAATCTGGTATTTGGGCCCACCCATAAAACTATGATCAGCTGGATACAAGTGATGTCATGGCATAAAGCAGGATGCACGTGTGTCATGTTTTCTTTTGAGTGGCACACCCTAATTGTGACTGACACATCCAGTGCATTGGCATCCCTCAGATCTTTGTTCCAGCTGAGCTCTGATTAGATCTGTGGAGTACTCCGTCTTAATTGTACTCCGTCTAACTACTTTCATGTGTTGTGTGAAAGGAGAGCAGGTATGGGCCTAATCTAATAAAGATTAAACAGAGTCTGTAGAAAGTGGTAGGCGGGGATAGGATGAGCAGGGCCGCTCCGTATATGAGGGATGAATTCAGTTAGATCCATCCACCAAGACCTGTCAACATCATCATTTTTACTCTTGGAAACATATGTACAATCTGAGATGGTAATATAAAACAACAATAAAATGGGATATTTGGTCTTGGGAGATAGTAATACGATAGTGTTAAGGAGGTACTCAGTGATTAATCTTCATATTGCTGCAATATTTTCAAGAAAACAAAATCACATGTTTAGTGTGAATTTGAGATGATATGAGGGATAACATTTAGCTACGCTTACTTGCACGAGATTTCCTTCCCTTTGATTATAAATGGTTGCTTTGAAGAGCCCAAACCATTTAAAGTGGATCACAGAGATTTATGAACCAAGCATTGAGTCATTTCTCCTTGTAGTGATTGTGGGTTTACTGAGATCCTGCGGCCCCCTGCGGCCCCCTACAGGCCCGGGAATCTGGAATCAGCCAGAGGAATCTGGTATGGTCAATATGTGTAGAGTGGCACGTGAATGCAGCACGGGCCAGCCGACTTGACCCAGGGTAAAGGGTGAGTGCCCAATTATGCACAAGTAGCCGGCTGCACCAGCTGTGCAAAATAAATGAATGAATCTCTAGCATGCACGAATGTTAAGATACAACTTATGTGACTACTAAATACGTAAATATTGCACCATTAAACTGAGAACTTAACCCTATACATGAAAACAAATAATTATGAAAGTCTCTGATCAGGAATGACAACTGGAATAAAATGGCATGCAGATTAGATCTTTTACTTGACAATCATTTAAACATGTGATGATGTTGTTGACATTTACACATGTTTATATATGGAATATTATATGAATACATTTCTTTAAGCAGTTCTCAAGCACGGAGTCAGTCGTTCATATCAGGGTTTCGTCAAAACAAACAAATAAATAATTTTTCCGTATTTACTTGCTAATCTTATAACACAGTTCCTAATTATTTATTATATACATTCTGTAAATAGATCTTGTTTATAGGATTATATATCTTGTTTTAAGTATTTTTAGATATTTGTGACCCTGGACCACAAAACCAGTCACAAAGGTAAATTTTAAGCTGAATAAATAAGCTTTCTATTGATGTATGGTTTGCTAGGGTAGGAAAAATTTTGGCCGAGATACAACTATTTGAATATCTGGAATCTGAGGTTGCAAAAAAAATCTAAACATTGAGAAAATCACCTTTAAATTTGCCTATTTATGTCTGCGATTGTGCTGCATTCACTCACAAAAATATATATATTTTTTAAATATTTACGGTAGGAAATTTACTAAATATCTTCATGGAACATGATCTTTACTTAATATCCTAATGATTTTCGGCATAAAAGAAAATCTATAATTCTGACCCATACAATGTATTGTTGGCTATTGCCACAAATATACCCGTGCAACATGTGTGGTTTTGTGGTCCAAGGTCACATTTGAACCTGACAAAAATACTTTTTTTGCAGTGCACAGCTTTACAACAATACGTCTCTTTACAAATTTGAATGCAGCTTATTGGATTAATCAAGGTAAATATCATTATGCAACTACATTACTTCAAAGAGATCTTATGACCTACTTGTTTGGCATTGCCTAAAGAACTAACAGTGCAACTGAATTAGTTGCAAAGTTCTAAACTAGCTAGTAGTAACTAAGCACCTAGAGTGAATATTACATTCCAATTTAATTAATGCCTTATGAACGCCTGGTGCAACCCTGGAATCTACAATCTCACTACTGATCTTTGATTAAAAAAAAAAAGAGGAAAATGAGGGTGGTAGGCATGGCAGAGTCATAAAACTCCTTATCACAGCCTGATCTCTGACCTCTTGTGGGAATCACAGGACCCGGGAAACATGGAGGTCAAGGGCAAATCAATAAACCTTGTCTATCTGTCAGCTCCCCACATCCCTTTTCTTTTTCTCACACTCACACAGTTTTCCTAAATATGGGCATGTTGAGACTATCTCTATTCAGAAATATTCAAGTCTGTAAATCAGGGGAGCGAGGAAAGTATTCCTGGCAAGCAGTTTTATCTGATGAAGGAAAGTGCAACTGAAATTCCTCAATGATTTGTTTTCCAAGTGTACAGGCAGTTTACAGTCTGCCAACCCCAGAGCACTGCCACTGGAAGGCCAATAAGTCAGCAGTGTAAGCATGAGAAGATCTCCTATGATCTCCCCTTTGTCTCCTCCTGCATTTATCTCCCCCTTCCTAAGCAGCTCATTGTTGCAGTTTAGCCTGAGATGTGTTAAATTAATGACATACTAACAGGGCCAAGAGCTCTTTAATGTCTATCAATACCCTTGCAGAGCCAGTACTGCCCATCAATCTCCCAGCATTTCTTCCCAGAGGGCCATCGCTCATGTGGTGCTTCGATGAGTGATAGATGAGCTGCTAAACAGTTCAGATTCCTCAAGTAATGATTCTAATTGACATGGCAACCCCAGAGCTTTCTCACCCAACTCACTCTCTCCTCAGCATCAGCGCTCAAAGAGGTCAGGCACAAATGATGAAAATACCATTAAAAAATACCACAGGGCCAGTGATACGGACGTGCAGAACATCACTGAGGTAGAGTATCATGTCTCTTTTTCAGATATAGTAATTATGATGTTTCATAGGTAGGTCAAAAACCCGCTCAAACCATGAACGATACTATATAAGAGTTCACACAATATTCAGTGTAAAAAAAATCAGTTGTAAACATGAGAGTATTGTGTCCGCCTTAAATGCAATGCAATAAAAAAACGTTCTCATTCACTAATAAATGCATGGATTATTTTGTATTTGTATGCATTGAGGTTCACTCTCACGTGTCAAGCAGGTTCGGTTGAGCTTCTGTTTATGTTCGCTGATCAATATTGTGAAAAAAAAAGCCTAAATTAAATCTGTTAATCATATAAAGCGATCGAGTCTCTTCAGAAAAATTTAGACTAAACCGCTTGATTCATACGGATTAGTTTACTGTGGAGGGACAAAAAGCTCTCAGATTTCATCAAAAAGATCCTCATTTGTGTTCCGAAGATGAACAATAGTCTTACGGCTTTGGAACGATGTGAGGGTGAATAATTAATGACAGAATTTTCATTTTTGGGTGAACAACCCTTTAAGGGCACAACCTTCCCTTTATAGCCTTTCGTCACTCTCAACAAGATTCTTGAGCAATGCTAAGTGTGCCATCTTCAAAAACACAAACACTTTTTTCTCAGACCCAGATTCTCATTGACTGTATCTGTATCTGCATTGTTGTACAGAGAAACATCACAGCTTTTCTTACTCTTTTACTGTATTTGAATAAATAAATTTAAAATGAAATGTCATTGTATAAAATTTAATCTTAACATGATTATAAGGCCATCCACAGTATGTGATTTTTGCATAGCCTATACGTGTTGTTCCTATTTTTTGTAAATTTAGAATACATTTTATTAAAAAAGTTATAGTAGGCCAATCATGATTTGTTCATCATTTAGACACATATTTTAATTAAGTTGTTCTACTAGGCTGTATGCAAAAACAAACATGCAGAGAGGCCAGTGTAGTCCTCACAAACGACTCATATGAACTGGTTCTTATTGTGAATCAAAAACATACAGACCTTTAGTTTGATTCACAACTAAATGACTTTTATGAGCTGGCTTTTTAACGGACAGTTTAAAAGTTACTGTAGAATTTACGTCATTAAGACAATGATTACCTTACATGCAAGCAAGACTGACATTTTAACTTAAATATACCCAAATAAATAAGATTTGAACCAAATTGAATCAGGAAACCTGAATATATATCCAGCCTTGGTTAATCAGTCTAAACAATGTTTTCATTTAAAGCTATAGCTGCTAAGAGCTTGCATATCACATGACATCAAACTATAGAGTAACACAACAGCAACAGTATCTTGTGTCTGAATAGTCATAACATGACTCGACTCTGCACCAGGCTTAAGTTCTATTTTAATTTGTTTTAAAGCGTAATTACAGAAATGCCTCCCCAAATTAAAAACACAACCATGTTGATCAGGTCGGAATCGGCTCCACTTCAACAACTGTCAGTGAATATACATAAGCAAGCAGAACTGTTGTTGAACCATCACAAGCTCTGAAGTGTTTGCATTTGCAGGCATTGGTCAGTACTGTACATCAATTACGGTCTTAGTAACCACCACAACATGCTGGAATTTATTTAAGCCTGATGCCCAGTGGAGTGAGGGAGGAGATGTGTTCTGCAGGATCCATAAATGCTTATGGGGGAAGTGAACTACATCGTGTATTTTGTACGTTAGGTAAACGTTATAGTAATCGCAGAGAGCTTTAAGATGTCAGAATGATTTGCTGATGAAGAGTTCCATTAATCCCCAGACAAGATTTGTTTTTTTGAATGCGTCTTCTTGTGGTTTCCCACCCGACTGTTATTCCTTGGCAAGGCTACTGGATTCCTCATGTTTGAAATTAATTTAAATAATCAGAACCTCACAATCCTGCTGTTTACAGACAGCGGTTCAAGCAAAGCTTCCCACAAACAATGTTACTTTATATCCTTTCAAACAAGTAGAAACTGAAGTGTTTTTCTTGAGTCAGCTATAGCTAGAAAAAGTCTTGAAACTTTTTCTGAGCTGACAAGTCAGAGAAAAAACATTTATATAATATACAAACATATATATATATATATATATATACACATCTATCTATATCACCTAAAGGGTTATTAGGAACACCTGTTCAATTTCTCATTAATGCAATTATCTAATCAACCAATCACATGGCAGTTGCTTCAATGCATTTAGGGGTGTGGTCCTGGTCAAGACAATCTCCTGAACTCCAAACTGAATGTCAGAATGGGAAAGAAAGGTGATTTAAGCAATTTTGAGCGTGGCATGGTTGTTGGTGCCAGATGGGCCGGTCTGAGTATTTCACAATCTGCTCAGTTACTGGGATTTTCACGCACAACCATTTCTAGGGTTTACAAAGAATGGTGTGAAAAGGGAAAAACTTCCAGTATGCGGCTGTCCTGTGGGTGAAAATGCCTTGTTGATGCTAGAGGTCAGAGGAGAATGGGCCGACTGATTCAAGCTGATAGAAGAGCAACTTTGACTGAAATAACTACTTGTTACAACCGAGGTATGCAGCAAAGCATTTGTGAAGCCACAACACGCACAACCTTGAGGCGGATGGGCTACAACAGCAGAAGACCCCACCGGGTACCACTCATCTCCACTACAAATAGGAAAAAGAGGCTACAATTTGTAAGACCTCACCAAAATTGGACAGTTCAAGACTGGAAAAATGTTGCCTGGTCTGATGAGTCTCGATTTCTGTTGAGACATTCAGATGGTAGACTCAGAATTTGGCGTAAACAGAATGAGAACATGGATCCTTCATGCCTTGTTACCACTGTGCAGGCTGGTGGTGGTGGTGTAATGGTGTGGGGGATGTTTTCTTGGCAGACTTTAGGCCCCTTAGTGCCAATTGGGCATTGTTAAATGCCACGGCCTACCTGAGCATTGTTTCTGACCATGTCCATCCCTTTATGGCCACCATGTACCCATCCTCTGATGGCTACTTCCAGCAGGATAATGCACCATGTCACAAAGCTCGAATCATTTCAAATTGGTTTCTTGAACAATGAGTTCACTGTACTAAAATGGCCCCCACAGTCACCAGATCTCAACCCAATAGAGCATCTTTGGGATGTGGTGGAACGGGAGCTTCGTTCCCTGGATGTGTCCATCCCACAAATCTCCATCAACTGCAAGATGCTATCCTATCAATATGGGCCAACATTTCTAAAGAATGCTTTCAGCACCTTGTTGAACCAATGCCACGTAGAATTAAGGCAGTTCTGAAGGCGAAAGGGGGTCAAACACAGTATTAGTATGGTGTTCCTAATAATCCTTTAGGTGAGTGTATAAAAACAATCACAATATACTTCCCTTTTATAGACACAAATTAATCCAACAAATATTGTAATATGTACATTTTAAATATGTTAAAACCTTAATGTTAATAAACCTTATACTGTAGCCCAGTAAGCTGATCTCTTTGTGGCTTATTCAGGCATAAGCCTACTTTTTAACTATATATATATTATTTGTAAAATCTATATTTCTTTAACATTAAATTAGCGAGTTAATGAAAGAAGTGAAACTGGCTAATACAGTTGACGTCCTCAAGTATTGTTCAGTCAACAGCACAATAAGATGTTTATAAGGATTTCAAAAACAAAAGAAAGTGGAACTAGAACTAGAAGAGGCCCAGTTCAGTGTAAAAGTTCTTGTTCTCTTGAACTGGCCATGCAGAAAGAGATTATGGAGTCCTACAGTCTACTCAGAGATTGAGTTGTAGACTCTTTTTATTGTGACAGGAAGTCCGGCTGCATCTTTCAGGTTCAATATAACACTCCAAAAAGGTCAGTGTCTTCTTGAGTCCTTTAGGATACTGGATCCCAAACACAAAATAAACACACAGAAGGAGACCCAATGCCATCGAGATGTCCTCGCTCTCTTCTGTGATTACCTGCCCATCCATAGTGAGCACAATGTGGTCATACTGCATAGGATGACCTTCCCTGCAGCCTTTAAGCACCATAGTGGGTGTTGAGATGCCAGGAGTGCTGGTCTGAGCATGGCCCTGGGGAAGAGAGGACACAAGGATTAACCATCTTCTCTCACATTTATTTGAAGTCAAACCTGTTATGAGTAAACAAATTAATGTAACTACCGTCATACAACTGCTCAAATACTTTTGGCCATTAACTGAAAATAAATGTAATTTTCTTTGACAGCATAGTTTGTGGAGAGCAACAAACAAAAACCTAATGTCTGCGTAGAAATTAGGTCTGTAAAGGCCATTGCACACTGAGTCCGAAATTCGCATCTGAAATTTTCGCATGTAAAAAAACAAAACAAAAAACAACCTCACGTTATGTCAATCACACTTGCACACTGTCTACGAAACTTTCGTCCATAATAAAAAAATTCGGATCGGGTTCGATTTTCAACGTTTTTCGCATCCTGTCACGGGAGGGTAGAAATTAGAGTGAGGACTCAAATGCAGAAAACAGAAAAGAATTTAATTAAACAACAAAACTACAAAACAAACTCCCTCGTGGGGGAAAACAAGAATGAATACAGGCAGGGAAAAAAACACTAGGAACAGGTAACATGGACAACAACCAGCACTGGACTGCAAACACAAAGGAGACTATATAGGAAACAAACACAGGAGACTAACGAGACAAACCAGGTGAGGAAGGTTAATCACTAAACAGATAATGAGATGGGAGGGGCTGACAATTAGACAGAAAAGCACATGGCCCAGGAATACACAGAAGCCATGTACTCACATGAAACTAGACTAACAGATATACGGGACAAACTAGGAATGTCAGAGAACTACTATCCAAAATAGACGTGACAGAACCCTGACATTACACCACCAATCTGAAAAACACAAAAACATGAAGCAGCACAACTGTTTTCAATACTGATAATAATCATAAATGTTTCTTGAGCATCAAATTATCATATTAGAATGATTTTTGAAGGATGATGTGAAGCTGAAAATTCAGCTTTGATCACAGGAATTAAATACATTTTTACAATATATTCACATAGAAAACAGTTATTTAAAATTTTGTATACTATTTCACAATATTATTGTTTTTAATGCTGTCTAAACCATTGTAACAGTTTAAACTATTTTTTACCCCTCCAGGACTCATTGTTAAAAAGACCCCAAACATATAAACAGTAGTTTACACTGTACTACATAAGAGACAAACATTTGTACCAACACAATTAGTGTATGTTTGACGTTTTACTTACTATGGTTCATCAATAGTGCTTTAGAGATGATGATCAGCTCAACTCTGCTATGGTGCAGGGCATCAGCATTGAAGGATCTAGGAACACAACAAAACATTAGTCACACAGAGCCAACAATATTATTATACAATGCTAGGTTTATTAAAAGAAAAGAAGAAGCTACAGCAGAGGTGAAATGCAGAAAAGAGAAAAGAACTTACTTCACCTGCAGCAGCTTTCTTCAGAAATGTTGAAGTCGTGGAGTTGTCTCCTATTGGTAACAGTTATTTTGTTACTACTGGAATCACAGAACATTTTTTATCAATATTTGTTTACCATTGAGCTAGTTCTAGCCAATTTTCTCACTCCGTGTAACTTAAGTAACGTTAACGTTAACATCACCGATTACATACGTTTATGTTTACGTTTGTGTTAAATAAATTAGCTCACTTCCAAGTAAAACCTTTACAAAACCTCTCATATACACATAAAAGGTGATTAAAAAGCCCAAACTTTCATAAATAAAAGCTCAACCGAGTTACCGTTAACGTTAGCTTAGCAGCTAACTTACCTCTTCTGAAAACAGTTGAGATGCTAAATCATGTATATAGATTAAATATATTCAACAGAAGCGTGTCAATTACAAGTAATAAAAATGTCAAAAACAGTTGTGTGTATTATTCGTGTGCTTTTAGAGACTAATCTCACCTGAAAGCAGTGAAAACAACAGCGAGAGAGGGAGTTTTGCTGCTTGCCAGTAGCAGTGGTCTTGCGCCGTTTCCATGGCAACTCAGCGCCGCGGCCGCTCCAGTGTTTGAGAAAGTTCACGCGCACGGCCATCGATTGAACCACGTCAAAATCACGCATAGAGATGCAGCACTTAAAAATCAAATTCATATTAAATGAATTTCAAAACTGATTTTGGAGATCTATGACTTGTTCATAGGTGTAATGGCCTATTCTCACACATAATATACTGCGGTCACAAAATAAAAATAAAATAAAAACTTTTGTCCGCATTAGGCTATTCATAGTTATTTTTTCTAAAGGCCTACTCCTGGTAAGTGTTAAATGCTTTTACCCCAGGCTTAAAGTAAAAAGATGTCTGTGAAAAAATAGTTTAATTTAATTAAATGCATTTATGGTGAGATTATTTTCGTGTCAATCTGTGTTAATTTTGACCACGAACCATGCGCTGTCAGATTAATTCATCGCGTGCAGCCATTTCATCCCTTTAAAAACGAACGATATAGTGCTGATGTCTGAGACGGAGAGTTTTAAATGCAGCCTACGGGCTACAGCTCTGCCTCTTAGGCATATAGGCTAGCCTACTACACGTCTAAAAAGACCAGCCATTTCTCAGATTTTTATCTCATCCTTTATCAAAATGGTTAATTATAAAAATACATTTTGTTGTTTGGATGCTAAAGAGATGAACACGAATAACGCGACATCGCCTCCCTGGGCCGACCCAAAACCGACGTATACGGAGCTGGGAAATTGCATTGACTGACAGGAGATCTGCCTATGCCTGGCCGACGAATCTGCGATGTTAGGGAGGGAGGCCGACGCTCGATGTTGGGCCGATGTCGCCCAGACGTAGGCTACGTGTGCTATCTGGGTACAGGGCCTTAACAGGTTCTTTGAGGTGCTATATAGCACCTCAACTATACAAAGAACCACTAAAGAACCACTAAAGAACCATACTGGGCTGAACTGGTTCTTTTTATGGTAGTGGTGCTATATAGCACCTCAACCAGCCCAAAGAACCGCTGAAGAACCAACTTTTTTTTGTGTGTAGAAACATGCTGAAAACTAGATATAATTAAAATATAAAACCACCAGGGCTTGTGTGAGAAACAGCCATTCTTTGAAGTTCAATTTTGCAATGACTTTAAAACAGGAACTTGCCAAGCCATGTGTTTTTTAAGGGGTTTGCACTTACATGGTCAGATGACATTCCGTGCAGACTCATTCAAAGTTCAAGATGTATCTGTTAAGCAAACGTGCTCCCCAGAATGCATTCAAGGTGTTTCAAATCTGTTGCTTTAAAGTAACGGATGCAATTTTTAAAAGTAGAGATGCATTTGTCATCAGCCAATATTAGACAGGCTTTTTAAATTAAGGATATAAGTCTATAATTAGTGCATGCTCATTATTAGATACCATCTACTTTATTAATATTACATTTTAATATTACATCTTTTTAAAAACAAAATTCTGTTTAAATACCAAATTCAATAACTCAGAAGCAGCATTAATTTTTCATATTATAATGCTGTGATGTCTAAATTCACATGTAGCTTTTAAAATTATTTTAATGAATAGGATTTAGACAAAATATTGATTATTGGCCATAACATAAAACAAATCGGAGAGAATTTTAATGTTGAACATCCAACATTCAACATCAGTAAACATTCACTGAGAAGTGAGATTTCCATTACACCAAAATATGGTTTAAAGTATCAAACCCATCTATTAGCAAACCTATACTAAGGTTGAGATCCATGTACCACCTGCATGGCAAAACCTCCTGAGGATAAATACAGTGTTTTGAGCTACGGAAAAAAGACCTGGGAGGAGGTCGCAGTGAATCCCTCGGGATGAGGTGTTGATTTGAAATGCAATGCATGAGTTGAAGACTAACAGCATGGTGGTGGGAACGGGATGAGGTATAAGAAGCACATAACAAGTGTTTTACAGTTGACACTTTCAGCCAACATCAGCCAAAACAAATCCATATGCTGCAGATCTCTCAATGACATTGTAGAGTATGGCAACCATGATCGATTTCCCATCAAACTATTATTTATGTAGGAGAAACTCCAGGTTTCTTTAATTGAGAAGTTAAGAGTTAGTCACAGGTATTGATGTTGACTTTCCCGAATGGGTCACCCACATGGTGGTCTTGTTACTTGAATGAACGAGATAAGCAACAGCACCAATCTTTTTTCACGATACTACCTTAAGTGAAATTTCTCATATTACTAAACACACAACAAATTCCGGGAATGGATTTGGCTTCTTAAATCTGGTTCCTGTTTGTAGCGAGAGGTGCTTTATTGCAACATAATGTCAAGAGCTAGGTTAGTTGGACATGTCGAAAGTCTTGGCAACAACGGATACTAAATAAATCATTGGCTACGTTTACATGTACACCAATAGTCTGATTATTATCAATAGTCAGAATAAGGAATTACTTGAATTAAGGTGTTTACATTACATGAGCAAACCTCTTTTATCCCATTTACATGCACTTTGCCATTATTTTGATTAGTCGCTGAGAAAAGAGGTCTCTTAGCTGTTTTTTTTACACTATTCAGTTGTAGCCCTACTCACAGTAAAATGTTCAGTTCAAATGGAACAGGCCTGTTTGTTACTGCTGTTTTTATTTCACTATTACAAATACAAAATGTGGCTAAAACTAAAAATGTTTTTAAAAAAACTATTAAATAACCGTTTTGTAAAATAAAAAACAGAAAATAAATAAATAAAATCAGTCAATTGAAATTGGCAACTAACTGAAAAAAGTTAATTTAAAGTTCTAAAAATGTGCAGTCTGATTCCTGAATGAATGACTGATGCACTAAAAAGAACCGACTAATTAATCACACACACACAAGGCTTCAGTGTAGTTCCTAACTTGTTGTCAGTTAATATGCACATTATGCACATTGTCAGTGGCACTTTATAAAAATACATGACTAAAACATTGTGTTTGTTTTATATTGTTGTTGTGTAGTATATAGTTAAAGACAATTATTAGACTGTCTTTATGCAATGCTGCCTAAACAAACCAATTTAGCAAGAATTGTTTATCTTCTGCTCTGCTATGTTTTTGAACTTGTGCAAGAGTGTGACACGTAATCCATCTCCAGCCCTTGCACACTTTGGTCAGAGGAGAATAAATGCTATTAAATGTGATTAAACTTATATCGTGCAATTAGAACCGCAGTACTTCACATATTTTACAGCAATTATGGTTATGCTAATTAAGAGCAAATTCACATAAATCACGGTATTTTTATTTACATACACTTCAACTTAATCGCATAACAAAGGTTCATCTAAACATAGCCACTGTATAGAAAGAACCAAGTTATGGCAGCATTGTTGAAACAAGATGTGTTTTTTATTGTGTTCTTTCACTAAACAAAACTTCTCCTCCCTTACATTCTTATGAATAATGCCCAACATTAAGCAATCCTAGTGAACAACACTCCCTCCAGCCTGAGACAAAAGTGTGGTTTTACTTTTTCTTTGATCAACTTTCAAAGCAAGATATTTATTATTGATGTGGTGAGATAGAGTCATCTCAAGCAACCCAGCATCAAAGCTATGGGAACAAAATTTCACGATAACTCAGCGTTATAAAGTGTGTGCGTGCAGAGTGTGTTCGTGCGTATTCAATGCTTGCACCCCACAGATGGAATGTGAGATGTTTAATTAGGTGCCTGTGAGTGGTCTCATGGGTAGGCACTTTTAATTTCTCAGGCCTAAGGTCTCTTTCTGCACAGACAGAGCCAGGTCAAATGCAGAGGAGGATGGCGGAGGCAGAGAGAGTTGCTAAGAGACGAATGCCGTGAATCCCTACGAACGAACGAATGCCCCCCGGCACAGTTCCCTCACACCATCCGTCCCAACAAAGCACACTGCATCCAATTAAAGGCCACAATAGTCGTCTGACACTGCACGACTATAGTGATAAGATCACTGAGGAAATGTGAAATATGAATTACCTACCCTCACACAAACTACTGTGGCATCAAATGAAAACCATCGTGCAACACAATACACCTCTGAAACATGCAGCCCAGAGCGTGCTTCCCAGCATCCCTTGGGAACACCGCCTTCTTATTTGTGGCTGCTTTCAGAGACGGGGGAAAAAAGGGCCTAATCCTTCACACTTCACACTACCTGGCTGATGTTGTTGAAGGTGCTTCCTCCCCAGGGGCCGACATGTGACCCTGTTGAGACAGGGGACAAGAAAGAGCGGGAGAAAGAGAGCTGGAAGGAGACATCGCCACCATGTTTTGGTAACCGCACGCACACACGAAAGGTCTGTTCCAAAAGCCGTTGACCTTCTGCAATAAAGAAAGAGCACAAAACAAGACATCAATAACCTGAAAGCGATACACTGAAGAGGAAGCAGCCCTGTCGCATGGACCAGGTCTGAATGGTTCCTCGGGACAGGATCAACAAATAACGCAGAGGAAGGGTTGCGCGCTGTCATTGTGAAAGCAACAATAGCAGACTGTAAACTCCGGGTGATGCATATAAAAGACACGCCAAACTATGGATATAATTTTCTGTGAATGATCCTATTGTTCCACCGAAACACTGCTTTCTGGCTGATGACCAAACTGTGTCAGGTAACAGGTTGTTTGCAGATAGATCTGTGGTGATACAGGAGTGGAAACGAGTAGACAGAAATAGATAGTACCATTGATGCCGCTTTTTCTTCTTTGTTGGATTTCAATTGCTTGCTTGGGCGGGGCAGGGGTATTTTTGTAAAGTAAAGACGAAAGACTATGGATTTAAAAACATTTTTGTAAACTGAATTAATGTCTAAATAAAACAATAAAATGAAATAAAAATTATTATAAAAAAAATAAATAAAGCCAAACTGTACATTTTCCCATACATATGCAATATTATATTCATTCATTTTTATTTTGATGAAAATTGTTTAACTTATTTAAAGCTATGTAAAAACATATGTTTTCATAACTCATTGATCCTATAATTATTTACATAGCAAAACAATGAATAAAACGAAATGTTAAAGAGAAATTTAACATTCAAATAAAAATAGATCTGAAAATGCAAAACTATACCCCTATAACCCTTTGACAGAGAAAACTTAATCTATTCCGTTTCATGAGAACAGGTCTGTCAGAACGTTGTGATACTTAGTTGGGCCTGGCAGCAATGAAGGCTTTACTGCACTGGAAACTATCCCATGACAGGCAAGTCTTCAAACCCAAAGAGGAACAACCATCATGCACATGTTCCCAGTATCAGCTGCAGTAATGTGGACAGCACATGAGAGCTGGTCCATCCCATGGCACCTTATAAGTCAGAGTAATACTGTGGGACTTTGGTGCAACCCTTTGGCACAACCATGCCTGAAACAATATGGGTGAGTTCGTTTTATGTATAAACCTTTATTTCCCAAGACAGAATTACATTCAGATTAATGGAATTACTATAAATGCACAGTAAGGTCTGCAGGCAAATACGCACAGATGTGATTCATTCTCAAAAGTCCCATCTGCGAATGCCGACAAGTGATGAATCCCTATCACAGGGAGCAGAGATCTCACGCGTGCAATGCCTCGACACAGCTGCTCTGTCCAGGGTTAGGATCCGTAGAGCTGCATCCAAGGAGTTCAACATCCAAAGAGTGAAGTTCAGGGAATGTTAGAGATGTCATGGAATGAAATAGTAGAAGGTTTTGTACTCCCTATAGCTCTCTTGTGCTCTCCTTGCTTTCTTTCTTGTCCATGTAAGATACAGTGGGAACAAAGGGAATCATATGCACCCAAACAATTAAACCTTTTTAGGAATTCAATCTAGGTTAATTATATTTTCCTAGACATCAAATCTTTCACTATTATGGCCTTTTGAATATTTACACACCAGTCATATTTTACGAGCTATTTTAAGATTAAAATAATACTGCTGAAGAGTTAAGCAAATATCCAAAAATGTTCATGATGACAATCCCCTTTTATATTCGCTCTCTCTCCTTTTTGCGCCAGTTAAATCAAAGTTTGAACCACTAAAGTCATCATGTAGAAGTCTAACAATGCGTCTTACCCACTTAATCCACCGTACTTCCAGCATTCTGCATCTTTTGTTAGCTAAATAAACGGTACCAACAAAGTAGTCAGCCAGAGCTTCTTATTGCATTTGGACAGCGATCCCTTTAAGAATATTGGTGTACGGTGTTCAGAAACAGAGGCTGGTTAAATTTGATATCGAATGTATCTGGGCCAGTATCAGATTGTACGTCTGCCCTGTGGGGTTATAAAACATACAACCATCACCACAGGAGGTGCCAATTAAAATATAGGCTACTTGATTCAAACTTTTTTTTTATCCCAGAGTTTAATTAATTTTATAAGCTTAATATCAATGGACAAACATTAAACTGCCCACTTTTGTGTTGTCACAACAACTCACGAAAACAACAAGAGTGTGATCACATGGTACTTCAAAACTAAGCCTCTGTATATAGTTTCGTCTAGAGGAAGTGCATGAAAGAGTATACGAGTGCTCCTTTATAGCATTTAACACAAAGCAAAGCCCATACTTTCAAAATATGTCAAGAAACGGAAGGACCCACCCAAGTCTTACCTGAACTCCATTCACAGAGCGAGAGGGTGAACGGGTGCAGAGGATATCATTACAATTAAATAGGAAACATGGTTGAACAAATCTCAAGAACCATCAATTCATATCTGAATGCTTTATTGTGTTGGTGGTCGGAGGTTTAACATTTTTAAATGACACCTTTCCGAAGGTAAAAATCCCCTTGGCTACACATAAACATTAAAGGATTTAAACGTTTTATGCAACATCCAGCTCTTTAACAACAGGCACTGAAATGAAACATAACACAACACACCCTCTCCTCATCCTTAAATTAGTATGCAATGACTCATTCAAAAGGAGGCTGGTGCTGAGTTAATCGTCTATGATTTACTGCACTTCCTCCCCAGAACTTCACGTCGACTGCTTCAAGTACGGAGTGTTGAGGAAAAGCTGGCGAACTTGCAGAGCTGGAACCCCAAGTGCTATTATTCATAAACATGTACTATTACTGCATGTCCTCACTCTAACCCTGAGGAGACAAGCACTGAGTACAAAGTCTTTATCACCCTCCACTTTCACCTGAGGGAGCAGGTTGGAGAGGGAAAAAAATGACTTACGGTAAGGCAATGTGAGCCAAACTAGACTGGCAGCCAAAGAGCTTTTCAATAACATGAATATGGATGATTCAAAACCTGACAGCACAGCTGGGATTTTCATTTCTATATTTGTTTAGTAGCCAAAAGTTTGATTTCGTGGAGATTACATGGATGTATCTGTTCATTGTGTGTAGTGACAGGTCTGAAACTTTACTGGCACGGTGGTCTGTAGTCAAAATCAATAACTCAAATTATGCATATAAAATAATATACATAAAAATTATTTAAAAATTAATGTGCGCTACTGGATTGTAGCCTTTTACTGACTTTATTATTTTAATATACTCTTAAGTCCAGCTTTAGTGTTATTGAGAATTAAACCGTTTTTAACCATCTGTTATATTGACAGATCTCATAAATATATGACATGTGGCTGCACTGCACCCTCAGATTACACTTGAACCCTTTTCATTTTGTGCCGCTTATTTCCCCATTACATTGTGGATATTCATTTCAAACTTGTCCTCAAAATGTCAAAACTTATCGATCTAATAGTCTAATTCATATGATATAAAAGCTTTGCAGGCACTTAAAACAATGTTCACAGATGTCTTTGCTGTCCTATTGCCATATATATATATATGCCTTTAGCCAACAAAGGCAGTAGTTGTAGGATTCAATGAATGTTTAAACTTTATGAAATAAATACATTTTATGAAAGGTAAATAATGTTCCCCATCGTTGTCACTCCGAGTTCCGTCGGATGACGATGATTGGGGTTTCGCTTAGAAGCCTATCACCTTCGAGTATTACAAAACGAGCCAATGGCAAGAAAATGCCATGGGTCTGCGGAATTTGCATAGCGTAACTCCGCCCCACGCTGTGGGTATATAAGGAAGTACGCTGGCATAACACAGTCATGTTTTTAGTTCGGAGCCAAGAGATCCTCTTCACTCCTGTAGCCTGTATTCTCTGAGTGTCATTGAGTATTCTTCGAGACGAGCAGCTCTCCAGTCTGTGTTGGTGCAAAGGCGATTTCCAGCGAGCTTCACATTCCTGCCTGCTGATCTGTGCAGTGGTCTGCATTCAGTGTGTGTGTTTCTCCCTGGCCGCTTCAGCGCAGGCTGCTGAGCGTCCTCTCACAAAAGAGCTTGCACGTGGCACGTCTTTTTAAAGATGTCTCGCCCGTGTGTTTCTGGGTGCGGTCGTTCCGTTCCATCTTCTGATGGGCATGATCGTTGCATAGCGTGTTTGGGCTTACAGCACGCTAAGGCAGCTTTCATGGATGAGTCATGTTCTCACTGTGGGAACATGACCATCGCTGAGTTGAGATCGAGACTCTGTGACCTCAATAGAGGTAGAGTCCCCTCCGCCACACCCCAATCTGTCCCCAATCTGAGAGGAGACACTTTGGCTGGTGGCCAGGGTGATCTGAGGGTGACGTGTGGAATTCTGCCCCGACGATGCTTCCTCGGGCCACACCCCCCTCTGTTCCTCAGCAACCCGCGAGCTCCTCGAATGTTGCTGCTTTCTGGGCGCGTGGCTTCGGCTCCCCCAGCTGTCCCGCTGGGTCGCCAGGACCATCAGGCTCGGCTATGCGATTCAGTTTGCACGATCTCATCCCTGAAATCGGGGAGTTTCGGGGAGTCCGCTTCACCTCGCGTCTTTACGAAGGTCGTCGAGGCAGCCCTTGTGCCACTCCGGTTACACGGGGTTCGCATCCTGAACTTTCTCGACGACTGGCTTATCTTAGCTCACTCTCGAGACCAGGTTTGCAAACACAGAGACCTAGCTCGTCTGGGCCTTCGGGTCAACTGGGAGAAGAGCAAACTCTGCCCTGTACAGAGGATCTCTTTTCTCGGTATGGAAATCGACTCGGTCGTCATGTCCGTGCAGCTTACAAGCGATTTGCCTGCGCCAAGCCCAGAGCAAGAATGCGGTTCCACTGAAGTTATTTCAGAGGCTCCTGGGGCATATGGCATCCGCAGCGGCCGCCACTCCGCTGGGTTTGCTTCATATGAGACCGCTTCAGCACTGGCTCCGCGACTGATTCACGAGGTGGGCATGGCACTTGGGCAAGCTCCGGGTACCAGTTACCCCGACCTGCCGTCAAACCTTCTCCCCGTGGTCGGACCTCAACTTTCTACGGGCCGGGGTGCCCCTAGTTCAAGTTTCCAGGCATGTTGTTGTGTCAACAGATGCCTCAGCCACAGGTTGGGGGGCCATGTGCAATGGACATGCTGCCGCGGGCTCCTGGACAGGACCCCAGGGCCTATGGCATGTAAATTGCCTCGAGTTGTTGGCAGTACATTTGGCTCTGCATCGCTTCCGAGCTATGCTCAAAGACCAACATGTACTGGTCCGTATGGACAATACCGCGACCGTAGCGTACATCAACCATCAAGGTGGTCTACGCTCTCGCCGAATGTCACAACTCGCTCACCACCTCCTTCTATGGAGTCAGAAGCATCTGAGGTCGCTTCGTGCTCTCCACATTCCCGGAGACCTGAACCGTGCAGCCGACGAGCTCTCACGGATTCAGCCACTCTCTGGAGAATGGCGACTCCATCCCCAGACGGTCCAGCTGATTTGGGAACGGTTCGGCGACGCACAGGTAGATCTGTTTGCCTCCCACGACTCTTCCCATTGCAGCCTATTTTACTCCCTGTCCGAGGGCACGCTCGGCACGGACGCACTGGCGCACAGCTGGCCGCGGGGCCTCCGCAAGTATGCGTTTCCCCTAGTGAGCCTTCTCGCACAGACCCTGTGCAAGATCAGGGAGGACGACGAGCAGGTCCTTCTGATTGCGCCCCATTGGCCCACCCGGACTTGGTTCTCAGATCTCATGCTCCTCGCTACAGCCCCTCCCTGACCTATCCCTCTGAGGAAGGACCTCCTTTCTCAGAGACGGGGCACCCTTTGGTACCCTCGTCCCGATCTATGGAACCTACACGTGTGGCTTCTCGACGGGACGAGGCAGGTTTGAGTACCCTACCACCAGCGGTGGAGGCTACCATCACTTCCTCGAGAGCTTTGTCCACGAGACACCTCTACGAGTTGAAGTGGAACCTCTTTGTCTCCTGGTGCTCTTCTCGCCGAGAAGACCCCAGTTTGCCCTATCAGAGTTGTGCTTTCTTTTCCTCAGAATGAGTTGGAGAGTAGGCTGTCTCCCTCCACTCTAAAGGTCTATGTGGCCGCTATTGCTGCACATCATGTCCTAATTGACGGTAAGTCCATCGGAAAGCACGACCTCGTCATCAGGTTTCTGAGGGGGCGAGGAGACTGAATCCTCCTCGCTCTCCTCTCGTACCCTCTTGGGACCTCTCAGAGGTCTTAACTGCCCTGAAGAGTGCTCCCTTTGAGCCTCTGCAATCAGTGGAGCTTAAGTTCCTGTCAATGAAGACAGCGCTCCTGTTTGCACTGGCATCTGTTAAGAGGGTAGGGGACCTGCAGGCATTTTCAGTAGACGAAGCGTGCCTGGAATTCGGGACGGTTGACTCTCACGTGATCCTGAGACCCCGGCCTGGATATGTGCCCAAGGTTCCTACCACTCCCTTCCGGGATCAGGTAGTGAACCTGCAAGCGCTGCCCCCGGAGGAGGCAGACCCAGCCTTGGCATTGCTCTGTCCAGTACGCGCTCTCCGCGCCTACGTAGACAGGATGCAGTGTTCCAGGACCTCAGACCAGCTCTTTGTCTGTTATGGTGGGAAGCTGAAGGGAAAGGCTCTCTCAAAGCAAAGGTTGTCTCACTGGATAGTGGACACCATTGCTTTGGCTTACCAGCAGCAAGGTCGACTGTGCCCCCTTGGTGTGAAGGCACACTCCACTCGGAGTGTTGCCTCCTCTTTGGCTCTAGCGCATGGCGCCTCGCTGGCAGACATCTGCAGAGCTGCAGGCTGGGCGACACCCAACACATTCGCAAGATTCTATAATCTCCGCGTGGAGCCAGCATCCTCCCGTGTACTAGCCGGTACTAGGATCAGCTCAGGTGTCTTCGCTTGCTCGCCATTCCACTCCACGGACTGGATCAGTGCGATATTCTCCTCAAGTGAGTTTCCCTGAGAAGCCCTGAGTTCCTCCAGCACTGTTGACGTCAACGCCAGAGTTATGCCACTGGCAGCTTTCGTGTTGGTCAGGTGCCCCATATGCATGGTTCCCCTCTGGCGACCCCCACATGTGTATTTCCACTGTAAGACTCTCTGAGCATGTGTCTTTCCCTCGGCAAGCCACCTTGCCATCCCTGGAGTTGAAAGATTCCACCCTTCGGGCTGGACACTCCAGTGTTCTTCCATATGCATCCCTCCGGGTCATATGTATATTCTGTAAGTCCTCCCTTCGGGCAGGCAGTGTGTTTACATATTTCTACTGAGATATGCTTCCCAGTGTACCTTGGTATTCCTGTGCTAAATAGGAGTCCTTCGTCCGTGCTAGTTTTCACGACAGGGATCTCAGATTTCCGCAGGGCACTGGAAGACAGCTGTGAAGGTGGCGGGATTAGACTGGTAACCCCAATCGTCGTCATCCGACGGAACTCGGAGTGACAACGATGGGGAACTTCTCGGTTACGTATGTAACCCTCGTTCCCCGAGTAGGGAACGGAGACGTTCCGTCTTATAGCCACTTCCGCTGTTCCGCTGGAAATGCCTGAGTTCAGTCTCGGCTCCTCAGCAGGAAAACATGACTGCGTTATGCCAGCGTGCTTCCTTATATACCCACAGCGTGGGGCGGACTTACGCTATGCAAATTCCGCAGACCCATGGCATTTTCTTGCCATTGGCTTGGTTTGTAATACTCGAAGGTGATAAGCTTCTAAGCGAAACCCCAAACGTCGTCATCCGACGGAACGTCTCCGTTCCCTACTCGGGGAACGAGGGTTACACACGTAACCGAACCGTTTTTCTCACAAATAGTTAAAGGCACAATATGTACTTTTTCTGCTTTAAAAATAGCAAAAATAATTGTATCTATGTTATATATTTCTTTTAGTTGTGTACTTACATTATCCCGACAGTTTCCAACAACTTTCAAATCCGGAGAAATTTATAGTTTAATTCGAAGACACGGGCCGTGTCTTTATTTCCGTTTCGTCGCCCGTCTATGGCGTCATATAACCTTTGACTCCTCCAAGTCTCTAACTTCCTGCGGAACCGGTCGAAACTGCAAACACAAAGCAGGGGAACACCGGACACTAGGGCTGCAGGATATTTTTTTTTCCTGCGATATTGCGATATGTCACCAGATGTTGATTACTAAGCGCGAGCGTGAGGCAGAGAGAGCAAGACAGCGCTCGTGTTGTTTGAAGACGGTGAGAGCGCGCGCGCGGCCGGGGCTCGCTCTCCCTCTCTCTCTCTCTGCTCGCTCTTATATGCGCCCTGTCCAGCGGCAGCAGTCATTCTATTCTACACCATTCACCCATCAAATAATGCTTTAGTGGGACAAAAATTCGATTTGGCAAATTCGAAAACTCCTGCATAACTGACTGTGTTCATGAGGATATTCACCGAGATGGGCATTCTGACTTAATTTTGAATGTTCGTGTCCGTCAAGCTCAGAGAGAAAGAGCACTGAACTTTGTGTCTGCCCGGCTCTGTGTGCGTACACTTCTTGCGCTTGATGTTTAAACTAACAGGGCTTAAAAACACATGTAAATGATATGTGAATGATAAACTTTCACTCTATGATGGTTAAACTTCGCAATTAATCCGTGAATCACAAGCGTTACAGGACAGGAAGCAGCTGACCCGTACTGATCATGAATCAGATCAACTACGATACCTATCGCACGTCATTGACAACGACAACAACTCCCATGAGCGCACGCTCTTTCCCGACGTCATCAAAGTACGTCTTTTGTTATTATTTTGATTGAGTGACCCCTGGTGGCCAAAAATTACATACTGTACGTTTAACTGTACCAGAACATATTTATTTACATAATAAAAAACATTAAGCTATGCCCTGATATGATACAGATAATTAATTTATACATTATGACTAACTGATAAATGGCCGATATTAATATTATTTTGTCTAAAAACCCTAAAAAACAACTAAAATTCTCAGTTTAAAATGTTGTACGCATCACAGCATTATCATGTAGGCTACAGTAGGAAAAACTGATATTAATTTTGAGATTTGCCAAAGATTAGATATAACAGAAAAACAAACTGATTATATAACTATACTGATTATATAATAACTGGGCACTAACTGATCAAATATAATGCTACAAAATATTTCTATTTCAGTTTCAACTCAAAGCATCCTGAAAAAAGTATCATGGTTTCCATAAAAAAAAATGCGTTTTTAGCATTGATAATCATGAACAAATCCAGCATATAGAAGGATTTCTGTAGGATCATGTGACCTTGAAGACTGACGAAATTGCTGCTGAAAATTCAGCTTTTCCATCACAGGAATAAATTACATCTTAAAATATATTAAACTTATTTTAAACTGTATTTGACCATATTACTACTGGATTTTTGATCAACTAAATGCAGCCTTGTTGAACTTAATACGTCTTTCAAAAACGTTCAGACCTCAAACCTTTGAACGGTAGAGTAAGATATTGGAAAGCACTGCCAATGTTTGATTCACTATTTCAAATGAGAAACTGATGGAAGAACTGCAGTTTAAAATGTCCTATCAAACGCATTAAGAAGATGGAATGTGTGAAGTTTGTTTGTTTATATGATTAAAGTGCGAAAGGGAATGATGAAAGTCATGCTCACAGTTTAAGGCCATTCCACTCCACCCCTCCCTCTATATGACTTCATCAATGCTGCTTAGCTGGAAGATCAGACGTCCACCAGCCTGCCAGCCAAACCTCAAGATTTCAAATTAAAGAGCCTTGCTCTCACTCCCAAACACCCATGCACACACACACACACGATCTGCCAATCGGTCAAAAGCACACAACCACAACCACTCGACCCAATACAAAAATCTACAGAAACGACAGCGAGGACTAAACAAAAAGGTCAATAACCTTGATCTCGATGTGTAAACCGCTCTGTCATGTGTCATTCACACAGAGTTAGCATGCATTTTACACATGGCAGATCTCCACATGCGTGTGATGTTTACAGAGCATTCTTTACACAAGTGTGAGATCTCACAGGAATTTAACTGCTACGTTTGACTGGCGCTAGAGTATAATGCTAGATGAAGTCTGAACATATGATCTCAATCGAAATCTATGTTGCAGAAGAAACCCAAGATGAGCAAAAGTGAAGGACAGCTCTTAAAGGGATAGTTCACCAAAAAATGACAATTCATTTACTCAAATCATGTCGTTCCAAACCGTTATGACTTTTTCTTCTGTGGAACACTGAAGATATTTTGACAAATGTCTGTACGAGGAAAGTCAGTTGGGTTCATTGTTGTTTTGACTTTGATTATGTAGACAAAAACTGCTGGTTTTTGGGTGTGTAACCCCTTTCTTGTGTCAGCCTTGGCTTCTGTGGATGCTGCTGACATAATATGGCCTTCAAATTTTGTTCCATTGCAATTGAGCCTTTTTATTTTCAACAGTGCCACTGGCACCCAAAAACTACATTGCTCATTTGACATTTATGGACCAAATCTGCAAACCATGAAGCCTGACATTGGCCAAAATGTCCAGAGACCGGTGGAGCCATATACAGTACACAAACTGGAGTGAATGTTTGCAAATAAAGTGGGGTGCCGGCTGATCGTTATCAACCTTGCACAAATAAAGTAATTCAACGGACTGTTTGTTTTTTTCATTTTCATATGATTAGGTTTTTTCAGGGAGGAAATGGATTATTATTATTTTGGGCCAAATATTTAATGTTCCCATTATTCGAGCAAGTGTATAAACAAATGCGTCAGGAGCAATTCATCGTGCTTACAATAACATTCTGACATTTTCCCACAGTGTGGCCAGAGCTGCCAGTAGGGCCAAGGCTTCCTCTGAGAGCTGTCAGACCCTAAGACCACCACAGTGCACAAAGGTAAAGACAGAGGGGACACTGTCAGGATTGAACAGTAGTATACTTAGGCTATCTGTTTAACTAACACAGAACATTAGTGTTTAATGTAATACAAATGTGCACATATCCTCAACTGGTAGAGCATGCACTGCAATGCCAAGGTCAGGCGTTCAACTCCATGGACATGGACTGACAAAAGTTACACAAATTTATAAATTTACTTCAATTTAAAATGTCTGCCAAAGAGTATTATTAGGTATTATTAGTTAATGAAAAAACAAATGCAAATCTGTTTATTATAGGCATGGTAGGTGATATGTTCCAGAAATTTTTTTTGTTAAGCTGGTTGAAAGTCTCTTCACTTCCTGATAGCAATCACAAAATTAAGCGGTCTAAAAGTGTTTATATATCGTCTGTGGAAGTCGTAGGATCATAAAATGTTCGTCCAATCATTGCAATCGTATTTCCATACCGTCACGCACCCTGCTCGTGAAGACAGTGAGTTAGACAGACGTTAGTCACGGAGCACCGCAACCGAAACACCAGCCACCTCTTACAGTTCCTCCTGAACCAAAACAAGCTTATGCTGCGTTCACACCATAACTACTGTCATTCGGAAGAGATGGAAACGGGATGTTATACTCGGAGCGGTTCGTGACTCGAATTTATGCATTTCAATGGCAACACTATCAATGCTGAAATGAACCTGCAGAAGTCAGGTGGTACAGGTCAGTGCTCTGTATGTGCTTTGAGACATGAGGTAGTTTAACACCGTCTCTCATCTCGTGATGCTTTGCAAACTCTGCTGTGTGCGTTCCTGCTTGTGTGTTTTGAAGGAGGCGTGGCTTTGGAGACGCACTGGTGGGAGAGTTGGATGTCATGCTTTCAAAGCTAACTTACAACTGCTAGCCGCTCCGAAAATTGCCTTCCCTACATGTGACTAAAATAAAATTTAAAAAAGAACATACGCAAGTTGGAATAACAAACTAAAATCCGATTTCATGTCTCTAAAATTAACTAAAATAAAAACGAATACAAATTAATATTAGTTTTAGTTACACACCGTCTGCATAATAAAAATGAACATGCCAATAAATCAATAACACTAGTCACTAATTTAACACTGTTAAACATCTTTAAAATGAGACCAGTTGGCACATTACCTTTAGCAGCCCTAACATGCTACAACAAAACAAAATAAAATCTGAAAACTAATTGCAAAAACTAAATTAACCCTTTAATACAATAATTATTACAACGCTTGAGTGGACAGTATGCATTTTTAATTTGAACTTAAGAGATACTGTATTAAACATAATACATAATATACATCTCTTTCTACATATAAATGCATAATATACATATAATCTCTCAACCTGTCAAGGTACAACTGTGGAAACCCAAGTCAGATTATGTAGAAAATGCTTACGGTCTATACTACACCGATTTGCCCTTATTAGCTGATAATTCTAATTATGTTCAAGATGGACACATTTCTATCGTAACTCTCTTTTTTTCAAAAAGTTTTTCAATCTCATCTGAAATGAGCAGTGTTGGGGGGTAACAAGCATAACGTAATCAGATTATTTTTTGATATAAGGAGTAAAGTAATGCATTACAAGTAACATGCATAACGCATGCGTGAAAGGTTTAAAACAATGACAGAAAAAAATACAAATTGAAAATAAAACAGAAATAAAAACTATATTAAAAAATAAAACTATAGTAACCCTGCTGCAAAAAGCATAAATGTTCCCAAAGATGAACACATTGTTTTAAGAATCAAGTGGACAATATGAATAATCCACAAAATTAGATTAACTTTTATAGTTCTGTTTATTGTTTTATTGATTCTATTCTTTAGAGTTTAGATAGCCTAATGTAGAATTAAACGTGGCACTCTTCCCACTGGAAGCAGTTAAAAAAAGCATAATATTGACAAAAGCCAAAGCACTTAACACAGGGAGGACATATGAAAGCACTTTTATCATAACCAAATTCCTTTGCAGTTACATCCTCAATCACCAGGGACGCGAGACATGACGTAACCAGAGAACATGAGTCGAACATAAATCGTAAGTGCTGATAGAAAACCTCCTCACATGCTGCACTTCATCACACAACAAGCTTCAAGACCCATCTGAAAACTTGTCTTATTAACAGAGTATGAAACATCTTATGCTCCCTGCCATTCATCATATCTGAGGCTCTGAAACGGAAACAGCAATGCATCACAGAGAAACCGATCTGAGCCATTTTAGGAAACCATTAGTGAAACGAGCGATGGTGCAGATTGTGTCAAGGCCGTTTCCTTGTTCCAACTCTGCCGAGTGCTATTTACAGAGTTCTGATAATTGTTCAGAGGCCAAACACCAGCCAACAGATACATATCGTGAAATAACCCAGTTGGGATCGAGTTCAAACCAGTTCCTTATAATTACAGCGAGATACAAAAGAGCACACGCAGAAGACAGGCAAGCATATATAAGGGCACGCATGTCAGAAACGATGCACACACACACACACACATCCTAACTATTATACACACATGCAGGGCCTCATCAATCACAATTTCTCTGGGGGGGTCCACATGGCCAAAAGCAAATGTACATTGTGCAATTGGTCCTGTGTAAAACTTGAATAATAGTTCACAGTCCCAGAGCTTCAGCTTGGGTTGGGACCGTGCCTAAATGTTCCTAATGAAATCAAGTGGCGTACGGACATTTCTTCTCTTTGCCTTTCTCACCTTTGTCTAACCCAAGACCTTCATCCTCACTTAGCCAGTTCATGTGAACAAAACTAGCCCAGTTGACATCCCAGCACCAAACGGCCTCATCGGATTGGATTTTATTAGCCGTTTATCTTAGCAGGATATCTAAACAATAAAAGCTTTCAGTTTTTGCAGACCGCTGCACATACAACTGAACCGTAAGTGTGGACATGTTACACATCGCAATGTCTTTAAAGGGTGAAGAACATTTGCAAATGTCATCATGTGGTGGTGGATTTGTTGATTCACCAAGACAACACTGGATTCTTCTGTTTTCAATGAAGAGAGAGAAAATAAAGTGCATTAGTACATGAGTGTGTGTGAGATGTTCATCCATTCCTGCATTAAGCTCTCTAACCTCAGCTCCCTAAAGACTGTCCTCCTTAAAGCACCCCTAAAAAAGCAACTCAACAGATGAAACACTCCACTTTAAGAGCACCGTGAATCACTTGGGCTTTGTGATGGTTATATTTGCAAACCATGACCTTTTTTCCTCATATATATTGTACATGACAACCCACAATAAATGTCTTTGTGGAAACAGAGGAAACTAGAAACAGACATTTAGAGTTAAGGAGATGAAGATGTAATCAGAATAATTATGATTGTAACGTTTAGAACTAAAACATATTTAAAGAGATTTAAAGTCACAATGAAATGGAAGTAACAACAGATCTTTTTTTTCCACACTGTGACATACAACAGATTATCGAAAAAGAATGTAGGGCGGGGACTTTGTTCACATGGTTGTTGATTGGACGGAGGCAGATTTAAATGCGAGCTTGCAGTATGATAGGGCAGGGTTTAAGATGAATAAATTATTAAAGAAGTCCAGCATATGTCACCAGAGAGAAGTCTGTTGTTTCACTGGCAAGTTATGACATTTTGATTCAAAATTTGAGTTGAAATTTTTTTAATCGTTCATGCACTTAGCAAATAGATGAATTTTCATTTCATGCTGACTTTACTGAAAAGAAATTCAGAAACATTAAAGGGCAGGGGATGGGCTATTCAAACATATGAGTGAGATATCATAACACTAAATATGGCGGCTGTATTTATGTATGGCCTTACTTTAAAAAAAAATACCATTTGCAATGATCACAAATGAAGTAGCTACAATTTATGATACCATTGTTTTCAGATTATATCCTTACTAAATAACATATTTGAAATATAGGTCACACTTTGGTTAAGGATCAAATTCTCGCTATTAACTATGTCTTTGACTCAATAAACTCATAATTAGGCTACTGTTTATTAGTTAGTAAGGTAGTTGTTAAGATTGGATAGGATTAAAAGATGTAGAATTGGTCATGCAGAATAAGGCATAAATATGTGATTTATAAGTACTTAATATCAGACAATATCCTAGTAATATGCATGCCAATGAGCATCTAGTTAATAGTGAGAATTTGACTCTAAACTATAAAGTGTTACCGAAATATGGATTTTTATTATATGAACGTAATCCTGACCAACAATTTTTGATATTTTGGTTATTCCTCATTCAAGTAGATACAAACTATACTAGTGGTGATGCGATCAATCATTATAGGATTAGGGGCGGATACGACATGTTCAATGGATATAAGAGGAGATGAGGTTGACCTCTCAGGGCAGGCTCTCACTAAGCGCATCTTTCTAGGTCGTGGGAGTGACGTAATTTCGTGGCGCGCCAGGAGGTAACGTATAGCTACTGGTGGCAGTCTCATTTATAAACGTTTTGTGAGGGAGGGTAATTTGAGACTAATTTGATTTACAGTGTGTGGCTGGGGAGTACTTTAGACACGTCAAACAAATATTTGTCAGTGTGAGGCCATAATTAGCACACCATCAAGTGCACTGGGCAGTGCGAGTTACCAAACGCAGGTATGTTACACTTATTGTAATGCTAGGTTCACGAGACAGTGATTTCTTAAATTGAAAAGATGTGTATTATATTTTAACAGTGACACAGGGGCCAGGAGGTGTTGTAGCAGGCTGTGTGCTGTTAGGCTTTATGCGACCCATTGCTGGTCCTGTGAATTAGGATTATGTGCATTCGGTAGTCATCCTTGGAACTGGAGCACTTCTCAACGGAGTTGTTTTCTCTGCAGGCTGTCTTCGACCATTCCTCTGCCTTTTATTGGAACGACGCGTCTATTCAGATTCAGATTCAGATTCACTTTATTGTCATTGACAAAATACAAGTACAGAGCCAATGAAACATAGTTAGCATCTGACCAGGAGTGCAAACAGTAGCAATAATTTAAAAAAGAAACATTCTAAAAAAAGCTAATGAAGTACAGTTGCAGAGACCAGCTCAATGCAATGTCTCAAAATTGGAGGTTGGAGTATATGTAACTGGCCAGTGACCACAGGAGTGCAAGATGGCATCAGATGGTAAAGTACAAGAGAAAAAAATTCTACAGTCGATCTTTACCTTTACTAATTTCACGCATCCGCCATTTTTAAATCAAAAGTGAGGCTCCGGTGGGAAGAAACCCTGAAGTAAAGATAAAAAACAATGCCTTGGACTACCAACCTGAAGCTGCTGCCGCGATTTACACTACTGGATGTTATATCCAATATAGAAATATGTATATAGTTCGTTCCTGCTTCTTTTTTTTACTTTTCTGAAATGTTTTCTTTAGAAATGAAGTCACTGTATATAGTCTAAAGTATGAAAGAAATGTATGTACATTTTTAGAATAACTAATTTCTACATTGAACACAACAGTACGCCTTCTCATTCGCAACTCTCTTGTGATTAAAGGCGACACTTCCGGTTTTCACCGGAGCCTCGCTTTCGATTTCAAAATAACGGCTGCGTAAAATCAGCGTATTGCTTGGCGATCTCATTTCAGCGAATGAAGGTCTCCTTGATGACTGGAACGACACATTTTTTGCCGATCTGTACATTTACTCTAATAGTTTGACGATCTTATTTCAGCAAACGAGGGTCTCCTTGACGACCTGTTGTGCCGAATTTAGACCCCCTGCCAAATTATTACCCCCTTCGTAAAAGTCAGTATCTGATAGCCTAACCCCACCCCTTATCCTAATGCTAAGCCTGAAAGCTACATTAATGCACCAAGTTACTTTGCTTGAAATTGTGGCTAAAAATACTGCAGTTACTTGTTCAAGACGCTCTTTAGTACATGGGTCTACATAAACCCACAGCCTACTTAAATTGTGATGTTTACAAATCCTTTAGCCATGTAAAATGATAAATAACTCTTTCACCTACTTTCCACATAAAGAAGTTGTTTATCTGCTGAATAGAACTGAATGTGGTTTATTTACTGAAGCTTATTAATGTGTCTAAGTGATTAAGGAAATGAGTGTGTCACTGCAGAGCGCAGACACAATTACACAACGGCGAGTCCTTGTCTTCAATGGTAGATGCCTTGAGGATTTAGTTGAGTGGAAGTTGGCTCCTTCAAGACTGAGATTGTGTACTGTGCATGCCTTTGTGGCTCCAAGGTCTGACTCCTGCCTTAAATGCTCCCATGCATCACTGCCTAGAGACTCGGACGCCATAAGAGTGGTACAGAAAGCACAGGCATACATTAATGACACCTGACAGAATGGAATATTGAATCTAGCTTGAACCTTTTTGTGAGTGTGATATAAAAAATGTGATGTAAAAATTACTACTACTGAGTCTTAGTAAAGCAAAATGTAATTTTCAAAAATGTATTGATGTTAAAATACTTAGGTTGTAAAACTGACATGGAAGTAACTTTTTAAATAAGACGCAGAACTTTTCGGTTCAAATATTTATTTTATGTGTGCTCAACAAAGAGTCCAAGTACAACTCACAGCATGAAGACTTGGAGCTTGTGCTTGAAATCTTTGAGAGCTCACCTCTGCGACCCACTTTATGAGCAGCATTCTTGGGTTCTTTGCGCAACAAGTACAAATCATTCTCCACTTACAATGTCTCTGTCAAAAAAACAAAAAATAACATAGTAGGTTATCAGCATCTACACCCCTACCTCCTCTACTCGGGCAAGCAGGAAAACCACGGATTCATTGGCACTGAACCTTAATTGAAATAATGGCGGTAGTATATCTAAATGAGCAGACTACAGCCATGAGGGCCATTGTTTATGTCTGCGGTGCAGGGTAAATAGCCCGTCATTTATCACAGCTTTTGTTTGTTATAAAATGCAGCTCTGCTGTTGATCGTATCAGTGCAGACGGGCCCAATTCACTGCTGGTACTCACAGTTAAAACTGCCCTCTAATGCTAATAAGTCACTGTTCAGCTTATGTCCTCTACTGTGCTGCTGTTGTAGGTACCATTGCTTACCAGGTAATGATTTGCTTATCTTGCAAATGAAAATGTTACTTTGTCGCAGAACTAATTTTGCACTTAACATGAAGTTGTCCATTAGCAATGAATAATTCAAATTAGAATTCAGAATAAGTCATGATGAAAAAAAATAAAAAATACAAAAGGCAATTATTAGATTAAGTGAAATAAAGTGAGAAATAGAATCACAACAATAAGATATAGTCACAATTATTATAAAGTTGCAATTGTGAGGAAAAACTGATTGAGACATACTGTATATGAGAAGTCAATCACAAGAAATATTCAAAAATGTGATATAATGTCAGAGTTGTGACATGTAAAGTCACAATTACGAGTCAAAAACACAAGGCATTGTGAGACAAAAAATTATGAGACACTGTGAGACAAAGTTATATAGATATAAAGAGATATAAAAAGGGTCCCAAAAGGGTCCTTGCACCTTGGCCCTAATTACAAGAAATAAAGTTGCAGATGTAAGATATCAAGTCTCAACTGAGAGATAAAAAGATAGTTGTGGAAAATGTCACATTTATGAAAAATGCAGTTTGATTTCTGAGGGAAAAAGTCAAATGTGAGATATAGGGTGTGAGATATACACACTTGTAGTTTGGTTCGCTTGGTTTGCTAGGTCCGGACCAAAAAAAACAACATTAAGTCCTGGTCCTCTTAGCGTTCACATTGGCATTTTTAACACCAAACCTAAAGATACCGAACCTAAAGGCATATTGATATGTTCACAACCTCATTGGTCAGCTTTTATGATGTATATTTTGCGACAGATCTTACAGAACATCCAAAACAATGATGTGTGCTGGGCTAAATGTGCTTGTTGTAGCCTATGTACATATGCTTTACATACATGTGTATTTTGACCAGATGAAGGTCAAACTCGTGAAGAGCTTATAAAATGTGTAAAGGAGTCAAAACAGTGGCAGGAATCCCTCCGTCATACACACAAACGAACATCTACTGTGACGAGATGCGGTTCTGATACCTGTACCAACCTTTATGGGCAACATCGTGACTATGGCGAGAAAAAACATATCGAGAATTGATATTTCTTCCCTTTTTATGGTCACATCTTGTGACATCATGTCCCATTTGTCCCATATGTCCCATCATATCATATTCAAACTGCACCAGAGTTCGTTTGGATGCTGAGACCCATGTTTTCATCGGTCTCTGCCCGCTTGGAGCGCACCAGGGTTTGGATGGCAGCGTTCACAATTATTCAAATGAACCGCACTAACAGAGCAATGGCACCAGGGTTCATTTTAATCTAACGAAACATGCCAAGTGTGAACAACACAACCCTAGAGTCACAATTACAAGAAGATCACATTGTGAGAAAGTCAAATTACAAGAAATATATAGTTGCAAATATAACATATAAGGTCAACTGAAAGAAATAGTATAAATTACGGGAAGTTTGGTAACGCTTCCTTTTACAGTACAGTACTTACAGTGTACTTACCTAGAAGGTACTGGCTAATATAAGGTAAGTACATGGAACAGGGGTAGGTTTAGGGGTAGGTGCAGGGTTAGTACTAGTTATTACCCAGTAATTGTAATTACTAAAATAAGTACATAGTATGTACATGGGTAACTGGACTGTAAAAGGAAGAGTTACCGGAAGTTTTTACTCTGAGGCAGAAACAGATTCCACAGAAATCACATCATGAAATAAGACAATTTTCTTTAAAACTATCGTGCTTCCAAAGATTTCAGTTCTTGTGGGAGACTCTGTCAGCTTCTGTCAACAGGAAATGTGTCCACCTCACGCAATAAACCCTGCTGAGAAAACTAAGGGCAGAGGGATCATTCACAGTAATGTTCATATTCTACACAACTTAAAAGATATTGATCTGAAATTCAATAATCTGCTTGAATAATAACAATGGCATTAAGAAGTGTTAATCGGATGGACTACCCAGGTAGAGAAGTTTTGAGAAGCCTCTGTTGACAGAACTGTTCACTGGACCCCTATAAGCAAACAGTGTTTTAGAGTTTTACCCAAAAGTCAACCTCTCCTAATATGTGTGGACTTCTGACCCAAATCGACCTTCTCTGCTGTGGAGAAGCTACAATGGCCCATCCACGAATTACTTATCAGGAAATCACAGCCTTGCACAAAACGGACCGTTCCGAAACAGTGACAGAGAATAGAGACTGTCATTGTTTGTGTTCCATCTCTCCACCAGCTCAGCCCTTCCTCTTCACGCTGAGAGCCGAAACACATGGTGAGAGAGCAAACGAGGGTGTCCTGCCTCTCCCATCTGAGTGATGAATATTTTATAAGAATGAAAAGATGCTATGTTGCATCAGAGAGGGAGGAATGTAACAGGATGAAATGTTGTGGGAAACGCTGGGGAGGAGCCTAAGAGTTCAGCGCCTCCCTGATGACTTGAGATAAAAAAAAAAGTTGGAAAAGAAAAAGCATTTCCTCTCTTATTCAACATGTGTCATCCCTCAAGAGTTAATGAAAACAACTTGAATAGAGTGATGGGGAGTGTTGATGGAGCCGGGAGCAATGGTGTGTTAGACCTCATTAACTGAGGCTCTCTCTTTCATTTCATTCCCTCCTGCATTCCCTGATCTCTCCATCTACACTGCATTCTCTCCAGGTATTGGTTTCAATACATTCGTCTGCTCCCCTGCACATAGGGCAGGTCTGCACCCCAGCCACAGCCACTGAGGTCTCCAGGACAGGCCGATTGAAACCATGTGAGATGAAGCAAGATTTTCAAATGAGCTAAACGTGACGCTCACAATGACAAAATCTAGGGAAAATGTAGGTTCTCTGGTCCACACCTTAACATAAACACAAAATATGCATAAATGAATACATTGAATATGGATTTTGGATTTCTTGACATACGACCACACATAAAGTGTGCTGCAGTAAGTTTACACCTACTAAATGACAGTGCCCAGGAGTTAAAATCGAATTTTGATGGAGGGCAATTCTAAATTCACAAGATTCTGGTGGTCAAGATATTAAACACACAACCGAAAATCATTATATTGCAAAAAAATGTTGATAGTACTATGTAAAAATTTCTGAAAAAATAATAAAGGATATATACACTCACCGGCCACTTTATTAGGTACCCCATGCTAGTAACGGGTTGGACCCCCTTTTGCCTTCAGAACTGCCTCAATTCTTCGTGGCATAGATTCAACAAGGTGCTGGAAGCATTCCTCAGGGAGTTTGGTCCATATTGACATGATGGCATCACACAGTTGCCGCAGATTTGTCGGCTGCACATCCATGATGCGAATCTCCCGTTCCACCACATCCCAAAGATGCTCTATTGGATTGAGATCTGGTGACTGTGGAGGCCATTTGAGTACAGCGAACTCATTGTCATGTTCAAGAAACCAGTCTGAGATGATTCCAGCTTTATGACATGGCGCATTATCCTGCTGAAAGTAGCCATCAGAAGTTGGGTACATTGTGGTCATAAAGGGATGGACATGGTCAGCAACAATACTCAGGTAGGCTGTGGCGTTGCAACGATGCTCAATTGGTACCAAGGGGCCCAAAGAGTGCCAAGAAAATATTCCCCACACCATGACACCACCACCACCAGCCTGAACCGTTGATACAAGGCAGGATGGATCCATGCTTTCATGTTGTAGACGCCAAATTCTGACCCTACCATCCGAATGTCGCAGCAGAAATCGAGACTCATCAGACCAGGCAACGTTTTTCCAATCTTCTATTGTCCAATTTCGATGAGCTTGTGCAAATTGTAGCCTCAGTTTCCTGTTCTTAGCTGAAAGGAGTGGCACCCGGTGTGGTCTTCTGCTGCTGTAGCCCATCTGCCTCAAAGTTCGACGTACTGTGCGTTCAGAGATGCTCTTCTGCCCACCTTGGTTGTAACGGGTGGTTATTTGAGTCACTGTTGCCCTTCTATCAGCTTGAACCAGTCTGGCCATTCTCCTCTGACCTCTGGCATCAACAAGGCATTTCCGCCCACAGAACTGCCGCTCACTGGATGTTTTTTCTTTTTCGGACCATTCTCTGTAAACCCTAGAGATGGTTGTGCGTGAAAATCCCAGTAGATTAGCAGTTTCTGAAATACTCAGACCAGCCCTTCTGGCACCAACAATCATGCCACGTTCAAAGTCACTCAAATCACCTTTCTTCCCCATACTGATGCCCGGTTTGAACTGCAGGAGATTGTCTTGACCATGTCTACATGCCTAAATGCACTGAGTTGCCGCCATGTGATTGGCTGCTTAGAAATTAAGTGTTAAGGAGCAGTTGGACAGGTGTACCTAATAAAGTGGCCGGTGAGTGTATATAAGACAGTCTTCAATGTTAAACAATTTAATCATTCAAAGGGTTTTGGGGCAGTAAGATTTTATTTTATTTTATTATATAAATTAAAGGGATAGTTCACCCAAAAATGAAAATTAGCCCATGGGCATGACTTACTCACCCTGAAGTCATCCTAGCTGTATATGACATTGTATATGACCAATACAGTTATATTAAAAAATGTCCTGGCTCTTCCAAGGCTTTTAATGGGAGTCAATGGGTATCTTTTTTTTGGAAGTCTATCAAAGCACAGAAGACCTCACTTCAGAAGGTCTTTATTAAACCACCAGAGCCGTGTCGAACTCTTTATTCATGGATGGATGCGCTTTGATGGACTTCCAAAGAGTAATGTCTGCTGAAAATTCATTTAAAAATATATTAACATCGACAACAGTTATTTTAAATTGTAATGTTTCACATTACAGTTGTTACTGTATGTTTGATCAAATAAATGCAGCCTTGGTGAGTATGAGAGACTAGGTAGTGTAGTGTATAGAAATGTATCTAAATCCTAAAGCCAAGAGTACATTACAAGACTGATGATTGTAGCCCTGTGCACATTTAAAGACATTTAAAAGTCTCATCTTCTGTTGTGTTGGTACACTCACAACACTATGAATTGCAGACTTTGTACATCAACTACAAGATCCTCATCCATTTGAAGCTACAAATGAGGAACTGAAGCTAAGAGACGATACAGTTTTTGCATGAAACAGAATAAGCAGTGTTTGAGACAGAATGTGTGCAGGATGAAAGAAAAACTGGACTGTACGCCGCTCCAGCTCACTATAACCTCTGACAGTATCCTATCGTCTTTAATTTCCTGTCAAACTGTCCTCACATGACCTTTGAGGCTGACCTTGCTCAAAACTCCCAGTATGACAGCAATCTCTGTGCTAAACCACAGGCTGAAAACATGCACCATCTCTGGTATTTACTAATCAGGTTCCACTTGAAATTAAAATTGAGTGTATTAAAATACATCTTTCCTCTCTCGCCTGCACTTCCAGAAGAGAAAATCTACCAACTCTCTGGATGACATAAGAGCTTGGCCACACCTGCGGTCTAGTTCCCAGGCACATACACATTCTATGAACACATACACACACTGACCTATACCGGCATTAACTGCACATCAGACCCACAAGGGGAAACACACACTCAAAAGTCTGTTTATTTGTTTTGTCACTCCAAAACCATGGAGCTGGGTCTTATATTACTTCATCTTTAATTTCAAATGACAGACCCTACATATTGTTCTCACTCTCAGAGCTTATAACGTTGAAACAGCTCCAGATTGACTAATGATTTAGCGAGCAGTGAGCTCAACTGTTCCATGACACAGGCCAATTTCAATCTCCAATATGGCCATCTTCACACTCCAATTTAGTGTAAAGCTTAACCTGGCTCTTCAACGTCAGTCTGAAAGCCATCTATGACCACTCTTTCACATTTAACCCTAGCTCTCACATCAGGAATTTTAGCATAGACATAAATACAGTAGACCAATTCTGGGGCCTGAAATTGGCAGCTTCGTTTTCAGGGGTATGTCGTTTCCGCCAGCCACCCCAAAGACCGCAGCACACAGAAGGCAAGGTTCGAGTTCCCACACTGTGCAATACAATCATTATATTGTGTAATCCACTCACATGAACAGCTCAAGATGTCTTACATTCCATGCTTTGAGGTGGTGAAATACTGGATAACCACAACTCTTGTGTGGCTTACTTGTTACTGTTCTTTAAAATGGACTACAGGGAAATGCGCTGTTGTGACAACACATTTTCAAATAGCTCAGAGCAGATAAAAAGCCTTCTGTGGTTTGATGGGTTGCATTCAGTGTTGCATAGTCTTATATGCTGTGTAAGAATGAAAAATTAATTCAAAGAATTTCAACATAGGTAATGTATTATGGGAAATAAAGTGTATTAGTCCCTAGAACATATGGCCCTAGTCAACAACAGTTAATTTTTATCTATCTATCTGTCTATCTATCTATCATCAAGGTTTGTCTGGAAAAAAACCTTTTCTTTCCCAATTTAAAATAAATTTAATTGAATTTCAATTTTTCATGTTTGCTACATCATTTAAAAGGCTTCTCAATTCAATTCTGAATGGTGTACAACCATAGAAAGGTTCAAGAACTCATTGTTTGCATAAACTGATCCTCAAAAAAAAGAGGAACTATCATATGTTTATAGAGGAAATGGCCTTCAGAAACTTCAGACGAAGTGTTTATTTTCAAAGAAGGAGTGTTACTGTCTTTCCAGGACATTACAATGTTGCTGTTACTGAAATCCTCCAGCTTTCTGACACATCTGTGGCTGTATGCGCCATATGGGGCACTCATAAGCACCCTTTTTAAAACCTAAAATGGCTAATTGGACACCCTTGGGCACATGTGTCAAACTCTGCTCCTGGAGGGCTAGTGTCCTGCAGAGTGTAGCTCCAGCTCCAAAACACCTGCTTGGAAGTTTCTAGGAATCCTGAAGAACTTGACTAGCTGGTTCAGGTGTGTTTAATTAGGGTTGGGGCTGAACTAGTTTTGACACCCCTGCCCTTGGTCATCACAACTATCAAAAAAAAAAAAAAAAAACTCTAAAATCTCAGAATGCTAATGTTTAATGTCATCTCTGAAGTAAAAGGATGGTGGAAGCTCTGTGAGGGGAAAGATGATTAAAAAAACAAAGTCCTCCTGTGTAAACAGCATGATTGGAAGTCTGCAATTACAGACAGCAGATAGGAAAAGCTGGAAGAGATAAAAGTGGCAGGATTCAAGTGATTCAAATCCCCAAAGAGTGGTCTGAATGAACTTCCACACGCAGAGCACACGCACGACACCAACATCTTCCTGACTGACCTGAACTGGCACTGAACCACTATCCAGATGATTTGGGGAATTATTTGACCCAACAAGGCAATCAAAAGTTTCAAACATGCTGATAGTTTGAATTTGTAAACTAATAGTACACCTACGTTTATTTTTCAATAGGGAATATTCAGTCCATATGTGAACATCTGAATCAACATAATTCCATATGACACTGAGGTTTGCAGACATGAATACTTTTTTTTAATGCTACTCCAAACTCAAATGTCTAACTCAACATCTAAAACCTCCTAATGCTTGCCAACACTGCTCTGGAATGGCCATTAAAATCTGTGCAGTTTGTTCCAGTTTGGAAGGACACATGCCGTGTTTTTTCAAATTTGTTTTCATTACCAGAGAGGTGAATAACTCCATGTTTACTTCATCATTTCACTCAACCAAGACACAAACATTTGTACTCAGAAACATTAGTTTTTTTTTTTTTTTTTTTTTTTGCATGACCCTGTGAGAAAGATCTGGGGGATGGTGAGCACTAGAGTTTCTCTTGGCACTTTGCCTTGAGCTGCAACATCTTGGACTTGACCCTTTTCAACGAAACGTTCGAGGTGCCACTGAAAGATGACCCTCTCCACTGAAGCACAAACTCAACTGATAGTAAAACCCTTCACCAAACAGCTGGCAGGGTATCAGAGAGCAAAACGCTGTGAAATTTGAATATCTTGTGAATGAATCGGCTCAAGAATTCAAGGCCTGTCTGTTCCTAAAAAGACTATTATGCCTGACATTTTATACAGCGGTTGCTCTTTCTGATTCAATGTCTGTACACACCATCAGTGGATAAATGACATTACAGCATCAATACGTAGTGTTGGGATTGAAAAATCACCTGCGGTCAGTAACAGTGGAGTGGATAAGGTCTGAATGGTAATACGATTGTGGTAAAAATGAAGAAAGAATTCTTATCCACCCTAGGCCAGCTGCTGAGCTCAAGTTAGAAAACAGAACAACACCTGCTGTTGAACTTCTATGGCAAGAGGAAATATTCACTGAACATAACCTGTACAGCATTCAGCTCAGTACGGTAAGGAAATGTTTTTCAATAGCAGAGATGAACTTATAATGTATTTTAAACTCTAAGTAAATTAATCAATTTGAATTGAAATTATGGTAGGAAATTTGAGATGTAGGCTATTTCAAATTTGAAAATAAGGATGTAGAATAAAAACATCAGTGAATAAGAGTCATTTTGGAAATTTTATTTAATTTATATTTTTTACATAATACATTTCTAGGTAATATTTTAAATAAATCATTTTATTCAAGCCAAACATCCTTGACATCACTGTTTATAAGTTTTTGATAACACTTTATTTTGATGGCCCCTTTTAAACATTAAACAAAGTAACTTTGCAACTACATTTCAACTAGCTCTTATTAAAGTATTAGACTGTCTGCTTAATATCTGCTAACTCTTTATTTTGATGCTCCTCCAACAGACATTCTACTGACTATAAGTAACTTTGCAACTACATGTCAACTTATTCTGACCCTAACCCTATACCAGTCTATTAATGCTCTACTAACACTCTAATACGAGTTAATAGACATGTAGGTGCAGTACTTATAGTCAACAGAATGTGTTAAAGGGAACATCAAAATAAAGTGAAAACGGGTAAAAAAAAAAAAAAACTTGAAACAACATTTTGTTTCCAATTTCTTTGCATTGTAATTCAGTAGACTCAAGTCCTTGTGGGGTGTGGTCAATTCAATTCAAATTCTCGAACCAATTTAAGCAACAGGAAGCTGAACTGAAATTTGAATGGGAATGACATGAAGTGTAGTTTACTGAAAGGTTGCAAAGACTTTATATATAGAAAGACGGTGCACTCATATTACTTTTGAATGGGAGAAAGTGCAATGTGCAATATGGTGGAATAAGTCCTACCTTCTAATTAAAGGAGCCAATCGCTGATTGATAATTCATCACGTCATAGCAGCTGCCATTAGAAGCTCCAGTTGCTATAGAAACAGTCAGTGCTCCGAGACAGTGAACATGATTTCACCAAGTAGCTACAACATGTTCCTGGATCAACCAATCCAAAATTCCAATCAACCAATCAGATTTGAGGGACAAGTTTACAGTTTATTTCAAGTTTAGGCTTGCAACCAGGGTTAGCTGCTTCTACATAAGTGTTATTTACATTTAATTTCCATCTGATTTTAGGGATAACTTATGGGCAGGGTTAAGTTTAGGGGTAGGAATAAGACAAATTTTTAACAACATATGTTTGTAACTGATTTGAAATATGTTATTTAATTGTGAATTCAGCAAGCAGTTTTTTAAGATTTCAGGATTTTCACATTCAAGTAGATAAGACTTGAAATAACTGCCTGGAGGCCCTGCAAGTAATGCTGCTGATTGAACAGACTTTCCTTGAAAGGGACTGAAGTTTGTCATTGCAAACTACGCATTTTGAGTTAAAATGACAGTTATATGCATTTCTTTAAACTTCAATTTATTTTCAATTCTGCATCATGTTTGCAGCCTCGATTCAAAAGCAAATTCATAAACCGAATTGGATTTTTTAAAAAGACCCTGATATCACGTAGAATTCTTTCGAAAACTATGTCGGGTTCTCATCATGATACCTCATCTAATCTACGGGCCAAGACAATGACAGCTTAAGGAGGAAGTAAGAAATTGTTCATGCCTGAAAGCAGCAATTTCTCACTCGTTATCATTTTCTTTATCTTTACCTCGCTCCCTCCTTTCCCCCCTTTACCCTGGTGTGACTCCATCCAGCAAGGATCTCCAGAGAGTTACTCCGTCTTGCCCACAATACCCCGAGCTCCAGCTCACAGCCAGACCGGAACTGCAGGGCATCCGTCTGCCAGCTAATGGCCTCTAATTTAGTCCTAATAGAGAACGCAATGAACAGGCAGGAGAAGAGGAGAAGGAGAGAGAAAAAAATAAACACATGCAATAGGAAGGGGAAAAGGGCAATTTCGGTTGAAAAATATTAATGTAATCAAGGCAAATTAGTGGGTTTGGGATAACATTCCTATGGTGCAGACTGTTTACGTTCCGGGGGAGCGGTGGAAAGTGTGGTGGGTTGAGGCAGAGGGGAGTCTTGTCTGTCACACATGTAACAACCCACAAGCAACACGTAAACACGCGCTTGTACACACATACCCATGAGGATGCCATTGAGGTGTCGTACACCCTCAACACCCCATGACTGTCATCTCTGATGAGGGTTCAAATGTTTCAAAAGCACAAACATGTCCTGCACAAATTATATTAGCGTATTGAAGACGTGTATAAAAACAACAATAAGAGGGTGTTACACAATTGAAGCCTGTTGTATGATTATTTAAAGACTGAATGAAGGACGATGAGGAAAGAGAACAGAGGATAATGTAAAAACATTGGAGGATGGATGGGAGGATGTCTTTTTTTTTGCAAGAATAAAGATCAAACTGCTAGTCAGGGAAAAGATAGAGAGTTGCAATAGGATGTGGAGAGGATTTGTAGGAGCTGTCATTGATTTGATAGAGTGTGTTGATGTCCTGTTTTCTTATGGGGGCAGTGTCTTCTGTTTTCCTCCTTGTTAGACACGCTTGAGTGAAAGGAGGCTGACCCTGGGGAAAGAGGGAGAGAATGAGAGAAAGAGAGAGAACTCATGCTGAGCTCTACTACTGAATACACACTATGCTGGGATACAGCATGGAAACTCATTAGAGGCTCTAAATACATGCGCGTGCGCACACACAGGCCATTCTAAAAGGAGTATCATGTGTCTACAACATTTTATGAAGAGGACTAAATAAATAAAACATCTCCTATTAAGCTATATTGTAATTTTTTTAATCTTTCACACTTGTTTAACCTGAAGTTATAGTGAACTATAATTTTAAATAAAAATAATAAAGACATAATTTGAGTTTTTAGATGAGTCCACTCTTACATAACATTGCTACATTGACTAAACTTTTTTATGCTCGACAAGATTTAATTTAACCATAAAGTATCCACCCCCATCACATAAAATAGTAATTTTAGTTAGAAATGTTCACACATATCTCAACACACACACGCACACACACACAAACACACATCATTATTATTATTGATTTCAATGTGTGATCCTCAAGGAGTGGACCTCTGAGCTGGTGAGAGTGAGTGGAGGCGGGGCTAATTTGCATATTCATAGAACCGTGCATGCTAAATGAGGCAAGCGTGCAGCTGTAGTTGCATTCATGCATTCATTTTTGGTGATCAAATTTGATTTTTAAGGGATACAGTTATTGTCTACAGGTGGACTTTCAAAATGGAAAAAGCTGTTTTTTTACATTTATACTAGGTAGGTCTGGACGTGGGGATTGTGTCTCCATCCATAGCATGAAAAGTAAACACACTCGCACACAATCAGACATTTAACATTCTCCCCCAGGTGACTCTGTAACAGGTCCTCCATGCATCTGTCATGGCTGTGAGCTGATTTACTGATGTACGTTTGCTGTGGCTAACGTTTGAAACTGCAGTCCCATGTCGAGCTAGGAGACTCAGAGGTGTTGAGACAGTCTGGCACGGTGGAAAGGGTGGTCAGACATGCGTGAAACGATGCTCAGGAGAGTCCGGTGCACAAACATGACCGCTTACAGACTCGGAACCTCACAGCTGGGGCCGTAGCCCACTCACTCCGCTCAGATGCACGGCAGTGTACTACAAAGAATAAGATTTCAGAGGATATTTATGTTCACTCTTGAGAAACACTGCTTGAGGATCTTACTTTTAAGGGTTTACTTTTTTATATTCTGATGTGAACATAAAACATAAAAAAATAGAAAAAGAAAATCCCAATGCTAAATCTTTGCATTGCATGACAAAATTCTGTGGATAATTTTGTAGATAAAAATTTCAATATTTATTAAATTTGTGAAAATGGCTTTAATTAGGCTACTTAATCATACTAACTGCACAAAACCCAGAAAAACTTAAGAAACCATGCTGAACTGAAAGTCATAGAGTTCCCACTAGTGGCCAAATTCAGAACAGTAAAAATGAGGGGCAAGGGAATTTTAAATGTATTTCTTCTTGCCAAAATCTTGGCAATATCCAGCATAGACCCAGTCTCAATGTTGCACAATGTTCTGTGTCTATCAATAGGTATATCTGAGGGCCATATAAACGAAAATGATGTAATGTAATAGAGTCACATAAAAATACACGGGTCATTCATTGTCTGTGAATAATGATCAGGATGGCTGTGGCTGGTTTAGGTGAAATTGAAGACAGATGTTCTTGTGAAAACATTTCTTGGGTGGTGTAATTTAGGTCACCCTAGACGAAGGTGGGGTGGGGTGCGGGGTCAGTAAAAACAAAAGTCACAGTGAGCACGATCATGCTGTATACTTTCCAGCACCTTGCTGTTTCTGAAGCTTTATAACATAGCAAATAAATCTATTACCCAATGCTTAAGCCAGAATGCTTATGAAACGGCCTATAACAGATACTTTTGAGTTCAAATCCCTGAAACAAAAAAGTGAAAGCTCACACAGGGACACACTGAACATATTCCTGGTGACCTATGTTAACATATTATCATGAAAGCATGTCACTGATCATGACAACAACAATCCATCTGGTTAATCTGTCCAATTATCTAATTAGCATCTGTCCCTGCTTTGCTTGGTAACCAGTGATCTCTCCTGAGAATCAATAAATGTGTTAAACATCACATTAAACACGCATTTCAACACCTACTCATCTGGAACTTATAACTGTGCTGTTCTCAGAAATGACCCCACATGCACTTAAAGATCATTTATTTATGTCACACGAACTATAACAAGGTTCTATATAATTAACAGCGGTCCCATTAAATTAATCTACATGAACAATATAATATAATATAATATAATTTATGGATGGAATTTTTTATATATTATTTTATCTGAATATTATCTGAAGCTTCCATTAAGAAAAAAAAAAACGTAAAAAAATGTAGGCCCAGCAAACACTGTAAAAACATTACAGTAATAATAAAACTGAAGTCATATGAGATCATTTTCAACACAAATCAATAACCGACACATAAGACAACGACAGAGAAAGCAAGGCCTATGCGGTGTGATATAAGAGCCATGAAAGTAGCTTGCTGAATGCCAATAATATCTATAAATTAGATACTTTAATGATTTAATAATAATATATTATGAAAAATTAATTATGTTAATTATGATCCACACTACATGCATAAATGTGGATCAGAAATTGAGAGGAAACAATTCTTTGCATTACCACTATTAACCACAAGAGGACGGCATTTGCATGCAGTTGATGAGAAAAGCTTTCACAGTGGCTTGTTAATAGAACTTACCCCGAACTTGCTGGAAACACATTCAACAGGTTAACAATCATTGACCAGTAAAATAAATTAGCATAAAATGATGAACAAAACAGTTTACGTGCTTACTATCAAATTAACACTTAACTCATCCATCCTATGCCTCATGGAGATAAATATTAAAGTGCTTCCACATGCACAAACACACTGAATAAATACATATCACGCTGTGTTTACAAGAATGATTTCAGTGATCATTTATTTTCCCTCTTATAAAGCCCTTTGCTTTTCAGATTTGTGTTTCTCTTAAAGTAAGTGGCTGTTGTTCAACATCTTTCAGACAATGAAACATGACACTATTGAGGTCTCATGATAGTCTGCAGAGTGCAGTTTGTTTGGCAGATAAAAGCAGGACATCAAATGGAATACGCAAAGAGAAAGAACGCAGCCTGTTTGCTGCACACCGCATATCAATACTCATTAGAGGAAACTCATATACGTGATGCCACACGCGGAAATGAAATCATGTTCATAACTCTGAATAAAAGTAGCCTATCATGTTTTTCGGAGCTCTCCAACATGATGGTTTTACATTTACTTACTATACATCGTTTGAACTTTCATACTTAGATCTCAAAGTCACTCTGAAAGGTGCATCAAGCGTATTGCTCTTCACAATAGATTTAACATTAGCTGAAACAGTTCAACTCTCAGATTTCCAAAGATCACCTGATCCACAACACACACACACACACACACACACACACACGCACACACACACACACACACACACACACACACACACACACACGTTGTGTTTTCATGTTTTATGGGGACTTTCCATAGACATAATGATTTTTATACTGTACAGACTGTATATTATATCCCCTTACACTAACCCTATCCCTAAACCTACCCATCACAGGAAACATTCTGCATTTTTACATTTTCAAACAACATCACTTAGTATGATTTATAAGCTGATTTCCTCATGGGGACCAAAAAATGTCCCCACACGAACAAGGATTTCGGATATTGCCATCCTTGTGGGGACATTTTGTCCCCATAACGTAGGGTTTACCAGGCCACACACACACACACACACACACACACACACACACACACACACACACACACACACACACACACACACACACACACACACACACAAACTCCTAATTGTCACAAATTGAGCATATTCAATTTGAACGTCCTTGAAGATTTGGTTTAAATAGATCTGGATAGTTGCAACTACCAGTGCTAGCTGTACAACCAATTCTGCAAGACCTCAGGTCTCATAAAAAAGGCCTTTTCCTGAAACATTACACATGAAACTCAACACGCTACATGTTCGCCTGCTGCGGCTTTCAGAGAGAAGTCCAGAGAGACCTACATGGAGCGTATGCTCTCTTGAAGCAAGCCAAACCTCCTGCTATTTGTTACTCCGTACACTATTCCATCTGGCTTACCTCAGTCTAGAACAACTTGCATCTAAAACCCATTTCATTTGTTAGTTGGATGAAGAAATCAAACTTTTTTCTATAGATCCAAATCTCTCACAATACAATCTGCACTGTATCTACTATCAAGCAATATAAAAGTCAGTCCGCTTCCGACATCAAGGCTCAGTGCGGTTCCCACACCTTGGCTACTGGAATTCCCAAACAGCATCTAACATAAATGTCACATTCTGAAAGTTCCGGAGAAGCCTGGCACAAAGCAGCAGAGCAATGCAATGCAGCAACGCACTTGATTGAAAGGCTTCCGAGAATTCTCTGGCTGTGTGAAGCCCCGTACAGGAGATTCATAATGGATTTAGCAGGACAGGTACACAAAGCTCTTGTGGCCACAGACCGGAGCTGTGTAGAGTTCACTGTTGACATCTGGAATGTCTTTCCTCCCTTGCTTTTCCTTTTGATTGAGGAGTGAGTCACATCAACAGCCAGAGTCGCTTGTTCCTGTGGCTTCAATAGCACTTTGACTTAAAATTTTCTCTGATTAAAAACAAAAAAGGACTGGTAAAATGTTAACACAACACATTGAAAACCAGAAAGAGACAGAAGACCAGCTCTTTATGATATATTCTTAAAGTGGAGAAAATACTTTTATACAAGCACCATAATGGCAGAAATTATGAAACTTTTTATAGTGATCTGTGAACTGGTTAAACCACACACACAAACACACACGTTATCTTTATATAAACATTATTCTTTTACCACACTGAGTCACCGTTTAAATAGGAAGTCTGACTCTGTCCATCATGGATAAAGTACATCAAATGCTAAGCAGAACCCCTGGAAACCATCCTTGTATGACTAAGACAATTATCGGGAACTTGCAGATGTTCCCTATTGACTCCCATAACAGAAACATTAAAGACCGTGAAAAACATATCATGAGTAATGCGTTTTTCAAAGAGACAAGTTTTAAATTAAATCAACCAAATTACCAAAAAGGGAACTGAAACAGATGCTGCTGGGAAATCAGGTGTTTGTCTATAAAAATACTGCAAGTAGTCTCTACAAAAATGTGTGCGCATTTATATGCAAGAGTGTGAACACAAAAGAGTATAAAAATAGGATTGAGAGCTAAGTTTAGGGTGTTTGCGTATGTGTGAGTGTGCATGTCATGTAAACTGGAGCATGCCTGGTGTCATAGGAGGTGTTTTCCACGGCTGTTCCCTTTTGGCTTGTTGAGTATGTGGAAGCCTGATCCTGAGAACTCTCTGGAGAGCAGTTTGGACCTCGGTTTCAAAGCCACGAGCTGCACAGCAGGAAGTCCTGCCCTTGGATGTTTGGGACAGGACGGGATCCACAGGAAGGTATTCCATGAACACACCACGCAGGAGTCTCAGCTCTTCCCAGCAAACTCAGACACAGCCCCTTGAGAACAGTAAAATTGAAGTGATGCTTACAGAAAACATTGTTGGTCTGAGACATCATTAGGACTACTGTTACAAAATCTAGTAAGCTTTCTATCTAGGCAGCATTTTAAGGCACCACAGATTCAACACATTATCCATGTCTGTTCCAAGGGACATCTTCATTAGCCTATGCCAATATATACATTTTTAGCACAATTCCTCTTCTTTATGGCAGTTGGTAAATCAATATTAGCTGATTCCAAGGCAGCATTCAGTTTAGACGCCATATTGAAATTAAGGCAGATGAAAACGAGGATGTGAGGGATAGACATTACATTGGCACAAAAAAAAATCGAATTTTTTTTACTCACATGACACAGATCGGATTTTGTTACACATGTTTAGCCTACACAAATATCCGCGCGAGATCCGATTTTTTCGCATTCTGAGCCACTTCCAAATGTGGTTTTAAATCAGATACAATACAACAGATCCGATATCTGACAGCGACAGCATCTAAACATATCGATTCTCCTTGGAATTCCAAGCCACCACAAGGCGAAGGCGACACGTTTGGCCACAACGGTCTTTACAATGGCACGCACTGTATAAAGGTTCTGGATCACGTCATTTTCACAACTTTTAAAACTGTTTTGTGGAGTTTTTGTCTGAAAGATCTTTCGTTGGCTGAAAAAATCGGTATGATAAACAACAGTAGGCTTACACAATACACTCAACCCACTGTAATTATATCCCTCACGGCCTCGATTTCATTCTGTCAAGAATTAAATATTGCGCTTCATAAAGCAGCCAATCAATGCATTTTAGGATACAGCCAGTGCACCAAGGTCAAGCTCCTTCTTCCGTGTTATGCATTCAGAATGGAAAAATAATCCAAAGGTTTTCTATATGTATAATTTTAATATAATTTTCATCAATTTGAAAATTTGTATAGGCTATAATTGAATAAAAACAGTTTTTGTGCATAAAGCAAACATTGAGTGAACTTGTCTGTGCTGTAATAGCGACTTAATATTATCGATGTTGCCTACACAACAGAATATTAAAATAACTTTGCAAAATCCTTCATTACCACTTATAACAGAATTGTTTGCTGTCATATGTTGTTTAGGCTACTTTGTGTTGCTACAATCGTCAACCCCCATCCCCCTTTTACAGCATTATTACAAAATATCCAAAACAGAAAGATTACTTATGAATTATCTGCCAATACAAACTGAAGTAAAAAAAAAAAAAGAAAAAAAAAAGTTTTTTATATAGGGTATGTAGGCTACCTGTCTGACTTGGAAACATTTTCTGGCTGTCCATCCTCAATTCAGACTTTAAAACATTAAGCTAGGGTGGTTTTAACCTGTGATCTATAAAAATGTTAACAAAAGTAATGTTATTTATTTACATTTACATTTAGTCATTTTGCAGACGGTTTTATCCAAAGCGACTTACAACTTAGGACTCAGTTTAAACCACTTTAAAATTTGTTTAAAAATGTATCACAAAATTTTTTAAAAATTCATAGTAACAGATTTTAGGCTATGTACTTAAAAAATGTATTGGTAACGCTTTAGATTACAGCCCGGAAAGTATACTGCGTAATTAAAGTGATTTTACAACGTAACCTTCTGTAATTATAGTGTACCTATAACGTACTTACAATATAAGTAGGCTATAAGGGAATAATATTTTAAGTTTGGGGAATAAAGGGGTAACAACCAGGAGAATTAAAAACGTATTTATACTGTAAGTATTATAGAACTAATGGGTACTTATTCTATTATTATGATACAACAATCTTACATTTGGGAGCAATTTAGCAAGAACATACACTGCTTACCTTTTTGAAATAATGGAGAACCAGTACATGTATTGCCTTTTAAAAAATTACAGGGTACATATCTATAAATTTATAAAGTAATATTTTTAACAAAAGTGCACTGAAAAAAAAAATTATTGCAACTTTTGCTTAAATATTGGGGAAAGATTCTCTTTTTTCATGTATTTGTTACCACCTTGTTCCATGGAGTTACAGGGTAAGTGTGACATTGCGGGCCGTAAATTAAAGTGGTGCTTGTTACCCTATTGATCCATGTAGTTACAGGGTAAGTACAATAAAAATGCATACACAATCTTATATCACTTACTCGGAAACCTTTATTTATTATACAAGCACCACTTACCCTGTAACCACATCAAACAAGATATATTTCCCAGTATGTAAAAAAAATTTGCAATAGTCTTATCAGCAATAAGCTTTTCTTGCCTTGAAACATATAGCCCAAACTTAAACATCTGCACTTTTGCTAATAAAAATTGCCCTGTCATTTTTAAAAAGGCTATACAGTATGTATTGGTACACAATTATTACAAAAAGGCACGCAGTGTATGTTCTCACTAAATTGCTCCCAAATGTAAGATTGTTGTATCATAATAGTTGAATAAGTACCCCTTAGTTCTATAATACTTACAGTATAAATATTTTTTTAATTCTCCTGGTTGTTACCCCTTGTCATAGATCGCTCTTCGACGCCCCTCCCTAGTCATCAAAGATCTCAGTCTCCCGAGTACTGAACTACATTTCCCATCATACATCTCCCTGGACTGATTACACCATACACCTGCACTGTGCTGATTACACACACACCTGCATCTCATTCACACACACATATAAACCCCTTCCACTCACTACACCAGTGCGAAGTCTTGTATCAGCTATTGCCTACACTTCTGAGCATTCTACGTTCCATTGTTTATCCTGGTTTCCTGATCCTTGCCTGCTCTCCTGGTCTACCGAGTATTGTCTGCTGCCCGCCCCGACCCCAGCCTGGTATCGTCTCTGAGTTTGGATTTGCCCTTCACTACAGCTTATCACTGTTTGCTCTCTGTTTACTGTCTGTCAATAAAAGTTACTGCGAATGGATCCGCTCGACTCAGCCTCTTCGTTACAGAAGACTTCGCCACCTCAGGATCCAGCAGCCCTGCAACAACTAACCTCTGAAGTCTCCAATCAAGCCTCAGTTCTGGTTGTACACCAACAACAGCTTGAGAAACTAACTTCACTCACTGAGGAGTTAGTGAGGTCCATGCGGTCTCTCTCAACCCAAGCCGCCGCACCTGTTCAATCCATTGCATCACCAGTTCAGCCACCTCCCAGCGTGAGTATACCGCCTAATAATCCTCGTCTGTCCCTTCCTGATAAATACGATGGTTCAGCTGCAACGTGTAAGGGATTTTTGCTCCAATGCACTCTATACATTAACCAACAACCCAACCTGTTCTCCAACGATGACGGTCGCGTGTCTTTTATCTGTTCACTGCTAACGGGAAGAGCACTAGAATGGGCCACCGCGCTCTGGTCAGGAGGTAACCTCACTTTTCCTTCCTATAATGATTTCCTCACCCAGTTCAGAGAGGTTTTTGAGCACCCGGCCAGCGGAAAGGAGCCGGGCGAGCTGCTTCTGTCGCTACGCCAGGGAGGATCTTCCGCGGCTGATTACACCCTATCATTCCGCACTCTCGCTGCACAGACAGGCTGGGGTGACGATCCACTGAAATTATTGTACCGTAAGGGTCTGAACTCTGATCTGCAGGGGGAACTGGCATGCCGGGATGAGGGCAGAACTCTCAGTCAACTGATGGAGTTAACTATTCGTCTGGACAACTTGATGCGAGCTAGACGAACACCCCTTAGGCACCGAGTCGCCGAATCTCCTCCCGCGAGTCAGGAATCTGAACTCATGCAGATTGGTTTCACTCGTATCACTCCCGAGGAGAGAGAGAGAAGAATGCGTAACCATCTATGTCTTTACTGCGCCCAACCCGGCCACAGGAGGGCGACCTGTCCCATCAGACCCACTTCCCGAGACTCTGCTGCGGTGAGTTACAGTCCTCATGTCTCTAAATCTCTTGTATTGAACGTCTCCCTCCACTTTGACAAGAAGGTCATTAAAACACGTGCCTTGATTGATTCAGGAGCTGCAGGGAATTTTATTGATTTGTGTTTTGCTAAATCTAACAACCTCTCTCTCATTCCATGTGACTCCCGGGTGGCAGTGGCAGCGATAGACGGACGCCCCCTAGGTTCTGGCAAAGTTCAGTTCACCACTCAAGAAATCACGTTAATCACGGACACTCAGCACACTGAAATCATTCAGTTCTTCACCATTGACTCACCTCACCATCCCCTCATACTGGGTCTTCCCTGGTTAGAACAACACAACCCTTCCATCTCGTGGTCCGACAAACAGATTATTCAGTGGTCTGATGCCTGTCTGAAGAAATGCTTATACACTCCCACCAGTAACACTCTGCTAAACCACTGTTCTGAAAATCCTGATCTCCAAGGGGTACCCATTGTATATCATGATCTCTCCCTGGCTTTCAGCGAGAACAGAGCTTCTCAACTTCCTCCACACAGATCCAGTGACTGTGCCATCGATTTAATTCCCGGTGCCACCCTCCCGCGGGGTAGAGTATATCCATTATCTCAACCAGAGACCGACGCTATGAAAGCTTACATTGATGAGCAACTCGCCAAGGGCTTTATCACCACCTCCACTTCTCCTGCTTCAGCCGGTTTCTTTTTCGTAAAGAAGAAGGACGGCGGACTTCGACCCTGCATTGATTATCGCAGCCTCAACGACATCACGGTCAAGTTTCGCTATCCTTTACCCCTGGTCCCGGCCGCCCTGGAACAACTCCGCACCGCCAGATTTTTCACTAAGCTGGATCTACGCAATGCTTACAACCTGGTCCGTATTAGAAGAGGTGATGAGTGGAAGACCGCCTTCTCAACAACAACAGGGCACTATGAATATCGGGTCATGCCGTTCGGGCTCTCCAACAGTCCGTCTGTGTTCCAGGCCTTTGTAAACGAGATTTTCCGCGACATGCTCAACCAGAAGGTAATAGTATACATCGACGACATCCTGATCTTCTCTGACACACTTGAGTCTCATGTGCGGGATGTGCGAGCGGTACTCCTACGCCTCATCAAGAACAACCTGTATGCCAAAGTGCAGAAATGCGAGTTTCATCAAACTCAGATCTCCTTTCTGGGATACATCATCAGTGCAGAGGGAGTTACCATGGATGACAGCAAGGTTCGATCCGTTGTTAACTGGCCACAACCCAACACCGTTAAGGAGCTGCAACGTTTCCTGGGCTTTGCTAATTTTTACAGACGGTTCATCCGAAACTTTAGCACCACCGCAGCTCCACTCACATCCCTTCTACGGGGAGGGGGACATCAATTAAGGTGGTCGCCTGAGAGTTCATCTGCCTTCAACCAATTAAAGGAGAGATTCACCACCGCTCCCATCCTCCACCATCCTGATCCCGAGCGTGAATTCTTTGTAGAAGTGGACGCTTCCAGCACGGGCATCGGTGCTATTCTGTCTCAGCGGCATGGAGACCCAGCAAAAATGTTTCCCTGTGCTTACTATTCCCGCAAACTCTCTTCGGCTGAGCGAAATTACGACGTGGGCGACAGGGAGCTCTTGGCTATGAAGGCGGCACTAGAGGAGTGGCGACATTGGCTGGAGGGAGCTCGTCAGCCTTTCACTGTTCTAACGGATCATCGTAATCTGGAGTACATCAGGTCCGCCAAACGCTTAAATCCCAGACAGGCCAGATGGTCTCTTTTCTTCTCCAGATTCGACTTCAAGATAACCTACCGTCCTGGCTCCAAGAATGGTAAAGCGGACGCCCTGTCCCGCCAGTTTGACAGCTCCACTGTTCCACCAACATCCGAACCCATCCTACCCTCGTCTCTCATAGTTGCTCCTGTCCAGTGGGACATAATGACCGAAATCTCTTCTGCTCTGAGGGAGAATTCGCCGCCTTCCGAGTGTCCACCCAACCTCACCTTTGTGCCTCAATGCCTCCGCACCCGACTCCTACAATGGGTACATAACACTCCAAGTGCAGGACATCCCGGGATTTCTGCGACCACACATCTGGTTTCCAGCCGCTTCTGGTGGTCTTCGCTCCAAGCTGACGTGATCTCCTTCGTCCAGCAGTGTACCACATGTAATATGGTCAAGTCCTCCCATCTCAAGCCAGCTGGTCTGCTACAACCCCTACCTATACCACAGCGGCCATGGTCCCACATCGCGGTCGACTTTGTTACTGATCTACCTCCCTCTCAAAGTTACACTACTATCCTATCAGTGGTTGACCGTTTTTCTAAGGCCTGCAGATTTATTCCCTTAGTCGGGTTACCCACAGCGTTACAGACGGCGGAGGCCCTTTTACAACATGTCTTTCGCTTGTACGGTTTACCAGAGGACATCATCTCTGACAGAGGTCCCCAATTCACCTCCCGGGTCTGGCGGTCATTATGTGGGCAACTCAACATCAACGTCAGCTTGACTTCAGGCTATCATCCACAGGCTAATGGACAGGTGGAGAGGTTGAATCAGGAGCTCACGCGCTTTCTACGCACCTACTGCCACCAAAACCAGCAGGATTGGAGTCGCTTCCTTGTCTGGGCTGAGTACGCTCAGAATTCCCTGCGCAAACCCTCGACTGGTCTTACGCCTTTCCAGTGTGTATTAGGTTTCCAGCCTCCACTATTTCCTTGGTCAGGTGAGCCCACTGACCTCCCCACTGTCGACGCCTGGTTACAGAGGAGCGAGGAGACTTGGAACAATGCTCATGTCCACCTACAACGTGCCGTGCGCAGAGTCAGAGAACAGGCAGATCGTCATAGGAGAGGGGGTCCCAGGTATGCGCCCGGACAGTGGGTTTGGCTTTCCACAAGAGATCTACGCCTCCGACTCCCCAGTAAGAAGTTAAGCCCCAGATTCGTGGGTCCCTTCAGGATCCTCAGACAGATCACTCCGGTGTCATTTCGATTAGCCTTACCACCCTCTTACCGCATTTCCCCCACCTTTCACATGTCTTTGCTTAAACCTGCAGCTGCGCCGAGGAGAGAGGGTAATCAGGAGGAGACCACAGCAGAGGACTCTCCCCCCATCATCATCGAGGACGAGGGGGTCTACCAGGTGAAGGAGATACTCGATTCCAGACGCAGAGGCAGGGTGTTGCAGTATCTCATTGACTGGGAGGGGTTTGGTCCTGAGGAGAGATCCTGGGTAACTTCTCAAGACATTCTGGATCCAGCTCTCACCACCACCTTCCACCAGAACCACCCAGAGAAACCTGCTCCTAGACCTCGTGGGAGACCTCGTCGGCGCACCGGTCCTCGCTTCGGGAGCCGCTCGCAGGAGGGGGGCTCTGTCATAGATCGCTCTTCGACGCCCCTCCCTAGTCATCAAAGATCTCAGTCTCCCGAGTACTGAACTACATTTCCCATCATACATCTCCCTGGACTGATTACACCATACACCTGCACTGTGCTGATTACACACACACCTGCATCTCATTCACACACACATATAAACCCCTTCCACTCACTACACCAGTGCGAAGTCTTGTATCAGCTATTGCCTACACTTCTGAGCATTCTACGTTCCATTGTTTATCCTGGTTTCCTGATCCTTGCCTGCTCTCCTGGTCTACCGAGTATTGTCTGCTGCCCGCCCCGACCCCAGCCTGGTATCGTCTCTGAGTTTGGATTTGCCCTTCACTACAGCTTATCACTGTTTGCTCTCTGTTTACTGTCTGTCAATAAAAGTTACTGCGAATGGATCCGCTCGACTCAGCCTCTTCGTTACACCCCTTTATTCCCCAAACTTTACATATTGTTCCCTTATACTTACATGAAAGTACTTTATAGGTACACTATAATTACAGAAAGTTACACTGTAAATTCCTCTTAATTACACAGTACTTTCCGGGCTGTAAAAAAGAATATTTCACTGTTTCTGAAATAGGTCTGTTTCCAAACTTATCAATACCTTTCAAATCCTTGCCCGAAAGACAGCATAAAAATGCATGTAATAGGAAATCACTGAGTAATGAAAGAAAAACTTATATGGTGATTATTGAACATGAAATACTATGGGAGATTTTAAGAATAACATTGTCTTCAACAACCACTAGAGTGCAGCACGATTTAGGTTTTCCTTCGACTCACAACAGACTTCGTGTCAAGTGTCATCAGAAAAAGTAAATCACTGCATCAGACTATAGGTAATTTTTCACATATGTATTGGGGGGGGGGGGGGGGGGTCAATTAACTGCAAAAAATATATAATTATAATTATAAATGTTTATTATATTAAAAAAGCTGTTTGCATTTGGAAAATATTTAGGTAATATTAGAAATGTTTTTGCAAGTATTTTAAGGAGAATGTATTTCAAACCTTTCTGTCAATCATTTCACTTGATGGTCATCTCAGTCGACCAACTCAACTAAAGTTCGCGCACCACATGTGTGTGTGTTTTGGTTGTGTGTGTGAGAGTGTGTCTCACAGTTTGGCGGAAGCAGTAAATGAAGTGTTCAGCAGCAGGGTCTGAATCTCTTCTGTTCTCCCACTGCTCTCTGACCCAAGTCTGGCCTGGGACGGTGCTCCGTTAGGACTCTCTTTCATCCTTCCTATTCTCTCTGGTGTCATGAAGATGGATCAAATGAAAACACAAAAACACCCTCTTTGCCCCCAACCTGCCCTGGCCGACTGACGGCAACAGGTTTAAGCATGGAGCAGTGTCTACTTCAAGACTCAAAATGTGCGTGGACACACACACACACACACACACACACACACACACACACACACACACACACACACACACACACACACATACAGAAAGAAAACGTAAAACTCTCGCACAGATGGCCCATCTAAACGCAAATGCTGTCTAACCCCAGCCCCCTGTGGTCATGGTTGGGACCAGATTGCCAGTAAAGAGGTGGATGCTTCATGGCTCAGCTATTTGCTGGGTAAAGGGAAAGGATTGCAGTCTTACCTCAGACCTTTTAAAGATTACTTTGCTTTAGTTTGGGGTGAAAGCTGTGCTATTCACAAATGTCAGGATCACACAAAGGACAAAGCAAAGCAACAATAAAAATAACCACAGACCACAGTTCTTAGAAATGCAACTGAACATGTTTGCTTTCCATCACTTGTTATACAGACCGCGCAGAGAGAGAAAACTCGGGATTCCAACCTCAACCACATTGAAATGTCAAGTGAAATCTGTTAAATAGAGTGCTTGCCAGAGCAAATGCATGACTTGAATACAGGAGAAATGACTTCATATTTGGATCATGCTTGCATGATTGCAAACAGTATATGGATGGCAGTGACTGCTTTATCTGTGATCATTTATATGACACCAAGCATTGTTTAAAATATATATTTCTGCATTTTTTTTCCAACCTGAAACATGAATTTATAAATTATCTCTAATATAACGATCAAATATAATGATTATTAATATTTTCAAAGTATAAATTATATGTTGACACTTTGATAATATAATATAATATAAATGGTATACTGTTCAAAAGTTTGGGGTCAGTAAGAATCTTTTTAAAGAAATTAATATATATTTTATTCAGCAAGGACACGCACAAGTGATCAAAAGTGACAGTAAAACTCTTTTTTTTTTTTTCAAATCAGCATATTAGAATTATTTCTGAAGGATCATGTGACACTGAAGACTGTAGTAATGATGCTGGAAATTCATTTTTGCTATCACAGGAATAAACTAGATTTTAAAATATATGAAATCAGAAAACGTTAAGTTGTCACAATATTACTGTTTTACTGTATTTCTGATCAAATAAATGCAGCCTTGATGAGCAAATAAGACATATTTTAAAAATATATAAAATATATAAATATTAATATACAATAAAATAGTAAATTATATAATAAAACATTGTATAAAACTGTAAAAACTTTGGAACTTGTTTTGTAAATGAATTAATGGCTGATCATCATTATTCAAACATTATCATGTGGTTCTGTTTACGTACAACATTTTAAAAAATGAGCCATGTCTTATTTATCATGAATTATTCAGACAATTAAGACGCTAATGAGTTCAGACTAATTTGGTGTTAAAATGAATGACAGCATGTTAGTGTGTTTGTTCTATTAGAGCTTGTGCGCACGAGAGGTGTTGAAGAAAGCACCGCCTAAGTCAGTGTGAGAGAAATCTCTGGCTGTGTCCACAGTCGCCACACATGTCCACAACACAGACTTACGCCAGGGTAAAGCACGACCCGAACTGAGTGGTTCCCACCAAAAATTTGGAAAAGTGAAAATGGGGGTTTTGGGGATAAAATAAGCTAAAAAGGATCCGGTCAACTTTCCTGTGTGGGTGTTCATTTTATATTTTACAGACAATGTTCCTTTAAAAGCCAGCACCTGGAAATCACATTAGATGTGCATATAAAATCCCCCATGATTAATAGTATATGAGGCAGGGCTGGGTTGGGGGGTACCAACATATGGACCGCAGGACTCCTCCTCTGCAAGCTCACGTTACACTCCATAAACTTGCTACTCTTTCCCACCTAAGCGTTTAAAAAGGAGGAGGGACTGCTTGTCAGGAATGCCTCAGAACTGTGAAAAGAGCTTGTAGAGCTGAGAGTGGATGTAGTGGGTCAGCCTGAAAGCTGAATGAGAGACAGAGAGCGTGTGAGCTGATGTGTTACACCAGAGTGGCCGCTGTAGGAAGGTGTCTGCTTTCATACTTCTGCTTACTGGTTTTTGCAAAGGTGGACTTTGAGGTGTTTGTGTGCACATGCTGCTGAAGTGGATATTTCCCAGGTTGACTTGCACCAAACCCAAAAAGCTGCATCTCTGAGGACACCTACTCTGTGTTGCGTGCTCTTCGGCATGGATCAGCCAGCCAGCAGTTGCATGCGGAGCCCTCACACGGGCGGCGCTCTTTGGGGTTGCGTCAGGAGCCCTCATTCGGGAGGGTCCGGGGCCGGGCTGCAGCCCTACCAGCAGGCCCCATTCGCCCTGCACCAGAAGCACGATTTCCTGGCCTACACGGACTTCTCCAGCTCCTGCCTGGTGCCGGCGCCGCACACTTATCCTCGCGAGGACAGACTGTATCCGGAGACGCACGGCGGGTACCAGCGGACGGAGTGGCAGTTCTCCCCCTGTGAGCCCAGAGGCAGAGGGCAGGAGCCGTGCCAGGGGGCGGCAGAAGCAGTGGGAGCTGAAATGGACAGTGAAGGGGGACACAGGCTGCCTGGAGCAGTCACAGCATGTCTAGAGGGAGAGTATTCGCCTCAAAGCGTGCCAGCGGTCGACACAGAGAAAAAAAGCTCCAAGCGGAAAAGAGAAATCACAGGTGAGTCATTTAGGCAAGAGGGAATGAGATACGAGTTGATGGTTGAAGTGGTTTTGCTCCGGCTCGTTTGGACAATCTCTCTCTCTCTTTTTTTTTTTGCCGGTTCAGAAATTGTAGCACATTATGTAAAACGTAAGATAGTATCTGAAATCAGTGTAAGGGTTGGTAGGTTTGTGCTGAGAGTGTATCTGGTTAAATACACCGTAGCTGTGGGGATAGTGATATTGATCAGAGGTTGTCCAAAAATGAAAATGATGTCATCGGTTACTCACCTTCATGTCATTTCAAACATGTATGGGTTTCTTTCCTCTGTGGAACACACAAAAAAAAATTTTATTTCAAAAAATGTTTTTGTTGGTATAATGAACGTCAGTAGGGGTCCAAAACAACACTGGGCCCCACTGGCTTTCACTGTATAGGCAAAAAAAAAAAACTTTTTCAACCTATATTCTTTTGTGTTTTACAGAATAAAGAAGGCTTTGGATGACGAGTAAATGATGACAGGATTGTTCTTTCAGGATATAATAGATTTGACTTTACTTTAACTCCTCACAGAAAGCGTGCATATGAAGAATGACCCTTAACACATTATTCTGTTATTATTCTGCAGTTGTTTCCTTCAATTGTTGGAGGCTCTTAGGTAAAGTTCAGCTTTTTAGTGTTTGCTGTTGTTTTCAAATAATCAGTTCGGCAGTTTTGACATGCACACTTTCTCAACCCAGATCTGATTCTCTAAAATATTTATTTTGATTATAAAGAAGAATCAAATATATGAAAGTCAACTAAATAATCAGATTTAATGGTAATGAACTGTTTATGAATCTGTTTATGTGCTCAATGTATTATTAATCTCATTAAGGCAATATAATGGCACCTGGATCAGAAGTGTAATATTACTGACATTTTTGATCATAGATCTTTTTTATTATTATTAAAATGACCTTTAGCACCACATTAGTATTCTGTGTATCAAAATGTAAGGTTCTGAGCCCATCTTTTGACTAAAAATTCATATTCACCCTTTTAAATATCTTACATTTTAGATTTCCTACAATAATGATATCCAGAAATTTTTAACTCTACATAATTTTAGTTATGAACACTCTCCTTACTTGCAATTTCACGCTATTCGGAAAGGAGGAAAAGTGAACCTCAGTGTTTGTGGCACATCTGGTGCATTAATTTCATCTCTCAGCCTTTCTGTGGAAAATGAGACAGCTTTGCTTTTCTGGGATGATGGAAAATAATCTCTTCTCAAATAGTCTTTTGTATAGCATTGGCCAAAACAGCAAGACAATATACATTTTATGAGTGGCGTTTAAAAATGATTCGCTCAAATCCATCACCAGGCCCTCTACAACAATGCATCCAGGCCTCATAGTCTAATGTGGGGAATAAATATACGCTTTCCTTCTCTGTGTTACCTTAATGTAACCCTACATCACTTGCGGTCGAAACAAGCCAGACCACGTCTGTAATATAACTTGCCTGCGATCCCACTTCTACATTCTTATCCATTGACATTTTCCTGTCGTTAAGCAGTAACAGGATCTCCACAGAACACATTCTCCATTTGACTGGAGAGAAATTCACCATCATGAAAATATTCATCACTGAGGCTGAGGTTTAAGCGTGCATTAATGTGACAGAATTTGTTGTAAAAGGATGGGGTAAATTATAGAAAGACACAAGGTGTGAAAAGTTTTGGCTATAGGATATGATAATCAAATCTGGTAGTGATTATAGTTTCACCAGGTTTCTTTCTTTTTCTTTTTTTTTTTTTTTTACCTGAAATGACAAGCAGACACTCATGATTGCATGAAATTGTAAACAGATGTGATATTTGCTCTTAACATGAATTCTGAATCACGAAGGATGTGCTCATCATTTTTGTTTTTCTTTACTTCAGTTTCAGTTTAGGGATGTACAGTCTTTGGTAGAAGATAATTTAACTGAGAAAACTTGATAGATATATATATATATATATATATATATATATATATATATATATATATATATATATATATATATATATATAGCCTAATGTGTCAAACATATTCATACACTGCCGTTCAAAAGTTTGGGATCGGTAAGATTTTTAATGTTTTTAAAATAAGTCTCTTATGCTCACCAAGGCTGCATTTATTTGATTAAAACAACAACAACAACAACAAAAACAGTTGTTGAACAATTTTTGTTTCAGGATTCTTTGATAAATATAGATGAAGTTCAAAAGAATCAAAAGAAATGAATACTTTTATTCAGCAAGTATGCATTAAATTGATCAAAAGTTACAGTAAAGATATTTCTAATGTTACAAAAGATTCTATTTTAAATAAATGAGAACTGTCTATTCATCAAAGAATCCTGAAACAAAAATTGTCCACAAATGTTTTCAACATTAATGTTTTAGCATTTAGCATAGTTTTTAGCATGACATTAGCATATTAGAATGATTTCTGAAGTAATGATGCTGAATATTCAGCTTTGCCTCACAGGAACAAATTATATTTTAAAAAATATTTTAAATTATTATTTAAAATAATAATTGTTATTTATTTTAAATTGTCATAATATTTAACAACATTATGGTTTATTTCATTTTATTGTGATCAAATATGCAGCATTGGTGAGCATAAGAGGCTTCTTTTAAAAACATAAAAATTCGTACCGATCCCAAACTTTTGAACGGCAGTGTGTGTGTGTGTGTGTGTGTATGTATGTATGTATGTATATATATATATATATATATATATATATATATATATATATATATATATATATAATACATATAAATATGTCTGAATGACATACTCATATTTCACTTTTTACTGCTCTTCTGTCAGTTGTCTTTTAAAGATCTAAGCATCAGCATGTGTTGATCAAGTTTACAGACCGCATTTTGACTGTTCTACTGTGTTTCGTAACCAAAAACTGATGTAAAATTAAGCTTGTCAACTCATTTTGACTTAATTTGGACAAATGACTCTAGCGCCTTCTACATAAAATGCCAAATGCCCACCAGACACCCCACAGAGGGGAGGTTGCTCCCTAAATGTTTATGGGCTTTTGCTGGGGAAATTTATTGGAGTCTGTTTTTTTGGAGCACGCACATACCCACAGTGCCAGGTGTTTCTCCCCCAACCTGCCACCACCTTTCCATTTACTACCCTCGGCAGTGCATTTAAAAGAACAGGACTTTAATGACGATAATATCGCGCCTTCTAAAAGGAACAGAGGCTACAGGTTGCCATATGTGAGAAAGTACTTGTCTCACTTTCCCACTCACATCTGGCAGTTCAGTCCATTTCATAGTCTGGCCAGGATCTGGCGAACACGAAGCACGAATTCTCACATTGACAAATTAAAGTCATTTCACAGAAATTGCATCAGCTTTCTTGCAGTGCTACCGGTTCTAATATAACGCACAAGGGTTCACAAGGTTAGAATAACTAATTAAACTTACACAAATCTGTGTAACGTAATTCATTATTCTTGCATTTAACACTTAAAAGAGTGCATTTTGAAAGAAAACATTTTTTTAGTGTCAGGGAATTATAGGACACAAACTCTCACACACTCTTAGACTTCATTCAAGCCTTTGTTCTTTTGTTAGAGGATTTAACAATGTTCCGGTGAATTCCTTGCTAACTTGAGTCCTCTGTGGTCAGTTGCAGCCTCGACAACCCCCAAACTCCCAGCATGCTTTAACTGGGGCTCAAGCACCCTGTGATCTGAACTGAGCCCTGTGCAAATGTCTGCCCTGTGTGGCCCACAAAACGGCTTGTAACCATGTTTTAATGCAGACAGAGTTTTAAAGTTAACATGCATGAAAACACACACCGCTCCTGGGGGAACTGAACTTTAGTGTTGCGTTTGAGTTTATTCATTTCTTGAAAGGAATAGTTGAAAATGCTGTCATCCTTTACTCACTCTCATATCGTATACGGAATCTGCATGACTTTCTCTTTTTCTGTGGAACACAAAAGAAGATATTTTGAAAACTGGTTTTGCCTGTACAATGACAGTCAATAGTGTTGAAAACTACATTGGACCTGATTGACTTTCATTAAATGGACAAAAAAAACAAGACATTTTTTTTTTTTTAATTTGTGATTTTTTTTTTTTTAAGTAAACCTGTTATGAATGTTTAACTGCCATAGATCACAAAACTAATGCTAACTAATCTTATTTTCCTTTGTGTCCTCCAGATATTCAGGACTCAACCTTCAAGGCAGACTCGAACTGCAAGGCTAGAAAGGAACGAACAGCCTTTACCAAAGAGCAGCTTCGAGAGCTGGAAGCCGAGTTTACCCACCACAACTACTTGACCCGCCTGCGACGCTACGAGATCGCTGTCAACCTTGACCTCACTGAGAGACAGGTACAATAGATGCTTCGATTCATACTGAAAAAAGCAATGAAAACACTCATTCATAAAGTCTAAATAAGTCTATGTGAAAAATGATTGACAATAACGACGCAGAGCCGTCATCCCATCAATCTCTGACTTCACTCTTCAGCGATTTCGGACAAGGCTGTTTTTTTTATATATTTTTTTAGTTAAGCTCAGACCACACTTAGCTTGGTCCTTGATGGTTTTCCCAGGCCCAATCCCAATCACATGCCAGATCCCAGCACAACTCTGGGCTTCTCCCGAATCCCTTTGCAACTCTTTCTCCACTTTTTTCCGATGCATCCTACAGATCTTGGCCGCCTGCCACACTTTGCTTTCAAAAATGAGTGGCAGACAGATTCAGTCGAGAAGGAGCATGTAAAAATAGTGTGGGAACAGATGGTCCATGTTCCTGTGTTTCCACGGGGAGAGAGATGCACAGGGGTCACAGACTTGCGTTCCTCAGAGCTTAGCCGTCAGAAATAATGTCACAAATCTCTTGATGTGCTGGCTGCAGAATTATCTCGAATCACTCATGAGAGTGCACATTTATTCTCAAAATCATTTCCAGACCGTTTTTAACGCATCAACGTTTTTATTCGCAGGTGAAAGTGTGGTTTCAAAACAGACGGATGAAGTGGAAGAGAGTGAAAGGAGGACAGCCTGCCTCTCCTCATGACCTTGAAGCAGATGAGATGGACTCCGCCGCCTCTCCCAGCTCTGAGTAAAACTCCGATCTAGACGTTTCCTCATATTTACAGTCACCCAACTCACCCTGGCAATACGCACAACGTCCAATTTTTTTCACTTGTCCTTCCACGTATCCCGTTACACTGCTTCATGGACAAAAGCGTCCGTGCTTCCTGTTGCTCTCTTCGCTCAGATGACTAATTATCAACAGAGCTTCAACAGCTTGGAAGCACCATCCACTTTCAGTCCACATGTTTCACTTTCATTCATAAACAGATCGAGTGAAATCAGAGGCCTATAAAAACCCAATTACTCATGTGTAAAAACAATTTATATTAACTGTTCAAGCCCTGGTTTAATAGCTTTGACCTCCAGCCATGATGACATGATGTAGGTCTTTCACACTGTGGTGGTGGTGCCTGAAGCCTGATCAGAACCACCTGTGAAGCTCCACAGATAGACGGACGGTCTTAGGATCACGCCAAACCCCCAAAGCATCGATATCACATGTCTTAATTTTTACCCTAAACGGTGTTGTCAGGTTGCTCTTAGAATAAACCATTTCCCTTTTTTTTTGTACCTTTCTTTTTTTTTTAATATGAAATTAATAAAGCACAGATGTTTCTTAAAAATGAGAAAAAAAACCCAATAAATCTGAAAACTAAAGAAAAAAATTATTGTGGTTATTGTTTCTTCAGATCTCCTTTGAATTGTAATACTAATGATTTTATACTGCCACCTGCTGGCGTGGAGGCTGCTTTATGCAAAAGCAAATGTAAATCTAATCAACACAAATCAATTCTGTGTGATTTTTACACTAATTGCATGACATGAATATTTGAGATAGATTTAAGATCCAGGATGGGTTGTTCTCACAAAAGGGATAGTTCACCCAAATAATCTGTCGTCATTTACACACCAAGATAGTCTGAAGAATGTTTAAACTCTTTTTGTCCATAAAATAAAAGTCAAATAGGGTCCAAAGCAATGTGTATGGACAAAATAATTGGTTTAACACAAAAGAAAGTAAGTAATACAGGATTGGAATAACATGAGGGTGAGCGAAGAAAGACAGTGAACAGTTTTTTCAGTGAACTATTCTTTTAAGCATATTGATCATCTTCCAGAATGCTCTCAAAGCTCTGATGAAAGTACAGTGTTTGGGATCGACTCTCTTGGCCCTAAAGTTTTGACGGATGCATCTGGATGGGCCGAAAAATCAATTTTTACCAGAACTCAGACCAGCCCACGCGGGGACCAGTCGCACCAGAAGTCTGGAGAGTGACCGCTGCTGTAGTGCTGTGGAGAATAATAGGTGGGTAGGAGTGGAGAGATGACTTCTCAAGTGCAGGATGTTGTTGTAGCAGGTAGCCAGTCATCCAATTTCCTGCTTCCCAAAGAAAACAGTGGTAAAGCATCCAAGGTCCAGGGACGCACAATGGTGAGCCTATACTCTGGCTGGTCGGCCAGCCAAACAAAGACTGGAGAGGTGAGTGGCCTGTGAGGTGGAGGTGCAGGAATAGTTCCATACACACCCGTGATGGGGTTAATTCGCACAGTGACGCTGACCCTGTTCAGCCACAGCTTGCTTTCCACCATTACATGCAGTCTTATTGCTTTTCTAGTAATTACTATGAAAATAAGCCTTGTATATAAACTTAATTATGATATTAGAACCCCTAATAAAAGCACACTGCAGTGGTCCATTTACGCATGTGACGTTTACTAAAATAAACACAGTAGGGGATTTATTCTTAAAGACACATGCACGTATACTCTAGTTAAACAGAACCGTACCGTTTTGTTTAATTGTGGCCCCCCAAAAATAGCATGTTAAGTAACGTGATCTTGAGTACTCGCACTCGTTTGCCCGGTGACTTCATTTAGACGAGGATTCTCCAGGGGTAAAACGGAGAGAGGAAAAGAGACAGATGGAAGAGAAAGTCTGGCCTACTGAACAGGATGAACACTCACAACTCAGCTCAGACTGACAGTTAACTAAAGAAACCAGAAGACAAAGTGGAGCAGCTTCATCATTCTGTGGCTCGGCTCACAATGATGAATGCACATTTCAGTAAGAGACAGTTTTTGCTTTGTTAACTCAACTTTTTGTGGCCGGCAAAACAAAGAGACACAAAAAATACATGTTTGTAAAAAAACATTTGAAATGCAACAATAAGGCAGCATTTTTGCAGTTTGACTCAGATACAATGGAAACACATAAAGAGGCTGTTTGGCATACTCAGAGAGTGTTTTGAGGGGTGCTGGTGGTGGGGGTTGATGGATAGCTGGAGGTGTGCAGGTCAGATCTATGAGACGGCTGCAGAATTAAAGCGTGGCTCGCTGGCCTTGCTTCGGTGCTGTGGTCCATCTGTATGGTGTTATTGTTTACTGAGGCAACATTTCACTCTGACATCAAAGCTTCATGACCCTTCACACAGCTCAGCTATGCAACCACCAGCCATGCCAAACCACATTTTGTATTACTACACTTTATATATATATATATATATATATATATATATATATATATATATATATATATATTTTTTATTATTGGGAAAAGCATATTCAAATCATTTCCAGTGTATTTCTTTGGCAGATACAGCATTTTTTAAGCATTAACAAATTATACAAATCAAAACCAAATAACATAAAACATCAAATTCACAATGTTATTTACCCCTGATCTACAAAATAAATGAGTGCAGGCTAAGTGGGAGTAAAATAATCAATCTATTTTATCCAGTATTGTCATTAATAAAATGAGATTATGCATGACATAAAGATGCTTTTTAATAACTTTTTCATTTTCATTTTCCATTTATTTATTTGTGCAAGCACGTCCACTAGACACATCATAACACAATACCCTTTAATGAAATTAATGAAACCTTTGTATACTTGCTTTTATTGTGATGAAGTTATTCATTATTTTGATAGCACTTTATTTCAATGGTCCACATTAGACATTCTATTAACTATAAGTAACTTTGCAACATGTCAGCTAACTCTCATTAGAGAATTAGTTGACTTAATATCTGCTTAATATCTCTTAATATCTGCCAACATTTCATTTTGATGCTCCTCAAACAGACTTATTTATTTATTTATTTATTTGTTTGTTTGTGCTATTAGAGCCATCACACCTCAAAAATCTTTATTTTAGGCGCTATTATTTTTAATAACTTGAATTCTATTCTTTTTCTAGAGATCTTATTTATGTATTGCTGTTCAATTCATTACAAACATCATACCTCAGGATGTTGTTTAGGAAGAAAAAAAGTAGATAGATAGACAGACAGACCATAATCTGCTCTTACAGTCTTTGATATTTCAACCTGCAGTCACACAGCAGCACAGAGGCACAGGATGGCTGTTCTTTATCAACCCACTGGACCCTGAAGAAACAATAAAACGAGTCCACAGTTCTTCTCTCTCTTAATGTCCTAGACATAGCCATCTTTACACTATTGTCTTCAGACAACCTGCACATTTCTGTCTGATTTTTGCTCCCTTGTCCAGGGAAGAAACTGCTGGGAAGGAGGGGAGGAAGAAACAGAGGAAATGTGTGATAGCTTCCGCACATCCTCCCAAGACAGTACTTCCACTGGAGAGAAAGAAGTCGAAGAAAAATGCATGTTCAGGTGTGTGTACATGTGTGTGTGAGAATCTTTTGAAACAGCTTCTATTTAGAGGATGTGGTCAGCGAAGATCCGCGCCCCCCAAATGATTAGTGATCCCCTCAGGAGAAATAAATCTCACCGTTTCATTGCACAATCATTCAAGATGGGCCGGAGCTGCGCAGCACAGTTTTAAATTATGCAGGACTTCCTGCCATGTTCCTTTGACAGCTCTTATAACCCAAAGTAGAGAGGAAATTTTGTTCTACTAAATTATGAATCTACTAAAAATAATCTCTTTTGTTGTTTGTCAGTAGTTTGGACCTCACTAAAGGAAAGAAATAGGACAAGACCTGGCCACAGCGCACCATGAGTGGAACATGAAAATCACTGCTGGACCCATATGTAGAAAATGTGAAATTGTAAAAGCATTGTGTTAAAAGTGGAAAAATATGGAGTACCATCAGGCTCATAAAAAAAGGTACAAAAGCTGTCACTTGGGTGGTACCTTATCAAAAGGTACACTTTGTACCCAATGGGTGCACTGGTACCTGAAAGGTACATTAGTACCTAAAGTGTATTAGTACCTAAAAGGAATAAAAGTGTACCTTTTTAAAAAGGGACTACCCCAGTGACAGCTTTTGTACCTTTTTTGAGTGTACCATCCTAATCTTAGTAAGCTCTTGCATTAAAATCTTGTCTGAGATAAAAAGACCTGACACTGAGAAATAATAATAAAGAAAAATTATGATAACACTTCCCCGCTATTGAAGGAATTTATCAGCAATCCGTGTTTTCACTGTTATATGGTAGGGAGGCGCTATTACGCACCTTTCAAATAAGTACAGAATCTTGGATCAAAACACAGACGAAGAAGCAAAACAAGCAACAGAAGCATTGCTTATGCACATGTAAAATAATGTGATCATCAAACATTATAAATCAAAACTGCCTAATGTTCCTGAATGAAATCTCGACCAGGACGAGGAATAGGACTGTGTAATCTTAGTTGATGGACTCGATCTACTCCACATATATGTTTCGATCATCGTTCTGAATATGATCCAGACTTAATATTTGACAAAAACACGTTTTTCGAAGCTTTTTTGTTCAAAATGTTGCTATTTTTAATGAAACTTATCCACATTCAAGTGTTGATAAAAAAGAATGCATGATGCTAGACTTTTTTTTAAAGCAAAGGCTCTGTTCTTTCTTTTGATATATTGCATGTTTAGATATTCATTCAACAAAATATTCTGGCAGGGAAAGAGTTAACAATTTCATTTTAATGATCCTTCAGTAACAAATAGGCCTACCCATGTGCACATGGCGGCCAAAAGTCGAGAACAACAGTCGCTATCCATCAGCTGCTCTCTTTCAGTCTACCTCCTCCCGTCTCTCTCTATCAGAGGTGTCTCAGTCGCCAGACAGCTCTTTACCAAACAAAAGAACTCTTGTCTGATATTTCATTTGATCCGGTATCTGCCACAGAAGTTTAATACCCAATACAATTGATCCTGGCAGCTGAGGGTGCTGCCCCTTCGAGATCCATGGCTCAGTGAACCACAACCATCAAGACATGCTACACCAAACAATAGACCCTTTACTACAGCAGACGTTTGTATGATCAATAAAAGTTATTACCTCGTTTTTTATTGTCTCCAGTAAAAGATGATGTGGGATCAACTGGTACCTAGAAAATATGTGAGGCTGATAGATTAAGAGACATAGTATACATTTCAACATTCTTCAGATTGTTCCTTAAAATTATAGCTATTATTCTACATCTGGTGCTTTTGAGTTCATCACTGGAAGTTACAAACCTGTCAAGGTCAAATCAATTATTTTATTTTTTTATCTTTTGTGTCAAAAGATGTAAAATACACAGGCTATTGTATTATATTTAATAATTGTTATGATATTTTTTTATTATATTACTACTTTTTTCCAGCAATATTTTTTTTCAGGTAGTGCATGGAACTTACCACCCAAGAAAAAAGGTGTTACCACTGCATTAAGGGAAAAAATATATATATATTATATGCAAATCTCTATTTATAACTTTACTGATGAATGTTGGTAAGATCAGTAAGAGATGATAGAAACCCAAATCTCTTGGAAGACCTGCTTGACTGTACAGGGTCTGTTGTGAGCATGTGTGTCTGTGTAAATGGGCACTAGAGGACCTCGTTCAGGGTCGGCTCACTCAACATCACTCAGCTCAAAACCATGGGAACACTTTGAGTAGGGGAAGTAAGCTTCATGCAAGAGCTCCATCTAAAAATAAAGCCACAGGAGCTTTAAGCACATGCAATTCAGACCAAGAAGTCAATGTTTGGCTGTTTAGCATGATCCAAATAGACCCTGCTGGTAAGATGACATAATTCTGTCTTTCATTAATTACTCTTGTGGACTTTCGTTCGTCTTCGGAACACAAATGAAGATTTGTTTAATGAAATCTGAGAGATTTCTCAGTTGACTACACAACTACCACTTTGACAGTTCAAAAAGTTCATAAAGGGACCGTAAAACTAATTCATAGGAATTGAGCGGTTTAGTCAAAACTCGATCAATTTATATGATGTACAGATTGAATTTAGGCACATGTAAACATTGATCAGCGAACATAAATAGAAGCTCAACCGAATCTGATTGACACACAAGAACAAAGCCTCATTGTTTTTTTTGCAGAAGCTCAAAAGTGGTGCTTAACACACGAGAATGAACCGCATTTTGTTCTCGCACGTCAAGCTTGATTGATGCACTCAGTGGCTGTAATAAACACACAGCAAAAGAGAATATCAACAAAAATGGTTTTCAATGATGAATACAAATGGTTACACACAGGAGATCACAAGGGAAACATAATAGCACCATCACATAATACCAAGACAACATGGAACCATGAACAGAGAAACCTGGAGACTTAAATATACAGAGATAATGAGGTAAGTAAATAAACAACAGGTCAACATAATCAATAATTAAGCTGCAAACAGAACTCTAATGGGACAGGGAACACCACAACACAATCAAACTGAACATTGAGATCGTTACAATCCTTTAAAGGGACTGTGTGTAACTTTTTAGGTAACTTATTATCTAAAATCAATATTTTTATTCATAAATATGTCCTCAGTGGTGTACAAATACCTCTGCCAAATATCTGACTTATCCTCGTAAACGAAGAATTTATTATCTTTATATACATGGGACGGGTAAGTCCACAGAGGCTTCCATGTCATTCCGCCATCTTGAAAAACTATAATAGCAGAGAGGGTCAAAAAGTCCTAGGCCAACGCGTTTCCACAACGCGTTTTCGTTCTGAGCCAGCGTCACGTGACTTGAAGCAGCAGAACCGGACAAGCAGAGCAGTGAGTGAGAGGCGCTTGTCTAAACCATAGGAGGTCTAAACCCGGCAATTTTAAAAAGCTCAATTGCAATTTTATTTTCAATGGCGGATCATACGTATGCCGAGCCACAGTAGAAGAAATCCTCGTCGCCAAAGTCCCAAATTGAACGAAAAAGGAAACGTGACCGCAGAGCTAGTACAAAAAACAAGAGTAGCCTAAATGTCGGGATAGCTTTTTCCAGATGGAAAGAGCTAATGAAGGAGAAAGATTTCAAAGGAGACGCTGAAGTTGCCTGCTTTCTCCTCGACAGGTAAGTCAATGTTTTTTACAGTCAATAATTCATACTGTAGTAAACATAGTAGTAACAGTTCATAGGCTACATAGTAAACGCTTGAAGATACGCATAGTAAAAAAATACATGGTGAACGTTTGAAGAAATCAGACCAATCATAAAGGCTATCACAATCATGTTTTTATTTTATCTGTCAGATAGCCTAACGTTACGTCTTGTCTCTTTATACCTGACTACCATAAAATGAAGCAACTTTTTTTTCGGGAGCTTCCTCCTTTTTCTCTGACTGAAAATATCTGTAGCCTACTGGGAGTCCAGAGTAAAGCTTCCGATATGTCCTGTAACTTAGTTACAGGACATATTTATATCACATTTAGAAAGAAGTCCTGCAACTAAGTTACCAAATAAACAGAAACAGAAGCGACTGAAGAAGTGTGTCCTCTTTCTTTTGTGAAACCTAACGGTAATTTATTTCTGTGTGACTAATGTGACGAATAAAGAAGGGATACATACTAATTACAATAGTTCATGTTTTTCACAGTAAGTAATTCATACAGTAATTTGTTTGTTCGCTGTGTCAAGTTGCAGTTTGTTTAAAATTACAAACCTGTTCACCTGAAGGAAAACTCGACGAAGTGCTATTAGAAAACATCCTGTCATAGCTTTTTGGTACATAACGGCTACCTTAGATGCAACACGCATTTGAAAAAGCGAGGCGCTGGAGAGCACAGTTCTCTTACGAGAGGTTCTCTCGTATTGCGTAAGCTAGCTTACGCTACGGGAAAGATTCATCTTTCTGAGAAATTGAAGCCAAAAAATTATCCTATAATTTTGTATCTATTGTCAACGCAGTTCAGCTGCAGCAGAGCATGAGCGGGCTAGCTAGCAGCTCATTGGCTCGCTCACAGGGAACTGCTTAAGCCTATGAGGAGACGCGATTGAACTCTCGTCCAATGAGAGTCGTGATGCTCTCATTGCGTCATAGCCCGCCTGAGCGGGCGAGGTCAGAGAGTATAAATACTGGCGTCTTAGGCTGTAACTCTGATTTTCATCTCTTCAGCGAGGCTACACGCATCTGCTGATCCTGAGAGAAGCCGCCGCCGCCGCCGTCGTCGTTGAAAAGGCACCTTCTAGCGAGCATCTGGGAGACTGAGGAAGCCGGCCGTCTTCGCCACCTTCAGCCGTCCTGCAAGCTAGCGCCATCCGACGACGTATCCTTTTCAATTGTATATTGTTTGTGTACCCTCACAAAAGAGCAGCGAGCGTCTTTTTTAAGATGCCTCGCACACCTGCGGCTCATGCCGCGTCCCTCTCAGCGCCAGAGCCCGCCTTCTTCTGCGCTCTCTGCCTGGGACTGGAACACGCAGAGTTTTCTCTCGCCGACGGCGGATGTTTCCTCTGCGAATGGGCTTCTGTTGTCGACCCTGCGGGCTCGACTCGAAGCGTTAAGCCGCCTCCCCCTCTCACCGCCCACGAGCGCTGAATGGGGGACGAGCCGCTTACAGCTGTGCCAACCGCGGCTAGCTTTCTTACTTTACAAGAGAGCTAGCCCGACCCCGTGCATACGCGTCTCCGGCAAGTGGGTTTATAGTGCGCTAGTCCCGTCGAGGCCGAACTAGTCGCTGCTATCACGCCCTCTTATCTGCTCGCGCTTTTAAGCCTGTGTCTTCCCCCTAGCTCAGTGGTGGAACACAAAGCTTTTCGCGCCAGAAACCCGTGTTCGATTCCGGCTCTCGCAGATAATTGTTTATGCAGCTCTGAGCTCACGGCCAGCTTTCTTACGTTACAGAAAGCGGCCGCGCTCTCCCGCCTGCATATAACGCCGCTACATAAAGCTGGACAAATGGGTTTATAGTGTATCAGTTCCGCCGAGACCGAACCTGTTACTACTATCACGCCCTCTTATCTGCTCGCGCTGTTATGTTTGTGTCTTTACCCCTGGATCAGTGGTGGAACACAAAGCTTTTCGCGCCCGAGATCCGTGTTCGATTCCGGCTCTCGCAGATAATCTTATGCAGCTCTGAGCTCGCGCCCAGCTCTCTTACGTGACAGAGAGCGGCCGCGCTCTCCCGCGCTCATGAGAAACGTTCTCATTTCCGAGCATAAAGCTGGACAAATGGGTTATAGTGTGTTAGTTCCGCTGAGGCCGAACCTGTTACTGCTATCACGCCCTCTTATCTGCTCGCGCTATTGTGCTTGTGTCATTACCCCTGTGGCTCAGCGGTGGATCACAAAGCTTTTCGCGCCAGAGACCCGCGTTCGATTCCGGCTCTCGCAGATAATTTTTTATGCAGCTCTGAGCTCGCGCCAGTTTTCTTACGTGAGAAATTGGCCGCGTTCACGACACGGCCGCGCGCATCACAAGTCCAGCCTCTGCAGGCTAAAAATAGTCTCGTGCCCGCTTGCTGCGCTCACGTTTCTAACACGCACTTGCATGCGACGCGCGTCACAAGTGCAGCCAATTCAGGCTATATATATATATATCCCGCCTGACCAGCCTTAGCTGAGAAAAGGACGGCTATTTCTCGCCGCGGCCGAACCGCCGTCAAAGTTTCGCCCTCTGTCAGTCCCCGTTCACACGGCTACTGCAGCAGTGTACACCGCCATCAACAAGCCGGTCTCTTTTCCCGCTTGCATGTGCACAAACGCCGTTTTCACCGCAACCCAGAGAAATCTAAAGAGCATAAAAGCCTCCTGTGTAGAAAATGTGCCCACAACACTGTGTTCACTCATACACAAAGCACTGCAGGTGCACAAACACCGTTTTCACGGCGACCCAGAGAAATCTCAAAAAAAGAGAGCATTTAAGCCTCTTGTGTAGAAAATGTGCCCACAACACTGTGTTCACTCATACACAAAAGCACTGCAGCTCCCGTGTCTCACACAGAGTCCACTCTCATAGAGCGGTTCCTACCCGCTCGAGTTTCAGAGTGCATAAGCGCGCCCACGAGCCCGTGTGCGCGTCCCCCCTCTGCTCACTTTGTTACACGGCCCATAAACTCCTCTCTGAGTGTAAGTTCCGCTGTCATAAACACTATGAGCGCGCTCACACAGCCCGCTATGTGCAGCGACGGGGACCATGTAGCCATTCACCCCCTAGCGTTACGCTTCAAAGCGTGGGAAGCTATTCCGGGAATTTCCCAGTGGGTGCTAAACACAATAGGCTAGGCTATCGTTTACAGTTTCACCGCCGCCCTCCAAGTTTTCGAGCGCGGCTAGAAACTACTGTGAACCTAGATGCGGCGACGCTGCTCCGTTCAGAGATAGCAAAACTATTGTGCAAAAGGGCTATAGAGAGAGTGCCTCTGTCTATGAGCGAGTCAGGGTTTTACAGCCGTTATTTTCTTGTTCCCAAGAAAGACGGCGGCCTCAGACCAATCTTAGACCTCAGAGTGCTGAACAAAGTTCTCATGAAGAGACCATTCAAAATGCTCACTATCAGAAAACTCCTCGCGCATGTGCGCCAGGGGGACTGGTTCATTTCACTAGATCTGAGAGATGCTTATTTTCAGATTCAGATAAATCCCCTTCACAGGCCATTCTTATGTTTCGCCTTCGAAGGCCAGGTTTATCAATACACAGTCCTTCCGTTCGGCCTATCCTTGGCACCTCGTACGTTCACGAAGTGCATGGATGCGGCGCTCGCCCCCCTGCGGAGTCAGGGGCTGCGAATACTGAACTATTTGGACGACTGGCTGATTTTGGCACAATCACAGAGAGAGATACTGTCTCATCGTACAGTTCTCCTCGACCATCTGAAAGGTTTGGGCCTCTCTGTCAACTGGACAAAGAGCGCACTTCAATCCAGTCAGACTATTTCCTTCTTGGGTATAGAGCTAGACTCGGTCACGATGACGGCTCGCCTATCAACACAGCGCGCGCGCCGTGTTCAGCGTCTCGCCGCATCTTTTCAGATGAACAGACTCACACCTCTGAAAACTTTTCAGAAGGCGTTGGGCTATATGGCCTCAGCCTCCGCGGTGCTCCAGCTGGGGTTACTGCGCATGCGCCCGCTTCAGCTCTGGTTGAAGAGCCGTGTGTCTCACCGTGCGTGGACCACGGGCCGCCAGCTGATAAAGGTAACGCAGACCTGTATTATAGCTCTGCAGCCATGGACCGTGACAGAATGGTTTCAGCGGGGCGTTTGCATGGGGACTTTTTTTCTCGCCGAAAAGTCATCTCGACAGACGCATCCAACACGGGTTGGGGTGCGGTCTGCGAGGGCTCACCGGCCTTCGGCCCCTGGTCAGCTCAAGAGAGCCTCCTTCACATAAACTGTTGGAGATGTTGGCGGTCGAGAACGCGCTCACGCGTTTTCTCCCGCGCGTTCACGGTCACCACGTGCTGATCCGTTTGGACAATATAGCCGTGGTCTCCTATCTAAACCGTCAGGGCGGAGTCAGATCCAGAAATCTTTTCAGACTGACAAAACGCATATTAGTTTGGTCGCAGTGTCACCTGCTCTCGCTCAGAGCGATGCACGTGCCGGGCCATCTGAACGACGGCCCAGACAGTCTGTCCAGGAACCCCATTCCCCCCGGGGAATGGTCCCTGCACACTCTTACAATCCAAAAGCTGTGGCGAATATTCGGCAGAGCAGAGGTGGACCTCTTCGCCTCAGAAGAGAACACCCATTGCCCAATATTTTTCTCAAAGAGCGACGACGCGCTAGCCCAGACCTGGCCCAGCCGCCCGCTTTATGCATTCCCTCCGGTTTCTCTGCTACCACAGGTGCTTCAGAGAATCAGGGAAACACGCCACTCGGTGCTCCTCATAGCTCCGTGTTGGGAGGGTCAGACTTGGTTTCCGGAGCTCACTCAGCTGTCACAGACAGCCCCGTGGCCCATTCCAGTCAGAGCAGATCTCCTCTCTCAAGCTCGCGGCACGATCTGGCACCCCCACCCAGAGCGCTGGGCGCTACACGCGTGGGTGATCAACAACTACCCGTTGCTTTGCCAGAGGGAGTGTTAAACACGATCATGCAGGCTAGAGCGGCCTCTACGAGAAGGCTCTATGCGTCTAAATGGTCTGTGTTCTCAAAATGGTGCACCGACAAAAATTTGGACCCACGGTCATGCGAGGTTCCTTCCTTGCTAAGTTTTCTCCAAGAGATGCTGGACAAGGGCATGTCCCCGTCCACTCTCAAGGTGTATGTGGCGGCCGTCGCAGCGTTCGTTGAACCCCGGCGCGGCCAGTCACTGGGCAAAGACGGTTTGGTCATCCGCTTCCTCAGGGGAGCTAGAAGGATGAACCCCTCACGCCCCTTCGGTGCCGATTTGGGATCTTTCCATAGTTCTCGAAGCTATGAAAGCCCCCCCCATTCGGACCACTAAACACCGTGGACCTCAAATACCTCTCGTTCAAAGTCGTTTTTCTGCTTGCGCTCGCATCAGTAAAACGTGTGGGAGACCTTCACGCGCTGTCAACTAGCGCTTCCGGTCTTGAGTTTGGGCCCAATGACTCCTTAGTTGTTCTCAAACCTAGACATGGTGATGTCCCAAAAGCGATTGGTACCCCGTTCAGGGCACAAGTTATTTCTTTATCGGCTCTGCCTGCATCCGATAGCGAATCTGACTCTAATCTCCTGTGTCCGATCAGGGCCCTGAGATTATGCATTTCCCGCACTGCTCCGGTCAGACGATCTGAGCAGCTGTTTGTTTCGTCCGGTGGGCGCACCAAAGTGTTGGCCGCCTCGAAACAGACACTATCTAGATGGATAGTTGATGCCATTGCAGCCGCATACGCGTCAAAAGACCTGCCATGCCCTCTGGGCATCAGGGCTCATCCCACTAAAGGCATGGCCTCATCGTGGGCATGGTCCAGCGGAATTTCCATTCATGACATCTGTGTGGCAGCAGGATGGTCTTCCCCTTCCACCTTTGTCAGATTTTACAATCTCGAAGTTCCCGCCTTGCAGGCTAAACTACTAGCTATCTAGTATGTTACAGTTTCTCTGGTAAGCTGCACAAAAAGAGTTATTCACACAGACCGGTTCCCGCTCTGTCTCTCTTATCAAGTGCTTAGTACTACAGAATCACCGGCCCGCTCTGCTGGCCCTGTCACATGTACATATATTTTTTCCCACTATTAAGGGTTCCCCCGGGTCTCCCCTGGGACTCATAAGTGGATGCTTAGCACGCACGGCGTTGACCAGGTGTTCCCGTAGCGTAAGCTAGCTTACGCAATACGAGAGAACCTCTCGTAAGAGAACGAATCGGTTACCTAACGTAACCTCGGTTCTCTCTAGATGAGGGAACGAGTATTGCGTTCCCGGCCGTGCTAGTGCTACTAGCGTTCTCGCTTCATTCTATGAAAACCAGAGTTACAGCCTAAGACGCCAGTATTTATACTCTCTGACCTCGCCCGCTCAGGCGGGCTATGACGCAATGAGAGCATCACGACTCTCATTGGACGAGAGTTCAATCGCGTCTCCTCATAGGCTTAAGCAGTTCCCTGTGAGCGAGCCAATGAGCTGCTAGCTAGCCCGCTCATGCTCTGCTGCAGCTGAACTGCGTTGACAATAGATACAAAATTATAGGATAATTTTTTGGCTTCAATTTCTCAGAAAGATGAATCTTTCCCGTAGCGTAAGCTAGCTTACGCAATACTCGTTCCCTCATCTAGAGAGAACCGAGGTTACGTTAGGTAACCGATTCGTTCGTTTGAATGCAAAATACAATTTCACCTCTAGATGGGAGTAAATCTCACACAGAGCCCCTTTAAACCTGGAATGATTGTTTTTTTTATGGTTGTTTTTATTTAGCAATTTTTCATTTTAAATCAATCCGAAAAGTTCCCTACATTTAAGAATCATCCCTGTACTAAAAACTGAACTATATACTAGAACTGCACTTGGCAGGTGCATTAATGAACATACTTTAAGGCGAGACACGGCAGGCAAAAACATAGTTTTTTTTTTCACTGGTCAATTTTGAGATTTTGGGATATTTGTCTTCAATAACATGTCTTCTATCAGACTTGTGGTGAAAAAAAGTCCGAAATACACATTTAGGTCTTTATTTTACGACACTTTGTCTGTTTGCGTCTGTAGATTTCTCATAAATTCATCAAAAGTTGGCGATCTAAATAATCCGTCTGCTCCGCGATCGCGATCTGCACCCTGTCATCACACACACCGTTGGAAAGCTCTCTCTCTCCTGTACAATGCTGTCGGATCCAAATATGGTCATTTCCTTTTTAGCAGCAACCAATCGTGAAAGTAAAAGGGCGCAAATGCGCAGTCTCATTGACTGATGCTAAATCTTTAAAATGACCTTTCTCTCATACTCCAAGTCCGAAATCTCCACTTCAGTAGCACATATATACACCAGACTTTCCAGTCTTGTACCTAGTTATATTATGAAGACATTTACCGAGGGATTTGTAAATATATTATTCCTAGCCTGATTTATATAACATTTTATTCCAAAAAACATGGCAAAAATCATTTTTTTAAGGCTATTGACAGTATATTCTGATTTACAGGATAACAAAAGTAGATATCCATAAATCCCTCTGTAATTTTTTTCCCAACTAATATGTGAACACAATGAAAAAAGAATTTTGAACCTGGCTTTATCCAATACTCAGATTTCATTTTTTGAAATATATGCAAATTAGCGCATATTTAATTAGATAATGCCTCATTTGCATATTTAAACATTAAATTACAGAAAACTTGTAATACATTTTTTTCTCATCTTAATGTAGGTAATCAACTGGGAAAGTTTCATGGTGATATCTGCTAGTTAAAAAAAATACCCTATTCACCTGTAGTGTCTCGCCTTAAACATGCTTTATATGTCTGACTGCATGAAAACTACTCTTTCTTGCTGTTCTGTTTTCAAGAGCTGGTTGAGATTTTAGCCGTTTTGAAGTATTGAAAAATGTGAATTATATACTTCATCTGCTCAACACACTCCCCTATTTCCCCTCTCCTAACCACCCCCACACTCAGACTTCATCTCCCATAAGGCCATGCATGGGCGGGGGACTGGGGGTGGCGATGGCTGAGCTGTGGCGTGACAGGCTGGGATTTCTGGAGCCTTAATACTGTCTTTCATCAGCATGGTGCTCCTGGGCCAAGTGTTGGGTTTCAGTCCGAGTCTATGTCTGCGGCACGTGGGAGGATTTCTAACACATGGATCCCGTTCCCAGCAAACAATGAATGTCCTGTCGGTACGCGCTCCCTCACCGGGACGGTATGAGTGTGATGTCACAGCGCATGAGCCCACCCATTCTTCACCGGTTAAATCACAGACACGCATACACCAGCAGCACCACCACACTGAGCTGGCTCTAATTAACACCTGCTTTCACAAGCATGTTCCCCCTGGCCAGGGTAAGCTGTTTGGTCTGGCCAGGATTAGTGTGTGAGCAGTGGTAATGCCAGGCCTGTGTGTCTTGCTCACGTCTGTTGGATACTGAGCTGTATGGAGCAGACAAACAAAGCTCAAGTCTCAGACATAAGCGGCTGGAACTGGTCCTATGGGGGAACCTGCTTGGCCTGCTGCATACCAGTTACTGACCGTGCCAGCAGACGGGCCAGTCCAGTTCTTTTATGAAAGAATTAACCTTTTTTAATGAGGACTAGGAAAAGGCCTTTACATGTTTTTGTTTTCATTTTTTATTCCATTAGATTTTCATATGTATATAGTTCAGTCATGAAACTCTAGAGGGTGCATGCTAATAGGTAATTTACATGAAATCTACAAGCAATCATATCATCAATGGCACAAGCTGATTGGCTTGTGCTGATCCTGCAGCCAATCTCATACCAGCCATCGATCAATAGAGGATTTCGATCCTCCGTGTGAGAGTAGGCGCATTTTTGCGATATATGGCAGTTTTTGCGAAATTCAATTGTTTCCATTGGGCTTATTTTCAATTCGCAATTTCAATTTGTGCAATTTGAAGGGTAATGGAAATGCGGCTAGTGTCGCTCAGCTCCTTTCACTCTGTGCCAGTGGACACATGCTGTTAGTTTTTTTGAAATTCAGCCAAATTTGATATTCATCAAAACGATCTTCTTGTTTAAAGAACTGCTGCATAAAATCAATACAACTTTTCATTCATTACAACAGGACTCAAGTGACATGTCTTAAATGTGATAGCTGTGTGGTCATTCAAACACACAGCATATGTCAACATGGATTCTCATTAGTGATAATAACAACAGAAGCCTGACAACACAAGTAGCCTATATGTTGTAAAAGATCAACAAACAACATCTCAGTTTCACTTAAGACAACATAGTTGGGACTGTCCTCAGTTTTCTCCTCTTTGAGAAAAACAATTCTAAACTCGTCTGAACAAATCTAATTAGTCTTTGGTCCCGTCCCATGAGCACACTATGTTGGCTGCTTTCTCTGGCATCAGTCAGATACTCTCGTTCACTGGTCAGTCCCTCCTCTGGTATGAAATGAGATATCTGAGAACTTTGAGAACTTTTGGGAAAACAACAGGCAGAGGTCAGAGCAGAGTTCAAGGATTGAATGAGTCGCACTGAGGATTGTGTGCAGGAGGAAAGCGAGGCAAACCCACTGGGGCTCTGAGAATATACTGCATGGAGGACGTACACATACATACACACGTTTACCTCACATCTAAACTGGGACTTTCCATTGACTTCTGCAGTTCTTAAAATTACAATGAAAGCAAACCACAACAATCCAATTCAAGTCACGACCTACTTTTTCTTGTACGAGAAGCCGTTTCACTCGGATATACGTCACAATATATCGCAACTTCCGTTTCATACAGACTTTAAATGTAGCTATTTATCATTTTTATAGACAAGTGAAAGTCTCGACCCTATAAAATGTAATTTACACCAAGGACAATAAATGAAAGCTTTAGGGTAAGTTCTGCCAGGAAGACTCAATCAGCGTGTCACGTATTACCTCACTTCTAACCAATCAGGTGCTAACACTCACATACAAAAGATTGGTACTTACATTTGTCTGAGTTTACAGATACTGATGCTGCCAATTATCTCCATCCTCCCCAACCACCACCAAGATGGAACCTTCCCCTTCATCCTCCCCAACACCACCAGGATGGAACCTTCCCCTTCATCCTCCCCACCACCACCAAGATGGAACCTTCCCCTTCATCCTCCCCACCACCACCAAGATGGAAGCTACCCCTTCATCCTCCCCACCACCACCAAGATGGAACCTTCCCCTTCATCCTCCCAACCACCACCAAGATGGAACCTTCCCCTTCATCCTCCCCACCACCACCAAGATGGAACCTTCTCCTTCATCCTCCCCACCACCACCAGGATGGAACCTTCCCCTTCATCCTCCCCACCACCACCAAGATGGAAGCTACCCCTTCATCCTCCCCACCACCACCAAGATGGAACCTTCCCCTTCATCCTCCCCACCACCACCAAGATGGAACCTTCCCCTTCATCCTCCCCACCACCACCAAGATGGAACCTTCTCCTTCATCCTCCCCACCACCACCAGGATGGAACCTTCCCCTTCATCCTCCCCACCACCACCAAGATGGAACCTTCCCCTTCATCCTCCCCACCACCACCAAGATGGAAGCTACCCCTTCATCCTCCCCACCACCACCAAGATGAACCTTCCCCTTCATCCTCCCCACCACCACCAAGATGGAACCTTCCCCTTCATCCTCCCCACCACCACCAAGATGGAACCTTCTCCTTCATCCTCCCCACCACCACCAGGATGGAACCTTCCCCTTCATCCTCCCCACCACCACCAAGATGGAACCTTCCCCTTCATCCACCCCACCACCACCAAGATGGAAGCTACCCCTTCATCCTCCCCACCACCACCAAGATGGAACCTTCCCCTTCATCCTCCCCACCACCACCAGGATGGAACCTTCCCCTTCATCCTCCCCACCACCACCAAGATAAAACGTTCCCCTTCATCCTCCCCACCACCACCAAGAGAAAACCTTCCCCTTCATCCTCCCCAACCACCACCAAGATGGAACCTTCCCCTTCATCCTCCCCACCACCACCAAGATGGAACCTTCCCCTTCATCCTCCCCACCACCACCAAGATAAAACCTTCCCCTTCATCCTCCCCACCACCACCAAGATGGAACCTTCCCCTTCATCCTCCCACCACCACCAAGATGGAACCTTCCCCTTCATCCTCCCCACCACCACCAAGATAAAACCTTCCCCTTCATCCTCCCCACCACCACCAAGATGGAAGCTACCCCTTCATCCTCCCCACCACCACCAAGATGGAACCTTCCCCTTCATCCTCCCCACCACCACCAAGATGGAACCTTCCCCTTCATCCTCCCCACCACCACCAAGATAAAACCTTCCCCTTCATCCTCCCCACCACCACCAAGATGGAACCTTCCCCTTCATCCTCCCCACCACCACCAAGATGGAACCTTCCCCTTCATCCTCCCCACCACCACCAAGATGGAACCTTCTCCTTCATCCTCCCCACCACCACCAGGATGGAACCTTCCCCTTCATCCTCCCCACCACCACCAAGATGGAACCTTCCCCTTCATCCACCCCACCACCACCAAGATGGAAGCTACCCCTTCATCCTCCCCACCACCACCAAGATGGAACCTTCCCCTTCATCCTCCCCACCACCACCAGGATGGAACCTTCCCCTTCATCCTCCCCACCACCACCAAGATAAAACCTTCCCCTTCATCCTCCCCACCACCACCAAGATAAAACCTTCCCCTTCATCCTCCCCAACCACCACCAAGATGGAACCTTCCCCTTCATCCTCCCCACCACCACCAAGATGGAACCTTCCCCTTCATCCTCCCCACCACCACCAAGATAAAACCTTCCCCTTCATCCTCCCCACCACCACCAAGATGGAACCTTCCCCTTCATCCTCCCACCACCACCAAGATGGAACCTTCCCCTTCATCCTCCCACCACCACCAAGATAAAACCTTCCCCTTCATCCTCCCCACCACCACCAAGATGGAAGCTACCCCTTCATCCTCCCCACCACCACCAAGATGGAACCTTCCCCTTCATCCTCCCCACCACCACCAAGATGGAACCTTCCCCTTCATCCTCCCCACCACCACCAAGATAAAACCTTCCCCTTCATCCTCCCCACCACCACCAAGATGGAACCTTCCCCTTCATCCTCCCACCACCAAGATGGAACCTTCCCCTTCATCCTCCCCACCACCACCAAGATAAAACCTTCCCCTTCATCCTCCCCAACCACCACCAAGATGGAAGCTACCCCTTCATCCTCCCCACCACCACCAGGATGGAACCTTCCCCTTCATCCTCCCCACCACCACCAAGATGGAACCTTCCCCTTCATCCTCCCCACCACCACCAGGATGGAACCTTCTCCTTCATCCTCCCCACCACCACCAAGATGGAACCTTCCCCTTCATCCTCCCCACCACCACCAAGATGGAACCTTCCCCTTCATCCTCCCCACCACCACCAGGATGGAACCTTCCCCTTCATCCTCCCCACCACCACCAAGATAAAACCTTCCCCTTCATCCTCCCCAACCACCACCAAGACGGTCCCTTCCTTTACCTCCAGGGGGGTCGGCTTCGCCCCTGCCTTCATCTTCAGGCAGGACATATAGATTCCACTACCCTCGCATTGCTCGCTAAGGACTGTGCCTACGCCAAAGAACTTTATAAATCTATGCTTGCTGAGCTGTTAATAAATATACAGTTGTTATTCAATTTATCTCCCAAGTCTTTCTGGTAGAACTATATATAGTTTTGTCACATTTAACCAGTCATTTCATTCATAGGAATCCATGCAATCGTGAATTTCAAGCAAGGGCGAAAAATTTCCCCAAGCAGATTTCGTTATAGTTATCGTTATGTGAACAGAACTCGAAACTAAAGTTATTATAGAGCGGTGAAGGTATGATGTCAAAACCCGGAAGTCTAAATCGCCGCTGGTTCCTTCAAGATTTTCCTATGGGTTTTATACTGGGGTTTTTAAATTTATGAGAAAAATAAAGCCTGTGGTAAACATAACTTGATGGGCCTTTATTGTCCATAAATTACACACACAGATAGCGAAAACATAATTTTGAAGCAGTTATGTTCAATTTTGAAAACATTTTTAATAAGTTACTAGATAAGAACGTTTGGAGTGTGAGAGTGTGCATTGTAGAACTAAAAGTCAAAGTATCATTAAGTTATGTTTACCACAGGCTTTATTTTATATGTTGTACCCCATTATAAAACAGAACCAGCGGTGAATTAGACTTCCAGGTTCTGACGTCATACCTGCACCACTTTATTCACAATCTATTTGAATTAATTTTATTTTTGGACAATATCTTTAAAAGGAGAAAATCTTTTTTTCATATTTTTTTGTCCCCAAAAATAGAGAGGTCATAAATACACATATTCACACAAATTTCACAACTACAGATTCATAAAAAGGACAGAGGTATTCAAAGCTTATCAACAGTATTCTGACATTTTTCAAACAGTTAGCATGTATGCTAGCATGTCTACAGGAGAGCTAGCAGATTACAATGCCATTTAGTCATTGGAATTTTTGTATAATCAGATGTATTTAGACTTTAGACTGTATTTACCATTACAACTAAAAAACGAGGAAGCAAAATAAATATAGTCCATTTTGTGTAATTTTTAACAAGTCAGCACATATGGTAGGGCGACTACAGTTGTGCCATACATTCCTCATTCACACATGGTATTTACCAATATATAACAATAAAAATAAGTTGACTTGGATATTTAAATTTAAGTCATTATAATTCTTTCCAGCACAAACAAGATTCTTTGTAAATTAGGCTTATTATTATTATAGATATCTGCTTACTGATCTGGCATAAAGTAGGCACATGACAGCTGGACATAGATGGATTGCAGTCTTAATCCTACGACACGGAACAGCCTTTTTGATGAACTGCAAAATAGCCTTTGATTTCCATATCACTGCTGTAAATTAGCTGTAGACTGGAACAAGATCCAACATGCTGTCTGCAGCCCCTTTTCCACTTGTCTCCATCCACCACACCACCAGGACTGCGTTCCCCAGTCACCTGCTTTCATTTCCCCCTGACCATATGAATGAAAGACAGGAAATCTACCCTTCCAGTGATTACAGTGAAATTTGTATGAGTCTGAAGAGGAAGTCTAAGCAGAAGTCTAACCAGCTCCTGCCAGGCGATCGGTTTTCAGAGCAGGCTCTGAGTTATTATAACGTAGTCCATCTCAGTTGAAGACCACTCATCTCTTTGAAACTTTCAGAGTTGGGCAAGAGCTGCACGATTCTGGATCATTTGAGAATTGCAATTTATTTGTTGTTGTTTGTTTAAAACATCATGATTCTTTCATGATTCTGAACAGACATATATATGTGTAATTTACTAGAGGTTCTGTCAAATGTTAACTCTGTAGATATATTTAAAATTGAATGAATCTAAATGAATTATTTGAAAAAATCGGTTTGAATTAATGATTCAATGACTCACTCCGAGAGTATCCGAACTATAATTTTTTTATCCCAGTTCCTCAGTGATCTTCTGTTTGTAAGACAGGAAAAACGAAGAATGTTTGTGAAGCTGTTTAATACCTATTGTATATACAACTGCTTTATGACAACGACTGAAGCGCCACACAGATATGTAGCTTTAGCGTAAGTTCTGCCGGGAAGACTCAATCATTACGTCACTTAACTTCTCTTATCCAATCGTGCTCTAAATACTCGTAGTATCGAAACTTACACGTTTGAGTTTGCAGATGCTGACGCTTCCATTCTCCTCCATCCTCTCCTCCACCACCAAGATGTCCCTTCTCCTCCATCCTCCACCCTCCCCAACACCGCCACCAGGATGGTCCCGTTCCTTAACCCCGGGGGGTCGCTGCGCCCCTGCCTTTGTCTTCAGGCAGGATTTGCAGATTCCGTACCCTCGGAATGCGAGCTACAGACACGCCGAAAAACTTTATATCATATTGTGCTTGCTGAGCTGAAATGTATACTGGTAACGGCATTATTGTCCCGAGTCTTTCTGGTAGAACTGAATTTTGGCTATGATTGTACTTAGGATTAATAGACACAGGTGAATCATTGTCATTTTGGGAATGAGATAACGTGGGTGTTTGAATCGAGATTGCGATCATTTAACGATAAATCACGCAGCTCTAAGTCAGGCCCACTGCATTCTGCATCCAAAGTTAAGTTGTCTCTTTCCATCTACCAAATCACAGTCTCTTTATTATTTATAAACTTGGTCCTAGTTGATTTTGCCTCACTTTTAATCTGTCTTTTGGTTTGACTCACAGTTCACAAGTAGCTCCAGATTGTTTTCATTTAGCATTGACGATCTGACCCTTGACCCGCACGGACTGCTCACTCTCTTCTCATTCGTTTTCTCTGCCTTTTACAACTCACAGCAGCTGCCTGGCCTTGGTATTCTCATGGGATTCCTCTGGGGAGGTTAAAAGAAGAGGCAAGCTAAGATGAAGGAAAGAAGAGTCCGAGTCATTGATTAGAGTGAGTTTGAAACAAGAAGTTGAAATATGAAATCATGTATTCATTTTATTGAATTGTGTGTAAATTCCTCTAAAATACACAGTTTGGATCACAATTATATATTATCATAATTCATAAGTTTATAGTATATTATGTTATTTAAAAGTTTGGGGTTGGTAAGATTTTTTTTATGTTTTTGAAAGAACTCTAATATACTTAACAAGGTTGCATTTATTTAATAAAAAATACAATAACAAATAATAATATTGTGAATTATTACAATTTAAAATAACTGTTTTTTAATATATTTTAAAATGTACTCTTTTGTCTGTGATGACAAAGCTGAATTTTTAGCAAGCATCAAAACAACTTTTATCTGAAATCTTTTGTCTTTACTGTCACTTTTAATAAATTTAATGCATCCTTTGCTGAATAAAAAACTTATTTAAAAAAAAAACAGTTTATTAAATAATATTATATTCAATTATATTATATTTTATTATATTCAATTTTATTATATTAATTATATTATATTATATTATATTATATTATATTATATTATATTATATTATATTATATTATTACCATGTTTTACATAATTTCTGCACTCTTATGGGACACAGTCAGACACAGTGGAGACCAAATAGACGGAACAGGAGCCACACTCTCAGCAACACCTCATTTTGTCCCTTTTGAAGACACTTTGGAGGAAATCTGATACATGGCAAAAACAACTATGAAGTCAGACTTTTATTTAAGGAGCTCGACTGCCGATCTCCGATATCCCAAGTGCTGGTGCAGGGGCTGAGGGGAGGGAAAGGGGGCTCTGGGTGAGGTTTGCTCTGTTGTTTTCTGAACGGCTGCCAGGAAAAGTTTAATGGCTGTGGAATTTGGACAGGAAAATAGCAGGCTGGAAGTTTCAGAGGAAGCAGGGATTTGTGGCTCACGCAGCACCTCTGTTTGTGTTCTTCTGGGTTGGCTCCACTTCGGCCACCTCTCTGCTCCGCTTCTAGCGAGGAAGAGCGTCAAGCGCTTTTCCACATATGAGTGCGGTGCCTCAGGAGAATACCTACCGGCGACTTGCAGGCCACGGCCTATAGACCTCCACCCCTTGTACACACACACACACACACACACACACACACACACACACACACACACACACACACACACTGCTGGACAGTTCAGATGCTAAAACTCATACTCACAAGCTCTAATTGAAAACAATACAAGCGTCGTCTCAGTTCCAAAAAACATGATGCTTTAACCTATTCCTCCATTGTCTTCAGGGAATGTGAACTTGACCTATGAACTTAAATTCCATGATGGGATGCAAAACAAATTACTTAAAAAAAAAAAAACTTGAGACAAATCAAAATCATTTTTCTCCAATATTTATTTCATCAAATACGCATACAAGCTCCAAAAAATCCCCAAAATATCTATAGTGGTTCTTTCTTTTTGAGTTCGACCACAGTTATGTTTCCATACATGACCTCAAACATGGTTACTCGAGTTTGTGGGCTAAAACAGTAGTTTTGCCAATGTAAGTCTACATTTGATATATTAATAATGCACTGACTTCAATGTGTATATCGTATTGCTTCCATTTCTTCATTCAATTCACATCAACAATTGTCCCTAGACATTAAAAACGGTCTAAAAAAATTATTTTCACCCTAAAAATTTC